>JANAVB010024399.1:14908060-15098060 GCA_029216955.1 Iris pallida | reverse complement strand
TGAAAGAGATCAAGAATGATTTCATCCCACAACTACACGTATTTCGAGACATTTCCTCAGATCTGAAGTGTCTCTCTGCCTCATCTGTTGACACATGTCTTCTCCCTGTAAATAGCGCTTTTCTGAAGAGAGAAAACTTTACTATGTTCATTTTCTCTGAACTTTCTTAAAGAAAAGGCTCCTCCTACTTCCCAAATCGGAAACCCTAGTTTTCTCTCAATGGCCCCCAAAACTGTGAGAGTTCCCAGGGCCCCTAAGGTCGACGTGGCGAGTTCTAGTAAGCTCAAGGAGAAGAAGCTGGTCGTCGAGGCTGCCGCCGTCGACACTGCTCTGGTCATAAATGAGCACGCGCACTCCGATATGCGAAAATCTTTTCTGGTAGGCTTCTTATCCTCGTTTTGACAGAGATGACCTGAGATAGGTGCTGGTGCATAAGTGTTTGCTTTCGAAGCAACACTTCAAAATATGCATTGATGCCCCATTTGCTGATGCGCATGGGCACTACCTTTCGAAGTTGTGTCTGGAGGATGCGTTGACTCTTATTTTGCTGATGCGCATGGACACTACTTTTTGAAGTAGTGTCTGGAAGATGTGCTGATGCATGCAGACGCGCATGGCTACTGATCAAGTGCCTATGCTGAATCTTGCTTGCTGATGCACATGGTCACAAAAATAGTGCATGCACCGAAGCTTGCTTGCTACCACGCATGGTCACAAAAGTAGTGCCTGTGCTTAATTGCTTATGCGCATGGTCACTAAACAGTGCCTGCTGAAGCTTGCTTGCTGATGCGAATTGGTCACTAAACAGTGCCTGCACTGAAGCTTTTTTTTGCAAATTTCTTCTAGGAATTTTTTGACTTTTTGCTTACTTCTGTGTAGTTTCTGTGGTGATCCCCCGGTTCGACGTGCTTTTCTTTGACTCGTCTGTCTATGCACTAGGTGTGAAATTTGACAAGGAGGTGGTTAACCCTGCTAAAGAATTAATCGTGCGGTATAAACCTCCTAATTGATTGGCCATAATAGACCTCCAGCACTTTGCCTACTTCCAGCGTATGATGGGTCTAGGCAAATTCTTGGCCGAAGGTGATGCTGGTGTTGAGATGCTGAAGCCACAATTCCTTTTCGGAGATATGTTAGTCTTTAAAGATACAAGGATCCTGAAGATCAAGAAAAAGTGTTATTTTGGCAACTACAACTTTAGTCTTTATGTTCCACCGACCGAACGACAACGTCCGCTTTCGGTCTTCGCATGTTTGGTTGAGAAGCGACGTATGGAGTGGCAATTGACCCCTACTCAGGAAGGAGAGCTGGCAAGCCGCTTTAAACTGGACTCCCGCTCTAGAAAGAAAGATTCTTTCACGTATGTCCGTGACGGACCATCTTACTCTTTAAGGGTATTGCGTCTGGGTACCTTCTTAACGATTTGAGCCCAAACATTCATCCTTTTAGGGCTTTTTTTTTTGCCAACCAGCTTCTTGCGGCGGAGGTCTCGTACACGAAGGGACCTTTTCGGGTCGAAGGTTGGGTCCACCCTAAATCCAAGTGGCATAACTTAACCTTGTGAATATTAGCCAAGTACGAGACTGAGCTGAAACAGAGTGGTTTGTACTATGCAGTCAAACCACTCAGTATGGGATGGAGATTGTGAGCCCTTAGCCCAATTTACCTATTTTAATTTTTAATTTAATTTAATCTCTCCACTAATATTTTTTCTTTTGGTAATGTATGTAATTAAATAGTAAAAGGGTGGTTATTGGGTTGTGCAAATAGAAATTTTCTTAGGGGTTTTGTGCAAAAACCCAAATCAATTCAAAACAGAATTGATAGACAGGGATTTAAAACTCTGCAATCAAACTCCCAACGGCCGAGACCGAGGAGAGTTTAGATATGATCAAATTCCCCTCCTCCTCTATCAACAGGATTCGATTGGCTTATATTTATATAAATGTTAATTAGTGCCTCCGCCTCTCCTTAAACCCTAGAATTTCTGGCCGAGTTCTTCCCAGCCTCCCCTCTCAAAGTCGAGGCAACTTCCTGCAGGATCGAAGCAATCGAACCATCAACAGGTAACCCTCATTTCCTTCAATCTAGTAAATTTTACCATGTGCTAGTAGAGCTCGATCCTGTTAAATAGTAGCATAGGTATTTGTGTTAATGCATGAAAGGAAACACGATCGAGACCATAATATCAGTCCCATGGATCGAATAGCAACATGGAAGGGTGGCGAGGAGTAGAAAGTATCAATCTTATTTAGGCTACAGATATGTGGTATCGGACAGGGATGTTCGATTAACAAATGATGATAGAGCTTTCATTTATGAAGCAAACTGATGTAGGCATGAGTTACGACAAGCACCCCTGTACCCCTTCTCTGTTTCTATAAGGGAGTTGATTCGAAACCCCTGCCCCCTTCAAACAAACCCAAATCTGGCACCTGGGGCCAACTTGACAGTAGTGTGGTTACCGTTACTACGGGTATGCGTGTATCAGAGCATATATCTGATACATGTACCAGTTGGGTACATGAGGGTGTATATGGATAAGTGTAGACAGTGCAGTTCCAGTTTGAATATAGGTTGTATGAGCATCATACTTTATTACCTATGTAACAAAAACCATTAGGATGGTTTTACGATAACTACTAGGTAGGCATTCAATAAAATCTATAGAAATGTCCTTCCAAACTTGTTCAGGAATTGGCAGAGGTTGCAATAGCCCAATAGGATTTGTTGTTTCATATGTTCCTTTGGCACATTTTACAGTTCTTAATGAACTCCTGTACTATTTTCTTCATTCCTTCCCAATAACAGACCCTTCTCAATCTCTATAGTGTCTTATGACATCCTGAGTGTCCACCACTTGGTGTATTATGGTGCTCTCATAGCATGGTGAGGACAAAAGTAGATTGGGGATCCACCAACAACTTGTGTTTGTAATATATGAGGCCATCTCTGACTGAGTACTTTCCACCGTCCAGTTTCCCTTGGTTCTATTTAACTAGTTTTTCTGGTAGTGGTGAGAAGTAGCCATTTGTGAACTAAATTCTTGTAACCAACTAGGAGTGACGGTTGATAGACCATTCAATTCCACTTCACCTCTCCCGGATAATCTGAGCTAACAGCTGCTTGATTTTCCTTGCCCTTCTTATATTCCACCCTATAATATTATCCATGTAATTTGTGTACCCATTTGTATTGAGCTTCATTGTAGACTTTCTGATCTTACCGATACTTTAGGGATCTGTGATATGTTCTATTGAGGAATCCTCTGCCCACAGATATTGATTCCATTTTTTTAATTGCCAAGAGAACAGCCAATATCTCCTAACTCACATGTCAAAATAGTTTCCTGTAGGGTCATTTGAACCCGACGATATTACTGATACCTTCGGTATCGATACTCATGTCTCATATGGATGGTCCAATACCGATTCCGATACTGTGAATATTGATTTTAAGTTTGATTGGAGGAGCAGTTATAGAAGACTGAATATTTATACTAATAGACCTGGTTGTAGTATTCTGTATGCGTAGATCTCATTTTGGTTGAACTAGTCTTGTGGACTGGAAAGCACGTGAACTTGCATCAAAGGATTATTTCTTGATCTAGACGACTAAGATGAGTCCTTGAGAAGCACTAGTGAGAAATTTAAGGATGGGAGAAACAAGAATATTTAGAAAAACATAGGTGGAAGTTACTGAAAGGAATTTGGAAGATGATGTTCTGACATAGCTGCGATACTTTGGGGTTTTGACCAGAAAAGGAGATCAATATTTGTCAAAGCTAATTCAAGAGAGTAGAAAATTTTATTGCCCATACTACTAGGCTTGTGCAAGAATGTTATCTGAGTTTGATCTGGCATGGGTTGCTCTGTATTTTTCTGGTGGCTTCAAATAAAGGGTTTTATGGTTTACACACTCTGAATAATTGACTCTTTCTGAGCACAAAGGTACACCTATTTCTATCCAGTACGCAAATGGGATGGAGAACTTCAGGTATGAATTTTACTATAAGTGCCTATGCTTTATGTACAGTCTCTCTGACCTTATGTATCATGTTACATGGTATGATCTAGTTTTCATCTTCCTTGCCCAAGGATCGCATATTGAAATAGACTATTAAGATCGAGAGGATAAGAAAATCCCGAGCCATGTAATGACTTGTGGGCTTTCATATGGCATTAAACTAATTAACTTTAGTCTCTATTCAAAGTATGTAGCCAACTATCTGAGGAATTGTTGCTAACCAAGAAAGTGAAAGAGGTTTTGGTAACAGATTGAATACTCTTACACCTTATACATGATAACACAGGGACTGCTCACTTCATGTGTTTGTATGTATAATCTCTTGAGTGACAAATAGCAGCTTTAGTAGAAGACTACCCCTGCTATGAAAGCTCCCCCAACTTGAACTAGCTAATGCATTCCCTGTCATGCCCATGCACTAATCACTTCTACCTATCACCAAGTGGGGCAATATGTAGAGTTAGGCAAACCCATCGATCAGTCCATTTAAATGCTATACATGAATGGTAGTATTGAATCTCTGACTAACAAGATTAGTTAAGGGCTATACAATAGAGTGCAAGATATGTAACAGGACTTCGAGTGTGCAGCTGTGACACGAATAGATATGGTGGTTAAGGATTAGACTAATGCTTGGAAGCTTTTATGGTATGTGTCAAGGAAGTAATCAAATAAGTAGAATCGATTATAGGATATTGGTGTCAGATTAGCGAAGATACAAACAAGGGTAAGTAGTTAACATATCCAAGTAAAGAAAGTAGTCGATGTAGGAATTGGCCTAGAAGCTTAACCATCTAAATAGATAAGGCTAATTGTACCTCAAATTGTGTTTTGATCACATTGAACCATCTAAACATGTTACTTGGACATCAATTCGGATTTGTTCCGTACAACAGCTCCGGACCTAAGGCAAGTATACCTTGCCTTTCTACACAGCTTTATTTACATGCACTGTCTCTTTATTATTATCCAGTTTTCTTATATTTTGCCATGTATCTTTTCATATCCTATTTATATGCTTGTATCATTGCTATATAGACAGTGTTCACTGTTAGCCTTGTATCTTATTGGACGTATTCATTGAGCCTTGATTGAGTCGTGTCGTGAGTCGTGAACCGAACTGCTTTTCCTTCGTGTCTTGAACCTTGAAGCTAACCTGCGAGTCCACAGTAGGGACGAGGGTTAGTAGTTATTGGTCCACACCTGCGAGTCCACGCTAGGGGTGAGGGTGATGCTAACCTGCGAGTCCACACTAGGGACGAGGGTTAGTAGTATATGTTTCACACCTGCGAGTCCACACTAGGGACGAAGGTGATGCTAGCCTGCGAGTCCACACTAGGGACGAGGGTTAGTAGTTCAAACCTGCGAGTCCACACTAGGGACGAGGGTTAGTAGTATATGTTTCACACCTGCGAGTCCACACCAGGGACGAGGGTGATGCTAGCCTGCGAGTCCACACTAGGGACGAGGGTTAGTAGTTCAAGCCTGCGAGTCCACGCTAGGGACGAGGGTTTTAGTATTCGATTTGGTTATCCGTCTTGACATGATTTCTCTAGTCCTTGTTCAGCAGTTCATCTATGTGTAGACAGTGTAGATTCATGCTTATTCATTACTCAGTTTACTTGTTTATTCAGTATTTTCCTCCATGCATAATAAATTGTTAGAAAGGCTCATTTTTATGTATCTTGCTAGTCCTCTGAGGACCTGATGATCTCTTCAGGTTTAGCCGAGTTTGAGTCAGGAGCAGACGAGAGGGTTGAGCCAGCATCAGATTGCAGTGCTTGCAGTTGAGGTGGTCTAGAATAGCAGTTTTTATCCAGTTAGTTACTTCATATATTTCTCTATTTTTCCGTCTATTGGTAGTAGATTTGTGTCCACCGGACGTGACATTGATTCTTGATATTCAGTTATAATCATTATTATCAGTTCATGTCTTTTCCATTGCTCTTGACTGTGACACGATTATTTATGTGGATGAGATATAGTTTACCATAAGATTCTAGATTGCCACGACTTATGTATAGACAGCGTACTACCGCCGACACTGCGGCGTAGGCTGGGCTTGGATACGCTTCGTATCCGAAAGCGGGTGCGGGTCATGACAGAGATCAATCAGCATTTGTTCCTAGCCCTGTTGGGGTTATACAACCACCATACTGGGACGTTCTATACTCCTACGGGAGAGTTGGGGCTCGCTCTCCATGAGATGTTTGCTATCTCGAGACTTTCTTAGGATAACGAGCCATACGAAGAATATACTCCCTGTAATGAGGATTTCATAGGATTAGAAGCAGAGCAACCCAAGATGATGGACGTATACAAAGAGTTGCTATGTCATCATCAAGTATGCCAGTGCCAGGATGCTCAGAAGAATCACTCTCACATTTTCGCTTGGAGGGATTACCTCATTACTTAACATCCTGCATGACCGAGGCATATGCATATTACTACTCGTATACACCAATGAAAGTTGATGCGTTAATGGCAGCAGCGGGGATGCAAATCCCCTCGGTGGACGCAGAGGGGAAGCTGACCGTTTCAGTCTACAGCAATTTTTGTCAAAATTTTTGCTCCATGACTCTAAAGGCAGTGTTGGCTGCCTTTTTGATGATATGGCTACACACTTACGTGACTCCTGGTGATTCTGGGTTCGTAGAAAGAATGAGCAGGAACCTCATTATGCCACAGTGAAGCTGGTGTTTGGCTATCGTCTTGCCCACCTGTCTTCTATGGTCTGTAATATTCTGTGATGCTTGCAGGAGTTCTCGAATAGGATAATTAAGCATGGTGGGAAGGAAGGTAAATTTCCCCGGGTGGAGCTTTCCTACCATTACCTTATGGCTTGGTTCGTGTTACACCACCCGGGCTTGATGGACCCTGGTTCGGAACAAGGTCACATGGACGGAGACGCCTCCATATGTCGTTATCGTCGGAAGAAATGGATTCATCAAGGCGTCCCTCTTTGTAGATGGGTGTTGGGTCACTTAACTGGCTATGTTTTTTAGGATCCTACCCTCCCACTTAGGCTTTTTTGCGAGGGACATACTGGAGGACAAGGGCGACCAGGCAAGTATTTTGACACGTGGAGCTTTCCATTGGCTACAGTCCATTCAAAGTCGCATTTGGGGTATATGAACCAGAACCATGTGTTTATGGAACCTTATCTGCGGAGTCAGTTCGTGCGTCAATTCGGCTATAGCCAAATGATGATGGATAACCCGAGCACCTGCTTGGGTTATGAAGGGAGTTTGCTGGACGGCGTGTGCGTGGCATTACTATAATGCTGGGTTTACTGGGGTAAGCTTTACTGTACCTGTGGGCCAGCCTGAAATACACATCCTATATTCCGTCGTGAAGTTTTACTGCTTGATAAACAAATTTTCCCGGGATACAATCTGGAATAATGGAGCTTCATCGTAGGGACCAAGATGGAAACTTCACTGGCTGTCCTCAAGCTCATCCAGTATCAGTTACCTTTAGGTGGCAAGGTCTCAGAGGGGTCCAGTGCTTCTCCGAAAAAAGAAGAGGCCCCCGTTGTTCCCCCTTTGAAATGCCGATCCTCAATTGAGGTGATCTTCCCATTATCTAAGTGGGTGAAGTAGGTGTCTCTTAAATTGATAATCTTTGAGCAACCTACTCCCTCGCCTATGGGGCAGACGAAAGGACCACCTACAGAATCCTCTTCACAGGTATCTGGCAAACTTTTGTTTATCAATTTCAAGATTTTTCCCTTATTCTGCTGGTTTTTTTTTCTTTGTGCAGGTCATGAAGAAGTCGAAACGATTAAAGAAGGATTTGACCGATTGTGCGTATGAAGTCCTCGGGGACCTTCCTAAGGCAGCTGCTACCAGGTTACCCTCCCGGGTACCGGCATGTCCGACGGTCGGGGTTAAGACAATTGTGCCGTCTGAAGGACCTCCTTCTGTGGAGGTTGAGAGAACTACCCAGGCTGAGGGGTCTTCCTAGGTTGAAGCGTGGGTGACTATAGAGGCCGAGAAGGCCATTGACCTAGAAGAGGTTCCTGTGACAGAGACTGCAGGGGCTATGCTGGTTGAGTTGCCTCTAATTGCTTCGATCGTCTCTTTTGATTATGAGCATAGAGACTTTTTGGAGTTAATGGAGGCGTATATACCCACCGCTCCGATAGGTAATTTCAAAATAATTTTTCCTGTCTTGCTCGTCTGCTTCGTCTTCCTTACGAGTCTTTAGATTTTTGCAGGTACCCATCAAGAAGAAGCCCCTGCGGGGGTAGCAACCAATGAGCCCCTTGTCACACACAGGGTCAATCTTGTGGTGGCCGAAGACCAAGCTAAGGAATCCATCGCTGGGATAGCAGAAATGGATAAGACAGCCAGGGACACCAAAAGTGCATCATAAGAGAGTCCAACGGAGCCTCTTCCCTATACTAATGAGGTAGCCGAGAAAGATGTCGAAGATCAAGCCAATGAATCGGCCAAGGAAGCGTCAATTGACTCGACAACTGGAGAGAAGGTCGCTGCCGAGGTAGTGGATCAGCCTTTGCCAGCTGGGGAACCAGAGGCAGATCTTGGGGCAGGAAAGTCCTCGACTTTAGAGGTTCCTAACCCAGGGTACATTTCTTGGGGAACCACCCACGGGGCTACCAATGAAGCGGTAGCACTAGAGCTGGATCATGTGGTATCAGGGGGGCTAGTGTGTTTATTCCAGTGACATCTCTGTTTTTGTGACTGCCATAACTATTTCTGCCCCTGTGGTAGCCTCTAGTTTTGTAATGGCCATGGATGCTTCCGTACCTGCTTATCTTCCACCTGGACCTTCTACCGTGCTGCCTCCGATGACTCCAATAATCATGGCCGATACCGACTACTACGTCGGCCTGATCTTCGAGACAATTTACACCGCTTTGAGGTGAGGTGTTGCCAGTGTCTTGGAGCATGGTTGGACTTTTGTGCTAGTTCGAGCCTCGATAGCGCTCCTACTAGGTCCTTACGGGGGCATCCCAGGTATGAGGCAACAACCGATGCTTTGGAGTCTTCAGTGGTTGAGTTGGAGGCTCATCTCACAGAGCTTCAAGGCCTTAAGTGTGATCACTCCCCTTTGGTGGACGAGAAGTTGGGAGCTGACCGCTGAGCTATTCTGATATCGGTTGGGTGGTATGCTCTTGCACGTGAAGCGACCAAGGTCGAGATAAAGGTGGAGGAGCCGATTACTACAGAGGAGGCCCAAGCCTGCCTACAGAGGAGGATTAAGCTCCTTGAAGAGAAGCTGGTTGGGGTAGAACCAAAATAAATAGGCAGCGGACGAGCAGATGGTCCTTCGTCGTCAATCGGAGACCTATGCCCAAGCAGCCGAAAGTATGAAGATCCGTCAGGCACAGCTAGAAGTCGCCTATTGGGGATTAGCCGGCTTTGAAGATGAGGGGGTAAGGTGACATGAAGCTGAACATCGGGCCAGAAGCTCCGTCACAAAAAGGGTACTTTCTTGAAGAGTCGGATTCGCGATCTTGCATGCTAGTAGCTTTAGAGAATAGCTCTCTTTCTGTGCTTCTTTATTTTATGCTTCTCTAGGAAGGTTCTCTTGATGTAGTCATGATTTTTGTTTTTTCTGATTTTGAAAAGAAATAAAGACTTTATTTTCTTTTTATTTGTTCATTTGTTATGAACTTTGTGGTAGCGAGAATCCTATCAGAGGTAGTTTTAACATGATAGAGTGGAAGTGGCTCCGCTGGAGATTTTTTGTGGGGATGTTTACTCGGAGGTAATAGGAACATGGTAAACATGTGATTTAATAACAACATCGACCTTCTCAGAGGTTGTACGAACATAGAAGGACACGACTCTGTGGGTACATAAAAAAATAGATCAGAGATAATATAAACGTGTATTTCTTTATCTAGGGTTTGTAGCGACACGGGGGTTGCTATGGTAAGAACGTTTACTCAAATGTGATATGGTAAACATTCGATTTGAAAACATCTCACTCAAGGGCTTAAGCAAACATGGTAAGATAGGACCGTAGAGAGTGAATCAGAGGTAACATGATGAACGTGATCGCTTTCTAAGGAATTACTTATCAGAAGTAGAAAAATATATGCCCAAAACTAGATATAATATTTTTTTAGAAATTTTCCATTGATTGACATCATTAACAGATCTCCATTAGGTTTGGCGAGTCGATAAGCACCGTTGGAGTATATCGACTCCACCACGAACAGACCTTCCCACTTAGGTTATAATTTCCCGGTTGTCTTATGAGTCATGACCATATGCTTTCTTACTGACAACACGAGGTTACCGACTTGAAATATCCTTTCCTTGACCTTTTTGTTGAAGGCTCCGAAAATTCGAGCTTGATATAGCTCGATACGTTGTTGAGCTAGAATACGTTTTTCGTCCAACACTTCCAGTTCTTGTAGCCGACGACGTTGATTGTCCTCGTCCGTTAACTGGTTGGAGATAGCCACCCGTAGAGGTGGAATCTGAACCTCTAGGGGGAGTACCGCTCCGCTCCTATAAATGAGGGAAAATAGCGTATTGCCAGTGGGTGTCCGGATGGTCGTACGGTAAGCCCATAGACACTCGCCTAGGTTTTCATTCCAATCGTATTTATTTGATGATACAACCTTCTTGAGTAGCTTAACGATTGCCTTGTTGAACGCTTCTGCTAAGCTACTCGCCGCCTGGTTGTAGGCTGTCGAAGCTATATTTTGTATTCGATTTTTACCACAAACCCGATGGAAGGTATGGCTCACGAACTGGGGGCTATTATTGTGAATGATCCTCTGAGGCATTCTGAAATGGTAGATTACGTGGTGCTTAACAAAGTTGAACATGTTCATGGTTTTTACCTCCACCGTTGGTATTGCCTCCGCCCACTTAGTGAAGTAGTCGGTGATGGCAAGGATGAACCGGTGTCCTTTGGAGGACAGGGGGATGATCGGCCCAATGATATCTATTCTCCATGCTTCGAATGGCCAAGCTCCTGTCGTGGGGTGTAGAAATTTGAAGGGTTGATGGATGAAGTCAACCTGAAGTTTACATGCTCGATATTTCTTGGCATAATCAACAGCACCTACCATCATGGTAGGCCAATAGTAGCCCGTGCACCATAATCGGTCCTGCAGGTTAGGACTAGGTTGGTGTGCTCCGCAGGTGCCATCGTGCGCCTCCCGAAATGCTTCTTTTGGTTCGGCATCAGATAAGCACCGGAGCAGGAGTCCATCGTAAGAATGACGATACAACATTTTAGTAGCTATATTATAGTAGAACCGGAGCTAGCATCTCCTAATGGATGTGGCTTCCTTCGGGTCATTGTATAGGATCCCATATACTGCATAATCTATGAACGGGAATCGCCAGTCTCCAATATTAACATTTTTGTCTGTCTGTATAGAGTAGCTCAGACACATGTATAGGTTGTTTTTGGGCAAACTGACTCTCGACCAATCACAGTGACAGAGTACTGGTTCCCGATAGGAGCTGCTAAGGAAGCGACGAGGCCAGCGAGAGCATCAGCGTCTAGATTCTGCAACCGTAGTACGTGTTCTATAAAGAATAGGGTAAAGATAGAAATTATGTCGACTATCGCCTGATGGTAGGGGACTAGATCCTCATGTCGGACCTCGTACTGGCCTCTAACCTGATTTACTATCAACTTTGAGTCACCATAGGCCTCTAGGTAGTCGACTCCCAGCTGTTTAGCAAGCTGGAGTCCAATAATGAGGGCATTGTACTCGACGACGTTGTTGGTGCACGGTTCTATGAGGAAATATGCACGGTGAATGACTAGGCCCTCGGGAGTGACTAGGACCACGCCTACTCCTGCAATAATTTTACCTTTGGGACCTGTTCTTGTAGCGACGTCGACGAACTTTTGCCAAATGGGCTCTTCCATGATCTTGTTGGACTCCAAGACCTCGTCAGGAATACCGTAATAGAGTTTTGACGTTTCTAGGACAGGGTGTGCTGCCAAGAAATCGGTCAATACTTGACCTTTAACCGCCTTTTGTGGACGAACACCATATCATAAGGTGATAACAGGATTGTCCATGTAGCAAATCGTGAGTTTAGCGCTCCCGATTTAGTCATGAGGATTCTGAAGGGGTTGACCCTAGAGATGACGTGGATTGTCTGACCGGCTACGTAGTGGCGGGTCTTTTGAATAGCAATGACTAAAGCTAGGCACTCCTTTTCAACCGGATTATACCGATGTTCTGCACCAGTCATGGTCCTTCTTAGGTCATAGATAGCTTGCTCGTGGCATGCATCACTTTTCTGAGCTAGCAAGGCACAAAGAGAGTGGTCCATAGCATGGACGTAAAGTAAGAAGGGTCTTCCCATGACCAGAGCGACCTGGACTGGAAGATTGGTGAGATGTTTCTTAATGTCATCGAACGCTTGCTGGCATTCTTTAGTCCAGACATAAGCAACTCCTTTCTTCATTAACCTGGTGAAAGGTTGCCATCGTCCGAAAAGATTTGCTATCAATATTTGAATGTATGCCGGACGTCCTTATAGACTATAAAGCTCACGAAGATTCTTTGGTGGAGCCATGTCGAGGATGGCCTTGGTCTTGTTAGGGTCTATGTGAATGCCCTTTGTGGTAACGATGAAGCCCAAGAACTTGCTACTGTAACCCCCATAAAAGATTTGGTTGGGTTCGTCTTTAATTGATGTGCCCGTATCAGGTCGAATACCGTCTTTAGATCCTACAAATGGTTGACCTTCCTCCGGCTCTTAACAACAATGTCATCAACATAACATCCCACCATTTTTTGCAGGTGTTCGTAGAATATAGTGCTTATGGCCCGCTGGCATGTTGCCCTGTATTCTTTAAATCGAAAGGCATCACTGTATAACAGTAGATCCCTTTTGTTGTTCGGAATGAAGTATGATTTTCACCGTCGGAGAACATTTTGATCTAGTTGTAGCCCAAAAATCTGTCCATAAAAGACATTCGTTTGAAGTCACATGTATTATCGATCATCACATCCGTAATTAGGAAGGGAATCTCATCTTTCGGGCAAGTCGAGTTCAGATCCACGAAGTCAATGTAGACTTGAATCTTTATATTCTTCTTGGTGATGGGAACAACATTGGCTACCCATTCTGGGTGTTGCTCTTCGTGAATGAAACCACTAGTGATGAGCTTATTCACCTCAATTTCGATAGCATCCATAACATTAGGGCAAAAGCGCCATTGTTGTTGTTTGATCGGTCTAGCATCTGGCTGAATGATAAGCTCGTGCATTGAGACCTGCTGGTCTAGACCTAGCATATCCACATAGCACCAGACGAAGACATCAATATAATCTTGGATAAGTTGTATCAAAGATTCTCGGTCCTCTCCTAACAAGCTTTTGCTAATGAAGATAGGTTTGGGTGAGGACTCGTTCCCTAAGTCAATTTGTATGACCTCATATTCGATGGTAGGTTCTCGTTGCTCGAAGCACCATTTTCATTGTAGGATTGAAATATAAAGCAATATACTCTACATGGGGGTGAATAGAGTAGGTAGCGGAATATTAGATATTAAAAAATATTAGTTGCAAGATCACAGACATATATCACAAATATGAAAATGTAAAAGTAAAGGGCAAAGAGAAAACGCAAATACGATGATATATACTGGTCTCCCTCTTGTGAGAACTAGTCCAATCGAGAGAACTCTACCTCCCGGTTGAAATCTACTATAGAAAACCGTAAGTTTTCATACGAAGTCCTTACAACTTCTACAGACACGAGCTTTGACCCAAAACACTCGACCAACTTCAATTGTGAAGTGTCTTACTTCTTGTCAATCCTTTTGATTATAATCACTCTAAATTTCTAGACCGTACCGCACTGGCAAATTGACTAGAGGATTGTAACTGGCTTGGGATTTGAAAATGAAAGCTTAGAAGGCTTTGGAAGAACGTAGTAAGCTTAGAGGGAAGAGGTAATAAAGTAAATTAGTGTATTGAATAGTAGAAATTCTTCTATATTTATAGGATTTCCAAAGGAAGAATTCAGGCAGAATTCGTATAGAATTCGGACAGAATTCGTATAGAATTCGGACAGAATTCTATGAGAGGATCTCGGCATATAGCCGTTGAATCCGTAACTGTGGGAAGACTGAGTTCAAAAAGCAACGTTCCACCAACGGAACTTGGGCCGAATTCGGGGTGAATTTGCCCAGAGTTCTACTAGTTCAGAATGGATGAATTTTGGGTTTGTAACTCAGGTTTTGGGCTTCCGAATGTTCAAGCAATTATGAAGTACTTTGGGCTTTTAGTTTTACGCTAGTTTTTAAAACAAATGGGTATTTTTGAAAACGGTTCTGGGTAGCCTATTTGCCAATATGACACAATTTACATCGTATTTCCTAGACTCAATAAAATATGAAAAGTACATTGATAATCGATGATTGAAAATACAGACACAATGAGAAACCCGACTCCAAGTCTTGAATGGTAGCAAACACAAGCTGTAGCAGTTCGTCCAAGTAGTTTTTATATCGAGACAAGGTTAGATCAATTATTAAAATCCAGTTCGACCATGACCAATGGGCCAACAATCTTTCCTATTTTGATAATTGACAAACCTTGACCGATATAACATCTTGATTTGACAAAAAAATCAAAATGTTTGGTATTATCTCCTCTTGGTACAAAATATCCTGAAAAAGATGTTAGATCCTCTTCTCCCCCGTTGTCACTTAGTAAAATAATTGCAAAGAGAGAAGCTCCCCCGCAATTCATGCATAAGTAAAAAAAATTGAAGAAATGCAGAGATAATATAAAGATAATAAACAAATTTTACAGAAAGTTTATGAATGAAGCAATAGCTAAAAAATTAATACTAGCATAGGTGCATACCAAAATGAGACGATAGACACTGAAATAAAACTGCATAATAATAATAAGAGTTTGGATAACATCAACTCAACATCTCAAACATTCATAAACGTGCATAAAAATAATAATTATACTATCTTAGAATGTAGCAACATTTCCAAGAATATAGAGTCATAAACAAAGTCTAAATAAGATAATATCAAGACAAGTACAATAACATCTAGATAAAGTCCTCATCATCGTCAGCACGATCAGCATCAACACCATATCCAGAAGGACCAACCCTAGAAGTGCCAACTCTATGAGATGGATGTAGAGTAGAACCAGAACCACGGTACCAATCATATGCATTACCAGGCTCAAAGAAATGATGAACCGCCTTATCCACATAGCGGTAGCTAGAAATAGTAGGATCTCGTGGAAGAGAACTGGCATGCTGACCAATTTGGGCAAAACATAGATCCGCAAAAGAGTTTGCAATTACCTGAAACCGACTGGCATTGCGGAACTCTCGTTTCCTCAATGTGTCAGTAACAAACGCTCGTAAAGTATTATGCTCATCCAGCTGAGTACGCCGCATATCATCCAAATGCTGATGAAGACCCTCAAATGACATAGGGTAAGTCTGAGGTGGAGAAGGTGGTGCAGTAGGAGGAGCAGGATGAACAGATGTACTGCAACAAGAGAGCTGAAGATTCTTAGGCTCAGAGTCACAAGCACAAGAGGACAAGTCAATCTCAAAGTGCTGGAAGATGATAGGAAGGATCATCTCGTAGAGGAGATTCCTCTTCATCTCGCGACACCTAGCCATCATCTGGATAATCGTCTTAGGGACAGAAAATGGAATCCCGTGACGAATGTGATTGAGAGCAGACATTTCAAGACTAGTTATATCGTCTTTTGAAGTGAATTTTGGTAGTATAGTGGAATAAACAATACGATACAACTCATAAAAGAACAAGTTCAAGTGTATGTCTTTAAACTTGACGAGACAGACGGGTTCAGGAACATAAAGTTGAGTCTTGAAGTTGTTCAAAATCGTACCATTTAGAAATTCAAAGTCAGTGATATCGACAAGCGGCTCACCTTCGTTTAGAATTTGTAGGATCTTCGCTAAATTGTTATCATTGAATTGAATATCTATGCTTGCGACACGGCTCTTAACAAGATAATAATTATCGGCTAAAATAAAATTGCAATAAAATAGCCGAATTGTATTTCTGGCGATGGGAAAAGAGTGTGTAACAAGGTTGTGCAATACCAAAGTTTCAAAGTAGGGTTTGTGAGATGGAAAAATGGTCCACTTTATAGGTGCATCGGGATAAATGTTACGAATTAAAAAATCCACATACCACAACCAAGATTGTTCAAGAGTTTCAAAAAAAAACTCATTGAATGCCCCGTCATCCGTTTGGACTGGCGAAAAGAGAGATCCTTGGATAGGATCCGAAGATGAGGCTTCTTCACTAGCCATCTTTTTTCTCTTGAAGGAAATATGGATTCTAGGCATGATTTCTAATAGAAAATATAAAATTTATATGAAAATAAGAAATTGAGAAATGAATAGATGGAAGAGATTATTCCTTCTCAAAATCAAGTACGTGGAAGAGGACGAGATTCCACGCGGGAATCCAAAATTTGGAAGCAAAATTCCAAAAGAGTAGAAGGAAATCAAAGATAGAAAAACTAGGGTTTTGGTGCTTTACGCACGGCTGCTGGTTCTGTCTGAAGAAGGAGGAAGATGAAAAAAAAGTGGGCCACACATTTTCTGTTTTAAAACAACCGACATCAACCGAATACGGGCTGAACTCGGACCGAATTCGTGCCGAGTTCGTCTGGAGCTCTTGTATTTTGCACAGAAAAAATGTCACTTTTATATTCATTATTCTTTTTTCAATTTTTTAATTCCAAGATTTATAATTTTAAATTTCAATTAATATAATTAAAATTATTTTATGAATTAAATTTTATTACACAACGATTGTCTCAAATTAGGTGCAGCGATATTGTCCCAGCTAACAAAGGTTCACAGGGGAACGCTTAAGTATCGTTTCGCTTCAGCCTTGGCCGTGGTGACAGACAGACCCTTTGTAGGCTTGTCTCGAAAATAGTTTTTGCATATTGAATAATAATTCATAAGATAAAATTAATTAATATTATTGACATCTAAAATTCCTAATTCTCAACGTAAATAATTGAATCGATCTTCCGCTAAACATTTTGTAAAGATGTCAACCAATTATTTCTCTCTGTCTACATATTCTAAATTGATGCCTCCATTTGCTTGATGGTCTCTAAGAAAATGATGTCGAATCTCAATATGCTCAGTGCGAGAGTGACAAACAAGATTTTTAGTCAAGTTGATAGTGCTAGTGTTGTCATAGAAAATAAGTATGTGTGTGTAGTATAAACCAAAGTCTTCTAAGGTTTGCTTCATCCACAAAATTTGTGCACAACAACGTCTTGCGATGATATACTCAGCCTCAGTCGTCGATAATGCGACAGAATTTTGCTTTTTTCTAAACCAAGAGACTAGAGCCTTGCCTAGGAAATAACACGTGCCGCTAGTACTTTTTCTATCCACTTTGCATCCAGCAAAATCAATATCTGAGTAACCGGTTAGGTCAATGGACGTGGTTTTGGGATACCGTAAGCCGACAGAAGAACTGCCTTTAAGGTATCAAAAGATATACTTAACTGTGCACATGTGTGATTCCTTATGGTTAGCTTGAAATCTTGCACAGAAGCAAATACTAAACATTATATCAGGACGACTAGCAGCTAAATAAAGTAAACTACCAATCATACCTCGATACTAACTTATGTCGATAGGTTTGCCTTGTTCATCCATATCGAGCTTGGTTGAAGTGTCATTGGAGTGCCAAGAGGTTTGACGGATTCTAGATCAAACTTATTTAGCAAATCTTTTGTGTACTTAGCTTGATTGATGAATGTTCAATTATTAGTTTGTTTGATTTGTAATCCAAGGAAAAATTTGAGTTCTCCTGTCATGCTCATCTCAAACTCATTTTGTATACACTTAAAGAATTCTTAACAGAGAGATTCAAGAGTAGATCCAAAAATAATATCATCGACATAAATTTGAATTAAAAGTATATTTTTATTAAAAGACTTTATAAAAAGTGTAGTGTCAACCTTGCCTTCTAAAAAACCATTATCAAGTAAAAAAGAGCTTAAACGGTCGTACCAAGCACGAGGGTCTTGTTTCAAACCGTTTAAGGCTTTCTTCAACTTGAATACATAATTAGTATTTTTGAAATCAGTGAAACCTGGAGGTTGAGCTACATAAACTTCTTCATTTATAAAACCGTTAAGAAATGCGCTATTTACATCCATTTGAAAAAGTTTAAAATTATAAAAACATTCAAATGAACATAACATGCGAATGGATTCTAATCTTGCAACTGGGGCATAGGTCTCATCATAGTCGACACCTTCCTCTTGGTTGTATCCTTGAGCAACGAGTCTATCCTTGTTACGAGTGACCAAACCATTCTCATTTAATTTATTTCGAAATACCCAGAGGGTGCCAATGACCGAACGATCAATGGGCTTGGGAACAAGTTCCCAAACTTGATTTCGTTCAAATTGGTTTAATTTCTCTTGCATAGCATCTAACCAATAGTTACCACTATATGCTTCATCAATAGTCTAGGTTCTAGCTGTGAAATAAATGCAACACAAGAAGCTATATCTATGGTAGAGGAACGAGTACTTATACCCTTGGAGATCTCACCTATTACCAAGTCCTTGGGGGTAGTCAGCCATAAACTTCATCCTTTTTGGCAGACTCTCAAGGTAGCTGGCTCCGATTTCTGATTCTGTAGGCATTTTGCTTAGTATACTGATGTTTTCATCATCATCGATCGTCTGTTGATTTAGTTCATTGAAGGTAACGTTCATTTATTCTTTTATGATCATTGTCATTTAGTTATAGACTCGGTACCCTTTGTTTTTAGCCGCATAACCTACATAAGATACCATCATCGGCCTTTTCGTCAAATTTACCCAAATTATCTAACTAAAGATTTTAAAATAAGAAACTGTGGGTGTTCTATCAAACCATAAGTCATAGGGAGTCTTCTTCAATTTAGGTCGAATTACAAACCTAATGAGAACATAAAGCTGTATTGACAGCTTTTGTCCAAAAATATTTGGGTAGACTAAGCCGGTTTAACATTACTCTAGCCTTTTCTAATAGAGTTATATTCTTACGTTCCACAACTTTATTTTGTTGTAGAGTCCTAGGGCAGGAGAACTCATGCAAATATTCGTGTGTGTCACAAAATTATTCAAACTCTACATTCTCGAATTCACTACCATGATCAATTCGAACACGAGTGATCATGAATCCTTTCTCATATTGGACTTTCATGCAAAATGTGACGAACTCAGATAGTGCATCATTCTTGCGCATGAGAAAATATACCCATGTGTATCTAGAGAAGTCATCTACTATTACAAATGTATATAACTTACCACCTAGGCTAGCATTTCTACTAGACCCAAATAAATCCATATGCAGTAATTGTAGAGGTCTAGTGGTACTTACAGCATTTTTGGTCTTAAGGGTAGATTGGGTAGCTTTGTTCTTTTCACATTCGCTATATACCATATCCTTCTTTAAAACAATGCCCGGTAAGCCTCATACTAGTTTTTTTTATGGATATTCTTGAAATTGTGTCTATGTGTGCATGACCAAGTATCATGTGCCATAGTTGACTCTCATCATTCTTGGCTTGTAAGCATCTACCTACTTTGTTAGCATCTTCCAACAAATAGAAAACATATATATTGTCTTCCCTAATACCTTCAAAGATAGTACTACCAGTTGGGCTATCAACTATAGTATATTTGTCTTTGACAAAGTTAATACTATAACCATGGTCAGCTAAATGGCTTATGTTGTGCCGGTTATGTTTTAACTCAGTTACTAGATAGACATCTTTAATCACAGGGTTGGAAGCCTTACCAATGTTGTCTAGCCGGTTTTGACAGCTTTTGTCCAAAAATATTTGGGTAGACTAAGCCGGTTTAACATTACTCTAGCCTTTTCTAATAGAGTTATATTCTTACGTTCCACAACTTTATTTTGTTGTAGAGTCCTAGGGCAGGAGAACTCATGCAAATATTCGTGTGTGTCACAAAATTATTCAAACTCTACATTCTCGAATTCACTACCATGATCAATTCGAACACGAGTGATCATGAATCCTTTCTCATATTGGACTTTCATGCAAAATGTGACGAACTCAGATAGTGCATCATTCTTGCGCATGAGAAAATATACCCATGTGTATCTAGAGAAGTCATCTACTATTACAAATGTATATAACTTACCACCTAGGCTAGCATTTCTACTAGACCCAAATAAATCCATATGCAGTAATTGTAGAGGTCTAGTGGTACTTACAGCATTTTTGGTCTTAAGGGTAGATTGGGTAGCTTTGTTCTTTTCACATTCGCTATATACCATATCCTTCTTTAAAACAATGCCCGGTAAGCCTCATACTAGTTTTTTTTTATGGATATTCTTGAAATTGTGTCTATGTGTGCATGACCAAGTATCATGTGCCATAGTTGACTCTCATCATTCTTGGCTTGTAAGCATCTACCTACTTTGTTAGCATCTTCCAACAAATAGAAAACATATATATTGTCTTCCCTAATACCTTCAAAGATAGTACTACCAGTTGGGCTATCAACTATAGTATTTTTGTCTTTGACAAAGTTAATACTATAACCATGGTCAGCTAAATGGCTTATGTTGTGTAGGTTATGTTTTAACTCAGTTACTAGATAGACATCTTTAATCACAGGGTTGGAAGCCTTACCAATGTTGTCGGTACCTACAATATACCCTTTAAAGTTATTACCGAAGGATATGTATCCTTCTTTCTTCTTCAACAGTGTTGCGAATAGAGAAGCATCACATGTTATGTGCCGTGAGCAACCGCTGTCGAGGATCCACTTGCTTCTAGCATGAGTAGGGTGTTCCATCTACAAAAAATTTGTAGATAAAACTTTTGGTACTTATTTATTGTAGGATCCAGATATGTTAGTCTTGGTATCCATGTACATATATTCAAATCAACTAACTTTCTTATTCCACATGCAGGAGAGATATGACCAATGGTGCCACAATAGTGACATCTAGCATGCTGAGTGTTAGGTGATGTGTGTTGTGCATGATTGGTAGGTCTTGGTGTTCTAATTGGACACTTGTAGTAGAATACAAGTCGGTTAGTCTTCTTGGACAAAGGTTTGGCTGTGTTTGGTCTGACAGTATTGGGTTTGACTGTGTTCTGATGTTTCGGTAATTGACACGTGTTAAGGTAGGAAGCAGCAACCTCAGGCTGTTTTCCTAACCTAATTTTCAACTTTTTGGAGGTGTCATAAAGTGTGTTATAGTCAGATATAAGTGCATCATTTCTGACTAGTGCACATTGATGGCTCTTCTTCTCTTTGAGTAAATCTTCTCCAAGTTTAGCAATGGTCTTGTCTTTTTCTTCGGATAGACGTGTAGTCTCGTGTAGTTGCAGCTTGACAGAAGAAAGCTCACCTGTCTTACTAGGGTTTACACTATTTCTAACCTCAGCTAGTAAGTCGGTAAGTCTTCCTATTTCACCTTTGTACTCTTTGAGTACCTTCTTAGAGTTTTGGTATTTGCTAAGCCGCTTTCTGTGGTCATCTAAGAGGTCACTTAGGGCTTCACCTAACTGTTCAAAGGTAAAATTATCATATGTATCAAACAGAGGGTTTGAGTTTACCTGATTATATGCCATCAAGCATACATTTGCAGCATCGTCCGATTGTTCATTTTCTGAGTCGCTAGCTTCACTTTTATGCCATATGCTTGTGTTGGCATATCTTCTGGAAGTAGATTTTTATAAGTAACTCTTTTTATATTTATTGCCCTTCCTGGTTGATGATGATGCTGTCGGACAGTCCTTCTTTATGTGTCATTTCTTCTTGCAATCGTAGCAGATTGGATCTTCTTCATTGTTGCTGTTGTTGCTATTGTGTTCCTTTGTTCTTCAGTTGAATCTCATAACTTCTGGAATTTCTTCACTAGGAGAGCTTAATCCTCAGTGTCGGAATCACTGTCGTCAGAATCTTCTTCGATAGTCCTTCGGTGTTGAGCTTTGAGGGCGACTAATTTTTCCTTTGGTGTAGTGTCTTCAAAGTCTTGAAGTTCCAGCTCATGAGTGAGTAGCTTTCCCATAAGCATTTCGAGGGACATGGTAGTGAGGTCGTTCCATTCAATGATTGTTGTAGTCTTCGGAATCCAGTTCTTTGTGAGAGCTCGTAGAAACTTGTGAATCTTCTCATGATTATTGTATTCCTCGCCTAAGGAGGACAACTGATTTACAATATCCAGAAATCTTGTGAACATTTGTGTAATAGATTCACTTGGCTTCGTCTTGAATGCCTCATACTCTTGAGTAAGTCTACTGATCTTAGACTCCTTGACTTGCGTCGTGCCTTCATGTGTAACTTCGAAAAGTTTCCATACTTCATTAGATGTTGTGCATATAGACACCATGTTGAATGCAGTCCTGTTTAGAGCACACAATAAAGCATTAATATCACGTGCGTCAAGACTAGCCTCTTTCTTTTCAGAGTCAGTATACTTGTCATGTGCTTTTTCAACCAAATTTCCACCAATAAGACACAGTGAGGCTTTTTATAGCCATCAACTACAATGGACCATAGGTCGAAATCTAGAGATTTCAAAAAGTAACTCATACGTATTTTCCAGTAAGTACAGTTAGTACCATAAAACAATGGGGGCCTATTTATGGCTTCGCTTTCACTTGTGAATTTTACAGTTGCCATATGGGATATTGTGATCTTATCTAACAACAATTATATTAAAGAAAATAGTAACAATGTTACCTCGCTTTACCTGTATAACCTGCTCTAATACCAATTGTATGATCGAAATATAAAGCAATATACTCTAGAGGGGGTGAATAGAGTAGGCAATGGAATATTCGCTATTAAAAAATGTTAGTAGTAAGATTACAGAAATATATCACAGATATAAAAATATAAAAGTAAAGGGCAAAGAGCAAACGCATACACGACGATATATACTGGTCTCTCTCTTGTGAGGACTAATCCAGTCAAGAGAACTCTAGATCCCGATTGAAATACACTATGGAAAACCGCAAGTTTTTATACAAAGTCCTTGCAACTTCTACAGACGCGAGCTTTGATCCGAAGCACTCGACCAACTTCAATTGTGAAGTGTCTTACTTCTTGTCAAGCCTCTTGATTACAATCATTCTGAATTTCTAGACCATACTGTACTGGCAAATTGACTAGCGGATTGTAACTAGCTTGAGATTTGAAAATGAAAGCTTAGAAGGCTTTGGAAGAACATAGTAAGCTTAAAGAGAAGAGATGAGAAAGTGAATTGGTGTGTTGAAATGGTAGAAATTCTTCTCTATTTATAGGATTTCTAAAGGGAGAATTCAGGCAGACTTCGGACATAATTCAGGTAGAATTCTATGAGAGGATCTCGGCATATAGCTGTTGCATCCGTAATCGCGGGAAGACTGAGTTAAAAAAGCAACGTTCCACCAACCGAACTCGGGCCGTATTCGGGGCAAATTTGCCCAGAGTTCTACTAGTAGAGAATAGGTGAATTTTGGATTTGTAACTCAACTTTTGGGCTTTCGAATGTTCAAGCAGTTAGAAAGTAGTTTAGGCTTTTGGTTTTGGGCTAGTTTTCAAAACAAATGGGTATGTTTGAAAACGGTTCTAGGTAGCCTATTTGCCAGTATGACTAGGTTTACATTCTATTTTCTAGACTCCATAAAATGTGAAAAATACATTAATAATCGATAATTGAAAATACATACGCAATAACAAATACGGTTCAAAGTCTTGAACGGTAGTAGACACAAGCTGTAGTAGTTCATCCAAGTAACCCTTATATCGATACAGGGTTGACCAATTATTAAAATTCGGTTCGACTACGACCAATGGGCCAACAATTTCTACTGAAATGCTAGATATTGAGCCCAAGGTTCTTCTTCAAAGAATTCCAGCGTCTGGTGCTCATATTCTACTGGGGGTCTATGTAGGTCATATTGACTAAATGGGTCATGATCTTAGAGAAACTTTTGAGGTCCTTCTCGCCTCGATAATTAGACCTTGGTATGTTCTTGGGCCCTTGCCGGCAACTTGACAACTACTAGAGTGGGGGGCCTTCCTTGGAGCTTAGCCATAATAGGAGCTAACATTTGGGGAGGCTTCCCTTTGAGTCAGACTCTCAGTGGTTCTTCAGTCACTGCCTCAACTTTCGCTTCTTCTTCAACATCTTTGTCATCATCATCCGAGTGAGCTGACTTGTATAGAGCAGCACCAATGTAGTACACATCGTGCCCTTGAAAGGGATCAATATCAGTAAACTCTATTTTAATGACCCTGTTGTCGACTACGTACTTCATGCATTGATGGAGGGTGGATGGCACGATCATATATTCGTGTATCCACGGATTTCTCAACAAGACATTGTAGGATATTTCGGCATCGGTGACATAATAGATCACCTCTATTTGGAGATCATCTATCTGGCACTTCAAGTATATTTTAACAAATGGATTGCCTTTTTCAGCATTTAAATCGCTAATTGTGGTATTGGACGCAGTTAACCGGTGCATCGATATCCCCAAAGTCTAAAGTAAACTTCGAGGGATGATACTGAGGGAAGAGGTAGAATCGATGTGTATCCGATGGACCTTAATGGTGCCAACTTATCCTGTATAGTACGGAGGTCTATTGTGCCTATTAATCTTTAGCAACATGTCTTGCTGAAAGAAGGTGATGTTTGGGATCGTCTCGACCCCACTATGGCAATGTGGGCAAGCTGCGGGATCTTATTCAGGTTGCTGGTCCGTGTCTCTTTGGAGAGATGAAGAAGCTCGAAGGGCAATAGCCTGGGTGGAGTATTAGAAAGTTGTACAAATATATCAAAGTTGTAGGGCTTGATCGCCCCTACTACCGAGTCTTTCTTCAGTGGTTTGTCGAAATGAACCTCTTTCTGCTTCGGTTAATCTGTTATAGGAGGTTGAGACGTACCTACTTTCGAAGCGACGGGGGTTACGGCTGTAGCAGGCAAAGGTGCATCTTCCTCTAGAGCCGGATAGCCTTCTCTCTTGTAAGATAAACCAGAGTGGGTGCTGATCAGGGCTTCATTGGTCGTGGCAGAAACCGTGCGACACAATCTGGATTTCTTTCCCTTGACAGAGTGCGTCATAGGCGACATCATATCCGTTACAAGATCAGGATGGACCCATATAACTTTGTCTTGTGGAGTTGTAAGAGAGATCAAGCCCTGAGCATTGTCACGAACCGGTGGGAGGTTGACAACCTCCATTATGGCCTTGGAGATTGGGATGCCGCCATCTTGGGCCTCCGTCATCGAGAAGCTACCGAACGGAGGGCCACCATGTTGGCAGTGACTATTTTGTCCTTGTAATCAAGTGAGAGGACCTCGACATCAATCAGCATTTGTATCTGTTTTATCGACACGTAGCAGTCTCGTGTTGAGTGGTGGACGTACCTGTAGTAATGGCAGTACTTAGGGTTGTCCATCTTACCCACCTCATCGGGACGTTTGGTAGGGTAGGGGCAGAGGCTGGAGCTTATCACCTTTTATGAGCATGTCGAAGGGTTCCAGAACGTCTTCATCATTAAAGGAATAATTTTTCTTTGGTCTTGGCAACTCCGTCGGCTTTTAATTTCCAGATGCAAAACCTTTAGAAATGTTAACAGTGAAGGCTTGTTTTCCCTTTTCGTCCTTGCTGGTGTTGGCAGAGTTGTTGTCGCATGGGCGCTTCCCTTTGTCGTCCAGTGTAGGAAATTTCATCCCCAACAAACGTGCATCCCGGGTATTCCTTCAGTACTGTCGGCACTGATAATGAATGTCGTCCAGTCCGTGAATTGAGGAGCATTATGCCAGAGTTTAACTGTAGGAAGAATATTCTTGCAGTACGAGTCTATTAACATAGGCTCAGGTACGCCAGGGGGTAACCTTTAAGGCTGCTTGGCGGAAGTGCTCAATATAGGCACGAACGGGCTCCCTTTTTTTTTGAGCAATGTCCATGATAGCAGACATCGTTAGTTCCATTCCCCCTTTGTAGAATTGGGAGAGGAAAAGTCGTTTTTGTTGGCCCATTGGTCATATGGTCAACCTGATTTTAATAATTGATCAAAACTCTGTCTGGATATACAAAGCTAGTTGGGACATCTCAGCTTCTTGGACATAAGCAAGATTGGATATTCACTCCGTTCAAGACTGAAGATCTGTTTGCCTACTTGAGTCTGTATTTCCTATGCAATGTAATTTTCACTTTATTTGAGTCTAGGAATACGTTATACACCGAGTCGTACTGGCAAATAGGCTATCCCCAAAATAGTTCAAAATATTTTTAAAATGACCTGTCAAAAAGGTTTTCAAAAAGGTTTTCAAAAAGGTTTTCAAAAATCACCAAAACCTATTTTTAAAACCCTAACCTAACCCTGACAGAACTCGGCCAGAGTTCGGCCAAAGTTCGGTTGGTGGCCGTTTAATTTTTGAATTCTCTGGAACTTGGTCCTCCTGCAGTTGCGGATTTGACCGAGATTTGCTCATAGAGTTCTGCCCGAATTCCGCCCGAATTCTGACAGAGTTCTTCCTTTGGAACTCCTATAAATAGAGAAGGATTTCGATCATTTCAATTCACTCATTCACTTTCAATCTTCTCTCTATCTAAAGCTTTCTGCCTTCCAAAGAGTTTTCTAGAGCTTTAAATTTCAGATCCCAAGCCAGTTACAATCCTCTAGTCAATTTGCCAGTGCACTACGGTCTAGAAGTTTCTGAGAGATTGTAATCAGAAGGCTTGATTGAAGAATACCTCTTCACATTTGAAGTTGGACGAGTTCTTCGTATCAAAGCTCGCGTTGTAGAAGTTACAAGGACTTCGTAAGAAAACTTGCGGTTTTTCCAATAGTGGATTCAACTGGTAGCAAGAGTTATACCGACTGGATTAGTCCTCAACAGAGGGATACCAGTATACATCGCTGTCTTTGCGTTTGCTTTCTGAACTCTGCCTTTACATTATTTCAACTGTGATTATATACTGTGATTGTGTTGATAACATTTTTAATTAGCATTATTCCGCTGCCAACTCTATTCACCCCCCCTCTAGAGTATTACGCTTTACTATATCGTTCCTACAATTGGTATCAGAGCGGGTGTTACAGGTAAAGCGAGGTAACAGTGCTATTATTTATTTATTATTTATTAGATCACAGCACATCACATGGCTACTATAAAATTCACAAGTGAAGGTCAGGCCACAAACAGACCCCCACTGTTTGATGGTACTAACTACACTTATTGGAAAACACGGATGAGTTTCTTCTTGAAATCTCTTGATTTTGACTTATGGGCTATTGTTCTTGATGGCTATTAGAAGCCACCTCGTATAACTGTCGAGGGAGTTTTGGTTGAAAAACCCCAAAGCAGTTATACAGAGGAGGAAAAAAAAGGCCAGTCTTGACGCACGTGCTATTAATGCTCTTTTTTGTGCCTTAGACAGAACAGAATTTAACAGGGTATCAACATGCACAACGGCAAATGGTGTGTGGAAGCTTCTCGAAGTTACACATGAAGGCATGACTCAAGTCAAGGAGTCAAAAGTCAGCAGACTTACTCAAGAGTACGAGGCGTTCAAAATGAAGCCAAATGAAACAGTCACACAAATGTTCGAGAGGTTCTTGGAAATTGTAAACCCTTTGTCCTCCTTAGGCAAAGATTACAGTAACCACGAAAAGATTCACAAACTCCTGCGAGCTCTCACCAAGAACTGGATTCCGAAGGCTACAACTATCATTGAAGGAAACGACCTCACCACAATGTCACTTGAAGTACTCATGGGTAAGCTACTCACTCATGAACTGGAGCTGCAAGATTTTGAAGAGCCTGCACCAAAGGAGAAGACTATCGCCCTCAAGGCTCAGCACAGAAAAGCTGCTGAAGATGACTCAGACAGCAGTGGATCTGACGCTGAAGATCAAGCTCTCCTAGCAAGGAAGTTCAAAAGATTCATGAGACATGAGAAGAGAGTCAAAGAGAACAACAGCAACAACTGGTACCAAGAAGATGCTGTCTGCTATGGCTGCAAGAAGAAGGGACATATGAAGAAGGACTGTCCCATCAACTCATCATCGAGCAAGAAGAATAACAGGTATGATAAAGGGAACCTGAAAAGATCAACTTCTCGGAAATATGCCAACACCAGCATATGGCATGAGAGTGAAGCTAGCGACTCAGAAGATGAACATTCAGAGGACGCTGCAAACATCTGCTTCATGGCAATCGATCAGGTACCTACTGAACCTGTAGAAACATATGATGACTTTACCTTTGAGCAATTAGGAGATGCCTTCAGTGACCTGATGCTTGACTACAGGAAACTGCGTAGTAAATATCAGACCGCTAAGAAGGTACTCAAAGAGTACAAAGGAGAAATAGAAAGACTTATCGACCTACTAGCTGAGGTTAGAGCTAATGTTAGTGAGTCTGGTGAGCTTTCCTCTATAAAGCTCTTATTACACGAGACTAAACAGTCATCCGAAGAGAAAGACAAGATTATAGACCAATTGAGAGAAGATCTTTCTAAAGAAAAGAAAAGTCTTCAATCTGCACAAATCAGAATGGAATCACTCACTTCTGATTATACTAAGTTATATGACACTTCCAAAAGGTTGGAAATTAGGTTAGGAAAACAGCCTGAGCTTGCTGCTTCCTACCCTAACACGTGTCACTTACCGAGAAATCGGAACATTCCCAAGCCAAACACTGTCAGACCAAACCATATAAAACCTTTACCCCAAAAGGTTAAGCCCAAACATGATCATAGGTATGCATTCTTCTATACTAGAAAACCCAAACCTACCAACCATGCACACCACTAAGCTTTCAACACTCGACATGCACAATGTCATTATTGTGGCCTCATTGGTCATATATCATCTGCATGTAGAATGAGAAAGCTTGTAGATTTAAATGTTTATGCTTGGATACCTAAAGCTAACAATTCAGGACCCTACAAGAAATGGGTACCAAAGGTTTCATCTGCAAACTATTTTGTAGGTGGAACACCCTTCACATGCTAGAAGCAAATGGATCCTCGACAGCGGTTGCTCAAGGCATATGACCGGTGACGCTACTCTATTTGCAACACTGTCAAAGAAAAAGAAGGAAGGTTATGTTTCCTTCGGTAATAATTTGAAAGGGTATATTATTGGTATCGGTGATGTTGGTAAGTCTCCCTATCCCGTGATTAAAGATGTCTGTCTGGTTACCGAGTTAAAACATAATCTGCTCAGCATAAGTCATCTAGCTGATCATGGTTATGGTATCAACTTTGGCAAAGACAAATGTACTATAGTTGATAGCTCAACTGGTAGTACTATCTTTGAAGGAATCAGGGAAGACAATATATATGTTTTCTATCTGCTGGAAGAAGCTAACATTTCAGGTAGATGCTTAATGGCCAAAAGTGATGAGAGTCATCTATGGCACATGAGACTCGGTCATGCAAACATGGATACAATTTCAGAATTATCCACAAAGAAGTTAGTACGCGGTTTACCAGACATAACATTCAAGAAGGATTCGGTATGCAGCCAATGTGAAAAGAACAAGGCTACCAGATCCACATTCAAGTCTGTAAATACAGTATGTACTACTAGACCTCTACAATTGCTACACATGGATTTATTCGGTCCTAGCAGAGTTGCTAGCCTCGGAGGTAATATATATGTATTTGTAATTGTAGATGATTTCTCTAGATACACGTGGGTATATTTCTTGACATGCAAAAATGACGCATTATCAGAATTTGTCGCCTTTTGCAAGAAAGTACAGAATGAAAAAGGTTACATGATCACTCACATTAGAAGCGATCATGGTGGCGAATTCGAGAATGCTGATTTTGAGCAATTTTGTGACACACACGGTTTTATTCATGAGTTCTCCTGCCCTAGAACTCCACAACAAAATGGAGTTGTGGAACGTAAGAACAGAACTCTAACCGAAATGGCCAGAGTAATGTTAAATCAATTTAGCCTACCCAAATACTTCTGGGCTGAAGCTGTCAATACAGCTTGCTTTGTGCTCAATAGAGTTCTAATTCGACCCAAATCGAAGAAGACTCCATTTGAGTTATGGTTTGATAGAATTCCTTCAGTTTCATACTTTAAGATATTTGGCTGTAAGTGCTTTATTCTTAATACTAAAGACAACTTGGGAAAGTTTGACGAAAAGGCCGATGAAGGTATATTTCTAGGTTATGCGGCCAAGAGCAAAGGGTACAGAGTCTTCAACAAACGTTCCATGATCATCGAAGAATCAATCAATGTCACTTTTGATGAATTGAACCAAATGACTCTCGATGACAGTGATGAAGATCTGCCTACATCAAGCTCAACTCCAGCTGATTCTCAACCAAGCTCTGCACTAGCTGAACCTCCTAGAGAAGATCCAGGAACCAGCTACCTTCAGAATGAAGCAAAAAGGTTGAAATTTACAGCAAATCATCCAAAGGATTTGGTAATTGGTGATATTACCAAGGGAGTAAGTACTCGTACATCCTGTAGAGATATTGTTTCTAGTGTTGCATTTATCTCACAGCTAGAACCTAAATCTATTGATGAAGCATGTAGTGATAGTTTCTGGATAGATGCCATGCAAGAGGAATTGAACCAATTCGAACGGAATCAAGTTTGGGAACTTGTTCCCAAGCCTATTGATCATCCGGTCATTGGCACCCGTTGGGTATTCCGAAACAAACTAAATGTGGATGGTTTAGTAACTCGTAACAAGGCTCGACTCGTAGCTCAAGGATACAATCAAGAAGAGGGTATCGACTACGATGAGACTTATGCCCCAGTTGGGAGATTAGAATCCATTCGTATGTTATGTGCATTTTCATTTTTCATGATTTTAAACTTTTTCAAATGGATGTAAAAAGTGCTTTTTTAAATGGATTTATAAAAGAAGAAGTTTTTGTAGCACAACCTCCGGGTTTCACGGATTTCAAAAATCCTGACCATATTTTCAAGTTAAAAAAAGCTCTATACGGTTTGAAACAAGCCTCTCGTGCTTGGTATGATCGTCTAAGCTCTTTTCTACTTGACAACGGTTTTTCAAAAGGAAAGGTTGACACTACACTTTTTATTAAATCTTTTAATGGCAAGCTGCTTTTAATTCAAATCTATGTTGATGATATCATATTTGGATCCACTGATGAATCTCTTTGTCAAGAATTTTCTAAGTGTATGCAGAATGAGTTTGAGATGAGCATAATGGGAGAGCTGAAATTCTTTCTCGGATTGTAAATCAAACAAACCGACAATGGGACGTTCATTAATCAAGCCAAGTACACAAAAGATTTACTAAAGAAGTTCGATCTGGAAAATGTCAAACCTATTGGCACTCCGATGGCAACTTCAACAAAGCTTGATTCAGATGAACAAGGCAAGCCAGTCGACACACGTAAGTATCGAGGTATGATTGGTAGTTTACTTTACTTAACTGCTAGTCGTCCAGATATAATGTTTAGTGTTTGCCTGTGTGCACGTTTTCAAGCTAACCCAAAGGAATCACATCTGTCCGCAGTTAAGCGTATCTATCGATACCTTAAGGGTACTTCTTCTGTCGGCTTGTGGTATCCCAAAACTAAATCCTTTGACCTTATTGGTTATTCGGATGCAGATTTTGCTGGATGCAAGGTTGATAGAAAAAGTACTAGCGGCACATGTCATTTCTTAGGCAAGGCTCTAGTCTCTTGGTTTAGTAAAAAGTAAAATTCTATAGCCTTATCAACAACAGAGGCTGAGTACATCGCCGCAGGACGTTGTTGCGCTCAGATTTTGTGCATGAAACAAATCCTAGAAGACTTTGATTTATTTTTCACACATATTCCCATTTTCTGTGATAACACGAGCATTATTAATTTGACTAAGAATCCTGTATGTCACTCTCGTACTAAACATATCGAGATTCGGCATCATTTTCTTAGAGATCATCATCAAAATGGAGATATAAACCTTGTGTACATAGATACTGAAAATCAATTAGCTGACATCTTCACTAAATCTCTAGCGGAAGATCGCTTCAATTATTTACGTCGAGAATTAGGAATTTTAGACGTCAGTAATATAAATTAATTTTATTTTTATGATTATATATCATTATGCATAACTGTATTAGAGACAAGCTAATAAAGAGTCTGTCTGTCACCACAACTACGGTTGAAGCGAAGCGGTATTTAAGAGTTCCCCGGTGAACCTCCGCCAGCTGGGACAGTACTCCTACAGCTAATCTGAGACAGTCACTGTGTAACGACATCTAATTCATAAAATATTATTAATTATGTTATTTGAAGACTAAAATAACTAATCTTTGAATTAAATATTTTGAAACGAGTCAATGAAAAAGAAGTGGCAAAAATCAACTTTGAAGAACCCTAGGCGAATTCGGCCAGAGCTCTGACCGAATTCGGCCCGAGTTCGGTTGTAGGTATCTGTGTATATATCCAGAACCCGAGAGCTTCTTCTCTTTCATTGCTTCCAAACTAATTACAACAGCAGCAGCAGCCGACCCCGACCTCCAAACCCTAGTTCTTCACCAATCTATTGCTTCCAATCTACTTGGTGAAATCCTTCCAAAATTTGGAATCGTGCGGAGATCATCATTCTCTACAACATATCTAATTTTCGTGAGGTATAACTCCCTCTCTCTCCACCTTTCAATTAGTGCTTTTTATTTCAATGGCACCTAGATTTAATCCGTCTAAGAGAAAGAAGACCACTCCTAGTGAGGAAGGGTCGTCTTCGAATCCTCACACGGATTTACTATTTTCGCCGATCCAAAAGAGCGACGGTGCTTTCGATGGGTTCTTCTTTCAAACCCTTGATCAAGCCTTATTATGGTACGGTGACTTTTCCACCCGATCCATATGCGGCGGCGCTCCGATTAAATGGACGGTATTTCTCGATCATCGTCACTTGTTTGAGGCATTAGGATTACACTTATTTGTTAAACTGTGCTTCCCAATAGCTACTAATGCCATTAGATTGTTCTATTGCAATCTCGTAGCAAACACTTTTGACGTGAGCACACGTGTTGGAGGCATAGACATTGAGTTCAATGATGTTCTCCTAGCGAAGATTCTTGGTATTCCCAATGAAGGTGAACCGCTAGTTGACATCACAGAATTCGATTTCCCCGAAGGCACTACACTCACGAGTTTCAAAGCGGAACTCTGTGCACCTGACAGAGTACGTTCTAGAAAGTTCAAGGCTAACAACCCGAACTTGTTTAACTACGAATTGCATCGCATCATCTACTCTACTCTACTTCCAAAATCTACTTCCAAGGATGATGTGACTTCGCTTGAGCTGTCCGCCATGTACCATCTTATTAAGGGGATTCCTTTTTCCGCCCCTATGACTATCATTCAGATGATGGGACATTGTCGTGCTAGAGATCGAAATCTCTCTTACGCGATGATTCTCTCTCGTATCTTTCAGCGATTCGAGATCGATCTATCGACTTGTACTCAGGACTCTGAGCCCAAGTTTCTCCAGCCATCTCGTCGCAGCCGGACTGCTTCAGCTCCACCTCCTGCTCCTCATACTGCACCTCCTCCACCACATCAGCCGTATGCCATAACTTTTGAGGGCATACATCAGCACTTATCAGCTTTGCACGTCTCGATGACGGACATGGCTCACGAGCGTGAGTTCCGCGATGTCACCCGTTATCAGGCGATGGCAAACTCCTTGGCCGATCTGCGTTTTGCCCAAACTGGTCATTCTGCTGCTTCCATCCCTCGTGATCCAGCTTTTTCGGGTTACCGCTGTGAGGATGAGGCTGTCCATGCCTACTTCCATCCAGGTAACGCCTATGATTGGTATCGTGCTCCTCGAGATTACGTTGGTGAGTTCTATGCTGGCGCCCCTACTCATCCTACTGGCGCTGGTACTTCTGGTGCTGGTACTTCCGGTCATGCTGGCCGAGCTGCTGATGATGATGATGAGGATAGTGATAATGAGATGTGATTTGATTATTTAGTGACATTCTATTGTATACTTGGAAATGCTCCGACATTCCAAGTTTTTATCATTACTTTTTAGTTCTTATCAGTACTTTGTAGTTTGATTTCAGTACTTTTTATCTTCATGGACATGTTTATGATGTTTCATTTATGACATCTCAGTTTATTTCAGCATTTTGTTGAGCACTATCTCTTTATACTGCTTCTTCATTACAAACTGCCAGTGAAATAGCATGCCTGAGATTTTTTTTATGTTTTTTGAAACTTTACATGCCTGTGATGATGTATGTTTACTCTTATACTTTTTATTTGTTATGTTTTCTCACTTTTGTTCCTTATGCTTTAATTGCGGGGGAGCCTTCTGCATTTAATGCGGGGGAGCCTTCTCTTGTGCAATTATTTTGGTAAGTGACAAAGGGGGAGAAAATTTAAGATCTAACATTTTTTTTGAGTTAAATACAGGACATGAACAATTCACGTTTTGATTCTTTTTGAACAAGCTTAATGTTATATCATTCATAGTTTGTCAATTATCAAAATAGGGGAGATTGTTGGCCCATTGGTCATATGGTCAACCTGATTTTAATAATTGATCAAAACTCTGTCTTGATATACAAAGCTAGTTGGGACATCTCAGCTTCTTGGACATAAGCAAGATTGGATATTCACTCCGTTCAAGACTGAAGATCTGTTTGCCTACTTGAGTCTGTATTTCCTATGCAATGTAATTTTCACTTTATTTGAGTCTAAGAATATGTTGTACACCGAGTCGTAATGGCAAATAGGCTATCCCCAAAATAGTTCAAAATGTTTTTAAAATGACCTGTCAAAAAGGTTTTCAAAAAGTTTTCAAAAATCACCAAAACCTATTTTTAAAACCCTAACCTAACCCTGACAGAACTCGGCCAGAGTTCGGCCAGAGTTCGGTTGGTGGCCGTTTAATTTTTGAATTCTCTGAAACTTGGTCCTCCTGCATTTACGGATTTGACCGAGATTTGCTCATAGAGTTCTGCCCGAATTCTGCCCGAATTCTGACAGAGTTCTCCCTTTGGAACTCCTATAAATAGAGAAGGATTTCGATCATTTCAATTCACTCATTCACTTTCAATCTTCTCTCTATCTAAAGCTTTCTGCCTTCCAAAGAGTTTTCTAGAGCTTTAAATTTCAGATCCCAAGCCAGTTACAATCCTCTAGTCAATTTGCCAGTGCGCTACGGTCTAGAAGTTTCTGAAAGATTGTAATCAGAAGGCTTGATTGAAGAATACCTCTTCACATTTGAAGTTGGACGAGTTCTTCGTATCAAAGCTCGCGTTGTAGAAGTTGCAAGGACTTCGTAAGAAAACTTGCAGTTTTTCCAATAGTGGATTCAACTGGTAGCAAGAGTTCTACCGACTGGATTAGTCCTCAATAGAGGGATACCAGTATACATCGCTGTCTTTGCGTTTGCTTTCTGAACTCTGCCTTTACATTATTTCAACTGTGATTATATACTGTGATTGTATTGCTAACATTTTTAATTAGCATTATTCCGCTGCCAACTCTATTCACCCCCCTCTAGAGTATTACGCTTTACTATATCATTCCTACAGTTTTAAATCGTCAAAAGACGAAATGTAGTTGCCGGGTAGACTGCAGAACCACTTGTATGCTACCTACTATAAAGCCCCAATAAAGAGATTTGTAATGGGGGCATCATCCTTTGACAAATGCCCTATCATAGAGGTAAAGTATGTCAGAAATCGATGGGGAGACTCTTTCCCATCAAACGGAGTCAAGGACTGTGGTTTATACTTAGCAGGGTAGACCACATTGTTCTACTAAGGAGGATTTGATTGTCGAATCCTATGTTTTTTGAGTGACTCGTGCTTGTCCTTGGCGTCGAAGCGAGCATGGAACTCTCTGAGAGCTTCTTGTATGCCATCTGATATTGACAAGCCAGATGACTGTGGTAGTGTATGATTGTCAATCGAAAGTGGCACCTGAGAGAGTGCATTAGATTCCCAGTTTCTCCCCGGGTCTTGACTTATTAGAGCAGAGGCTCAGGGTGTCAATTTGTACTTAAGCTCGAAGACCACCTGGGTCAAAGCTTGCATGGATTCAGTCAACGTATGCAAGCTTGCTTCGAGGGCCTCTATACGATATAGGTAGTTTGACCCTTTGCTGCTTCCCGGGTTATTACCCCTATCATGTATACTGACATTAGGTGAGGGGAAATGGATGGTACCGTGGATCTTTTGCTCTCTGGTTCAGACCCTTAAGCTTTGCCATCTTGGGGGAGCATGGACAGGTTGATGTCATCCTTCGAGTTGTGGAAATAACCACCCCCAGCCTGTTGATAACTCGCACCCCCGGAGGCATCGGTATCAGTCCTGTATAATACCTCGTCTGGTTGAAACGATGGGTTGCCATGAAGTGTTGGAGGCTTACCACCCCCAACTCGTACCATTGATGAAACGGTGGTTCCTTCCGAGGAGGACTTAGCTTTGGACCGAGTGTGCTGGAACACACCCATGTTAGGCACTGCCAGCTTACTGCCTCGAAGTAGGCTCTTAGATGCACTAGCCGAGACATGAGGGTTTTTAGAACCCTTCATAAGGGAGGGTGAGCTCTATGTAGCATTGCATGAGGCAACTAGAAATTCGTCCTCGTCCTCTATCGGTAACCTCTTTTCGCTATGCTGTCGGTCAGGTGCCGATGGCCGCAGTTATTAAAAAATTGACTACCTTATTGGTAAAGGTGCTGCTGTCTGGTTACAACAGCAGTTGATGATAATATTAGCACAAGTATGCCCTAGAGTAGGCATATTGTGCGTAACAATGGTCTCTCCTACCTTACATTTGTGAGTAATCATGTTATGCAAGTCATGTGAAGAGAGATTCACATTTACGCCCACTTCGAGCACAGCCGAGCTAGGCGCATAGGTATAGATGTGATGGATGCACCCCCCGACCCAATTCCTGCACATGAGACATGCTTAGGTCATAGGTGGGGGGCTGTTTATGAGGTAGATCCACTTCACATGTGCAGCCAAACTACAGACATGAGTTTGTCTTCATAATATTCGCCCCCTGGCTTGGTTGCTGCGCATAGGATGCGCCCAAGTTACAGGGGGACTTTGGGAACTAGTTTATTCGGGGCGCATAACCACTCGAGTCATTTCTGTATAGCTTGCCGTCAGTTGTGCACATTATAACCAATAGATACTTTTGACTTGCTATTGGCATAGCACGTTGGGCGCACATGGCGCGTACTGCCTTAGACTTCATTGTACTAGCCCTCAATGGCACGTAGAACTCAGAATCCACATTCTTACCTAGTGGGCAAGTAATTCTGTTGAAGACAGAAGATCTTTCATGCGCCTTTGGTCCCGTACGTATGAGAGGTCTTGTACCTTTTCTCTTGCACTGTGCCTTCGACTGGGGGCGCACAGCTTGTGGAGAGCATCCTGCGTTGTGCTTCCCAGACACTTGAGTTGACTAAGGAAATACAGCAGGAGTGCGTGCAGGCGCATGTAGTGCGCCTAGGTTCTGGGACGACTAGGGTGCATCCGCTTCAGTTGTGCTACTTAGCGCAAGACTCTTGGGCACCCAGGTGCGACGAGTCTTCTTCGGCTTTGCTGGCCGCTTCGAAGGACTCGTGTTGCCTTTAGAGAGCATGTCCTCAAAAGCTTGCTGGTCGAAGCATACGACTAGCACCTTTTGAGAGGACCCGAGCACGTTATTGTCAGATTGCGTCACTGCTTTCTCGTTGGAGGAGACAGTCATCCCCAATAGAAGTGCTATTTTGTTTTCCACGAACAAAAGTTATACAAACTTTTTGTATTACAAACGAGAAAAAGTACAAAACAAATCCTAAACAAAAAAATCTAAGTACGATTTGAATATGGAAAAGTGTGCTGATAGAGATTGAACACTATAGTGGTTCATGAATGCTTGACGATCTGACGACAAGAAGAACTTGATCCGACTCTCTGAATGCCTGTAAGTGGGTAATCCGGGGTTGCTAATCAAGAAGCAGTAGAAGATCCCCAAATGCACGATTATGGCCATCTCCTTCTCTTGCATCTTGTAGCGTCATTCAGTATCATTTAGCTTGTGGTTTTCGAATGCGATGGTATGTCCATCCTGCACCAACACCCCACCGATAGTGAAGTCGGACGCATCCCTGTGCACCTCGAACGCCTTGGAGTAGTCTGACAGAGACAAGGCCGCCTCCTTCGTCATAGCCCACTTGAGTGCCTTAAATACCTCCCCGCATTTGGGCATCCAACTCCATGCCCGATCCTTCCGAAATAGATCGATCCTTGGTAATGAGATGGTAAAATATCCTCGGATGAACCGGCAATAGTAGTTTGCCAGGTCTAGGAATGAACGCAGCTCTATCGGCCTAGTGGGAGCATCACACTCCCGTATGGACTGGACCTTTGTGTCGTCCATCCAATTCTTGCCATGCCTAATCCAGTGCCCCAGGATGTCACACTTCTTGTGCGAAGCAGCACTTCTCCTGCTTGATGAAGTGCTAGTTTTCCCTCAGCACCTGAAAATACTCGATATGCTCCTCCAACGTGTTTGAGTACACGACGATATCATCTAGATAGACCACGACAAACCAATCCAGGTCGGGATGAAAGAGCTTGTTCATCAAAGTACAAAATGTTGCAAAAGCATTTGTTAAACCAAAGGGCAAAACTAAAATTCATATGCACCATACCTTATGATGCATGCCGTCTTTACCTCGTCCCCTTTCGCAATCTGGACTTGGTAGTATTTTGAGTACAGATCAAGTTTTGAGAAGTATCGTGCGTCTCCTAGTTGATCGAACAAGTTAGCGATTAACGGGATGGGATATTTGTTCTTGACCTTCACTTTGTTTAGAGCACGATAGCCGATCCACCAATAAAGGCTCTCATCATTCTTCTTATGGAATAGCATCGGTGCATCGAATGGGGCCTTTGACGGTCTGATGAATCCCGTGTTGAGCATCTCTTTCAGTTGTCTCTTCAACTCATCGAGCTCAGGTGAGGCCATACGATATGGGGCCATGACGGGCAGCTTTGTGCCCAACTCCAACTCGATGGCATGGTCTATCTCCCTCCGCGAAGGTAGCCTCTTCGGAAGTTCCTTCAGCATAACATCCTCAAACTCCGCAAGGATGTCATCAATCTCAGGTGGAAGATCCCCCTGTATGGGCACCTTCTCCGTCTTGAGTACTGCCAGCTATGTCATCTCATCATGCCTTATCTCTTTCTTGAGCTGGATGGCGGAGAGAGCCTTCCCCTTCGCAAGCTCGCATCGTGCAACAGTTACCATGCATGGGGAGCTCTCCTATATTATCTCCACGACTCCCAAAAGAGGCATTGGAACCACCTTTGTCGATGTGCGAAAGTCTATCCTAAGGATCATGCTGAAGTCGTCAAGTGGTGCAGCCTTGAGACTAGTGACACCCATCCAGTCTCCCACTTAGATCTTCACCCCTTGGCCACCCCTCACACAGGGCGGGCCTCTGAATTAACTACCTTCATCTTGTCCGAGTCTTTCTCTAGCACCAGACCCAAGCGTTGGACCTTCGCATTCGAGATGATGTTGTAGGTCGCCACCGTATCGACCATCGCCCTCGTATTGTGGCCGTTGATCTTCACGTCCACATACATCAGTTCCCAATTCGGGGCTTTGGCCACGACTGCCTTGCTTTTCAAAATATTGAGTAGGCACAAGAAGCCCATGTGTGCCCTCATCGTTGGCTCCATGTCCTCATCCTCCTTACCTTGGACAGTATTCACCCACTTTCCCTTATTTTTGCAGTCTCATACGAAGTGGTTCCCTCCGCACACGAAGCACTCAATCTTTATTCCATCGGAGGCTTCATAGGCTGCTTGTCTTTTAGCGGGGCTCCCTTTCTATTGTTCTTATTTTCTCCCCCACCATTAAACTTGGTGGTGGTCTTTGCGCTAAGCTTGGGTGTATCACTCCGCCGATACTCCATCAGCTTTTCAATCGCTGCAACGGCCATGTTTAGATCTGAGACGTGTTGCCTTTGCAACTTCTACGCAACCCACGGTTGCAGATCGTCTAGAAAGAAGAACAGACGATCTTCTTCGCCCATATTCGAAATGCCAAGCATTAGGCGGGTGAACTCTGCCATATAGCCTTTGATGGACCCGTTGTGCTTGAGTTGTCGCAAGCTTTATATCACCAAAAACTCTATATTCTTCGGGCAGAACTGATACTTGATCTCCTTCTTGAGATCTTCCTAAGTCTCGATCAAGCAGAGTCCCTTCTCTTTCTCGATTCACATACGGTGCCACCACAACATAGCATCATCAGAAAATAAAGAGACGTCGTATTTACCTTATCTGTCTCATCATCGATGCGAATTGCCTTCAGGCACCGCTCAATATTCCAAATGAAGTTAGCCACTTCCTCACTACAAGAAAAATGGCTTTTCCTGACGGTTTATTTCTTGATGTTCGTGAAAAACCGTCAAGGAATGGTGTTATCTTGACAGTTTTAGCCTTACGTTAAGATAATCATTGTTTTATGTTATTTTAGCAATTTTATAGCATACTAGTTGACGGTTTTAGAGGATTCGTCAAGAAATGCCTATTTTTTTATTAACGGATAGGTGACAACCGTCAACTAATATATGTACAAAAAATTGGCACAATTTTTTTGAATGCCATTATAGTAATTTTTTTGAACTTTTTATATTTTTTGACGGTCTATGGTTCTTTTTAATCTACTAACCCAGTAAACATTCTCCAGATTTCTCCCGATCTCTAAAACTTCCTCTCAGAGAACAACCCTAACTTTCTCCAGATCTCTCCATTTCTTCTCTTCTTCTCCTCATCTCCCTATTTCTTCTCCTCCTCCTCTCCTTCTCCACTATCTTCCCCTATAATTCTTCTCTCCACCTCTCCTCCGAAAACCTAACCCTAACCTTAACTCTTCCACTGCCACGTTGTCATCGTCTTGGCCAAAACCTAGATTTGAGATCGCCTAGCCGTCGTCGAGATTGCCCTCCGTGGCCCGACCGCCGGCAGTGGAGAAGCCATGGATCGACCGACGTCCCCTGTCCGGTCATCGCCTCTGGTAAAGCCCTCTCTTTCTTCTTCTTTCTCCCGCTTCTCCTCCTCCTTCATTCTTTGATTTCATAGAGAAATCGAGAGAGTCCCTCTCTTCCCAAAATTGGGATCAAGTACAGGTACTTGGGGTCATATTGCAAGTTTAAAATCATTATAGTACCCTTTAAACCAATTCCACTTGTTTTGGCAAGTAGTCTGTCACATTACAGTTGAGATTTTAGTGATATTTCTATTAATTTTAGCTGTTACAGAAATGTGCCAATTGATGGTTCTTATTAGAAGGTTGGTTTGTGTAATTTTATTGGGTCCAAAACAGTGGTTGGGAGGACCGAAAACATGTTTACAGTGTCCAACACAATCAGTATTTATCCATCTTGACATGTTTAGTTATTTTGATAATGTCGACTCTACATCTTGACATGCTGGATGCACAAAATGCGAATGTTGTCTATATTGTACTTCTATTGATCCCAGTGACAGGGTATGCATGACTGTATTCCTTTGATTACAGACGACTTTGACTTGATATTAGTCAATAGACTCCATGTTGTCGATAGACTTGTATAAGTATCTGCCCAAATGAACAGCTTCCTTATAGCTTGATAATAACTCGTTGCAAGTCAATTTCTGACTAATTTTGGTGTCAAAAACAATATGGGGGCGGTGTTGAAGTCAAATGCTTATTACATGGTGCATGTTGTGCTTTTCTGGAGTAAATAGTAATGCTTATTTCACGTCCCTTTGATCGTGCTTCTTTATGGAAATTGGGTAATCTATTTCACGTTCTCAAGAACATTAGAATATGTTCAAAGACTAATGTTCTTATAAAAGTTGTCTTAGCTCTTGTCAAACACATTATCAATGTTAGTTTGAATGATATGCCTCTCTTTTTCATGTTAAAACATCGTATTGTTAACCTTTTGTCAGAAACATGTTCTTAAGGTGATTGACTAGTTAGTAACTTATTGTTATCCTTTTGTCAGAAAATTAATCTATATTCGAATTTGGTTACCAAATAATTGAACTATATATATATATATAAACTGTTCAAATCAAAACTGCGATCGAAAAAGGTTGAAAGAATATGTAATGTATGAAAACTGAGTTAGCAATGCAATGTCTCTGGATATGATTCATAGAAGCATTATATTCTTTTTTGCTGTTGTCATTTGCCTGCAATGACCCTTCTAGAGCTTACATTGGCAGGAGCCTGGCGGCATTGCCCGCCCCACCCTCCCTCCCCTCTCTTTTCCTGCTCCCTTTATTATAAATATAATAGTTCATGTATGGTATGTTCCTTGTTCATCTGACCTCTAATTTCAAGCGCTACAAATTAAAATCCTAGTTGGATAGGTGGAGAAGAGTTCTGATGAGGTATTGATTGTACTTTTTAGATCTGTTATATGCTTATGGGACAATTTGGTGATCATAGGATATGTGGCATGGTCAATGTTAGAAGATTTGAAGTATGTTCCATCAGTAAAAAGTATTATATGCTTTTTTGTTGATGTTTTTATTTTATTTTCTTTATGTAAGTTGGACTTTAAATGAAGTTCCACCTCTTTGGAACCACAAGAAATATGGTTCAGTTGCCATCTGATTGGAACTTTACTAGCCTTCTACCTGATCCAGGCTTGCTAAATTTTTTATAGGATATGATGTTCTGATGTCAAAACTAATTGCATCTTCTTCTTTTTGTGAATGCAGGAAAAGGCGACTTAGTTTGCACTTTTAGTTGAATGCCTTGTTTCTCCTAACCTAATTAGTTTTATGATTTGATTGACCCTTTTGGTTTCTATCTTCCTTTAACATGTATATCAATTGCTTGTATCAGTATTTTTCTGCGTCCATTCTCTCAGAAGTATAGTGTTAAATCAGAGTTACAAGGCTATCTATCAGCAGCAACTAGTTGTGTTTAGGAAAATTAGTATATGTATCATGTATGTTTCATGTTCTATTTATGAAGGGTTGTCAAGAGGATATTTGGGGGTACTTAATTGGATGGACGGTTGCAAGATAGAATCGTCTTTGTAAAGAAAGGACATGATGAGGAAGCACCATTTGAGTGGAAGACTGAGGGTAGACATCAAACTTTATACATCTTTGTTTATTACCTATTAGCTATACTACTGTAACTTGCTGATGCCAGTTGGTTAAATGTGGACAGAACAAGTAATTGAAGGATTGGACCGAGCCGTGACTACAATAAAAAATGGAGAGGTTGCCCTAGTGACCATTCCACCAGAGCATGCTTTCTCTTCAACTGAGTCAAAGCTGGAACTTGTTGTTGTTCCCGCAAACTCAACTGTAATATATGAAGTTGAGCTTGTATCTTTTTTGAAGGTAATGTATATGTCTTTGCCCGTCTTTTATGTTGCTGCAATACCTTGAACCTCTGTTGAAGCTCAAATCAATAGAAGAAATTTGAACAAGTCAATTCCTTTGGTTGTCATAATATTTCGTTTCTTTCTTTAGGTTCAATACTTTGCATCTACTATGTTACCACCTTTTATAGAATAGTTTTCTTTTGTTTCCTAGTTTCCACTGATTACAAGTTTTTTAAAAGACTAGTTTCCTAGTTTCCCTTATTCACTGAGTGTTCTTATTGTCTGTGCAGTCTGTTAGAATTAGGTTTGTAGTTTGCATAACCTAGACACCTAGATTGCATGGATTAACCAATGCACCTTTGTCCCATAGCTCTGATTTGTGAGCAGTGGCCAATCGAGCCATGCAACACCCTCACATATCATGTATTTGACACATACCACTACATCTGTTCAAGTAACCTTGCACACACACATACACTGCCTAACCTCCATTACCTTCACTGCATTTGGATTCGAGTTGTTATTTGGACTTGGGAAGCTCGGGACCTTAATGTGGTTCACCGTGGTTCCACTGGTTTCTTCCTTGGGTTTGTTCAGTCAGTGGATTTTGAGTTGTATCTGTCTACTACTCTCACATTCACTCACAGCACTCTTGCATTTCACTGCATAGTTAAGTGTCCTGCACTCAACATATTTCCTGATACCTGCCATGTACCAGAAACATGTGGTATAATGCATCATTAGCCCTACAATGCCTACCGCCCATGTATCAGAGTATACACTATCTTTATCCTATATTTCTTTTTCCCTGAACACAGTACACTCACTTGCATTCCTACAAATCATACACTACACACTTGGGCTTAATGTCATGACACTTAACGACTGCTTTAGGACATGCCCTATGATTGCATTTCCTGTATCCTGATACACCTTGCACGCACACATAACCTATAACCCTTGTCTGCAAACAATTTATTCACAACAACTTGCCTATATTTCCAAATGTGCACTGCATTCCCTTCACATCCGTATACTGACCGGCTTCTTAATCTGTCTTGTACCTCTTCATAGTTCATTGCATTGCCCTATACTTTCCCTACTGTACTTCTATATGTCCAGATACTTGGTATCAGTCTTGGGGTGACACATACATCAGACATTAGATTATTTGTCCTTATTAGCTTAGTAGAATCCATATAGTATACTTAATATTCAGTCCACTTAAACCCTTCACTGCACATCCTTCCATATATTTCCTACATATTAACATGTACTACATTCATTTATGCACACTGCTTTGATTTACTGTAAACATTTCCTTATGTCCTGCATCCTATCTATAGTGTATTTTTGATACCATGAGTATCAGAACACTACACTTTTCCTGCACTACACTCCCACATTTCAAATTACTATACTTCTTTGCCATTACACTGCACCCTAGTCACATTCACATATCTACTTCACCTTCCCAGGCACTTGAACAATACCACATACTTGGTTAACTACATTGGGTTAACCCCTCATCAGGCCATTCATAACCTGGTCCATCTCCCATATTGATTGTCCTGCATTTGAAGATCTGACCTAAACACCAGATGAATTTTAGACCTGCAACTCAAGATTAGCCCACTTAGCTGTTTCCTATATTTTTGAGGATTGGACTTGAATGTCAGCCCTGTACAACTCATCATTGACCTATATTCATATTATATTGGCCTGTCTACACTTGATTTATTAAGTATCTGTCCCTTGGACTTATGAACAACCAAGTCTAATTTTTGGTCCTGACTTCTGTTTAATGAACAGTCGAGCCTCCATGTTAGGCTCAGTCACCCGTGCATTCCATAACATGTGAAGATATCAGATTACATCCTTCTTGTTCAGCCAGTTCATCACTTTGGGGACAAATTCCTTAGTACTAAGCATTCTTCTCCTAATTCATGTTCTGTCACAATCAACTATGTTTATTAATCCATACTTTAACTTTTGTATCAGCCTAGAGTTGATGTATCAACCTTGAGTGACCCAGGTTCTGTGCAGTCTTCATTTGATGTCCACATTAGAGTACCAGTCCAGGTACTTTCACCCACATCTTGTTGAGCCTTATCCTCATCATAGTCCCTTACTTGTAAGGTTCAGACCTTCGTCTTGACCCACCTTAGCTCAGTCTTTAATATTCATATCTCCATTTTAATTCTGCAATATGAGTATCATATAGCCCAGGTGAGAATAAGCAATGTTTCTGCCATTATATAAACTGCCCAGGTCCTTGAGCCTTACCTCTTCATTGCTCAGTCTCAGTATGTTTTCTAAATATAAGCAACATTGTTGGCATGGACATTTGCAATTTTTCAATAGCCTACAGTTATTGTTATTTTTATTCTTATTAATTGTTCTATGTCCAATTTGATACCTGTTTGTATCCAGACATATCTATGATACCTGTATTGACAATTCTTTAATAGTGAGTTGAATATATATATATAAGAACATGTAGGAAAGTATAATGGTAATTTGTGTTCTTGTTCTCTCAGGAACTTGCTAAAAAATGATGGTGCATGCATAGTGTGAATATGGGAATGCTGTGGATATGGGAGGGATGTGTTCGATCTGGTTTGCTAATTTTTTGGTTTTATTTTGTATGGTTGGATTATATTTTGTGGTGACAAGTGATGGATGTTTGTGGTTTGGATGTTTAAGTGGTATGGAAACAACAGATGTGGGATATGTGTACTTTGTGGTTGGATTATGTTGTGGTTGGAGAAGTGAAGAATATATGTGGTGGGATGTGTATTCGAAGTTTTTGTATTATGAACAATACAGTTTGTTAATATAAAATATGGGTTTTGTAGTAATTTGATGTATGTAGCTTCTGGGTTGATATTATGTGTGTTTGATTAATATTATATATAATTCTTGATGGAATTTTGGCAAGCTTCTCTTGACGGTACTTTGGATAGCTTCTCTTGACGGTTGTCAAACGTCAATTTTAATTCAAATCATGCTGCATAATAGCCCGTGAATAAATATTTTTTTTGACGGCTAATAACGGTCATCTAAGCCGAAGTCAAGAAAAGTTTTTGCATACATTGACGGTTTCTAAAAACTGCTATCTTGACGACTAAAAACAGTCAAGAAAGTACTTCATATGATGGCCAAAAACCGTCAAGAAAAGTCCTTCCAACGACCGTCAAGAAAGGGGGGGCCCTTTTTTTTGACTCCGGCCTACTTGACGGATCTGCAACCATCAAGATACCCATTTCTTGGCGGGAAATCACCGTCAAGAAAAGCTCTTATTCTTGTAGTGCCTTCTTGTCTCACACGGCGTTAAAGGACCTAGGTTCTGGATACTTCACTTTCGGGGCCGCCACTCCTCAGAGTCACACCACCAGCAATGACCTTCTCGAGGATTGTCGTCCTGGATTTTAGCTCTTCGCACAGTTCGACAATCTCCGCCGTGGTAGCCTTACGTTCCTCCTCGAACTCGGCTTGTATCTCGCAGAGTTTCTCCTGAAACTTAGCCATAGCATAGGTGACGTCCGTCTCCAACCCATAGGCGAACTCCTCGTGAGTCGTCTGGTTTTGCTTCACTTGAAGCTCGACACCCATCACACCTTTCTCTAGTATATCCATACGTGATGCCAATTTGCTAAGAGCATGTTCCATAGACAGCTCCTTGCTCTTTCCCTTCCTTGAGGGCTTCGCCTTCTCCTTAGGCGATGTGGGTTGCTTCTCGTGAGCAGTCTCGGATGACGACATTGGGACAATCGACCATTGCACTGATACTACTTGTCATGGACTTAGTATTTCAAGCATGAGCAACGAACTATATTTGCATGACCAACTACATGGAGAGATCACCAAGTCCTCAAGTGACATAGCAAGGTACAAAAAATACCAATGTAACAGTAAAATAAATGAACAAAGGGTATTTACTATAACCAGTCTAAGTGCAAATATGCAGTTGAGGACAATCCTAATACCAGTCCTAGCCATACAGGCAACCACCCATGGCACCGTATTGTGATACCACGAATAATCAATCAATACCATAGACTTGCTATAGAGACCATAACCATGAGTGCAACAACAAAGTCCCAAATATGGAAGCATGATCGCGAGTCTAGATGGTCGAGTATTTCAGTAGAGTCCTCCCCTCCCCATGCTCTAAAACTATCCAGTCAAGTCACGTATAAATCATGTACCAATAATAAGTTATGCAAGCTAGTACTACATGCTATCACAGAGTCCATAGCCATGAATAACTCATGTCAGACTCCATATCATATCATCATCATCCATCATGTCCGTGTCATGTGGCCCATCGTGTCAATGAACACGAATATGATATATCACAATTCCTAGGGTTGATACCCGATATCAATAAACTGACATTGGCACCCGCGTAACCCTTAGACGCAAAGTACCAATTGATCCTACGTCATGACAATAATGAATGAAAATAATACAACACAACAATAAAAAGAAAAGACAGTAAATCGTAACATTGGCAAGGTAAACTTATTTGAAGATTGTACGACGACTAGACGACATCTCGTGACAAAATCGCCAATCCAATAGAAACATCAAAACTGAGACTTCCGCAAACAACTTCGGATACAGAAACATACCTCATCGTCAGTCCCAAAAAAGAAATAGCTACCCATAAGTCCAATTCTGGACACTAGGCAAAACAGTAATTTCGTCAAAATGTTATCTACCGTTGGACCCGCTTTGTACCAAAAATGTGCCAAGACAAAGGTTATCCAAGTTTGACAAACTATATGTCAATCTTGGCCTGGACGATGCCATGAGTCCAATGGTGGTGTCAGATTTGGAATCTGATGTCCCGAGTTCAAAATCAAAATTTTACACGTTGAAAATTACCGTTTCGAACGACCAACTTTGGCGTCAATTTCAACCAGCCAAACGATGTCCTATTGAACCAAAACTTTTATGACATAAAATTGAAGTTGGTTATACCTGCTATGCAGCAGAGTTAGTGGTTCGTCAAACGGAGCTTCGATGAGGTTGAAACAAATCTTCGAAGTTGGCTCCACAAAACTGTCAAAATATATGTAATTTAAACACCCAACTTGGTGGCAAGTTTTGATCTATCAAACGATCAAATTAACGATTGAAATTTGAGGGAGTTAAAAGGCATATACCTAGATTGAGACAAAAGAATCGGATCGATGATCCAATGGCTGAATTTTTCTAAAAAAATGTGTCCAACGTTGCTATGACGAAACAAAATTTTGGATTCGAATTTATGCACGTCACAGCGGGATCTCGTGCAAAATGCATGAATCGACTGTATCGTACGTTAGGGAGGACACTGACACGTCGGGGTTGCACGTGGGGGGTCACAAGGGCGTTGTGGTCAAGTGGACGGTGGTTGCAACGACGTGCGGCGGCTGACGTTGGTCCTACAACCGCTGCTGCCCCTATGGCCAACGCACGTGAAGCTGGCCGGACTGGCCGTAAGGACGTGGTACAGTCGTGCGACACGGACGTAGGGAACGGCTCGGCGGTCGCCGGCTATGGATGGCGATCGTCGGCCGGGGATTCTCTATTACGGCTTCCTCACACGCAGGATCGGGGGGGGGGTTAATACTTAGGGTTTTAATTATTTAGGTAAATATATACAAATATATATTAGTGTATATAGGACTATGTATAAAAACACGTATGTATATAGAAACTATAGAGATTATTTATATAAATAGTACTTAAATTAATGTCTATATATAAATATTTATATAAACCACGTATAAATGTACACATATACTTTCATCGATATTTATATAAAACCTTAAATAGACATTATATAAACCTTATAAAAAATTATATATAAATAATTCACAACTGATTAAAATTATGTATATAAGGTCCTATATAAATCCTTATATAAAATATATTTTACAAGCATGTACATATAAATTTTAGAATATATTTTAAAAATAAATTATATTCTATTAAGTAATACTTAGTTCCAATAAAATATGAAAATATTTGTTATAAATTTTAGAGGGAATTTACATGCGCTTCCTGCGTAGGGGTTGGACATGCGGCTATTTACTTATCTGAAAGACCCTAGAAAATATAAAAATATATTTATAGAACCTTATGATTTAAGTTGCAACTTGACTTTTTTTCGTACAAGGGACATAGATTTGCTAGGCCATCCCTACCATTTCTAACGTGCTAGTCATGGTACACGACTATACTAGCCTTGCCACGACTCCTAGTTTGGTTAGGTTTTATAGCCAACTATTGAGATATAGATGACTAGGTTTAATTGGGTTAAGTGGTTACCTTAATTGGACCTCATTCTTGAATGAATGAATCTTCGGTTTGAGTCTACATTGTCTGGGAAAACTCCCCTAAAATTATTCTAAACTATTCATGTTAGGTTAGGGTAACTTAGAATAGGTTTTAACTCAGGTGGTTGCGCTAGTTTCGAGTCAGATTGACTTAGTAGGTTTAGAAAGTCCAAAAATGTGCCTCTTGTAACTTTTGAGTATAAGTAGCACATCGGGAATCAATTGAATGGCACACTTTGGAATTTGTGTAGTAGGCTTCGTATAGATCAAAAATATATCGAAAGGTTTGGGTCGAGGTTGAGCCTCCAATTTAGGTTGGAATGTTCAACGGTTGTGCAGAAGTGGCTAAGGTTGAGACCCTAGACCCGAATGTTGTGCTTTAAAAATAGTACACGATGAGACGTGTTTGAGTGGGACATGATAGGCATAATGAAGGAGGACACGTCTAAGTCATGTATAAGATATTTGTTTGAAGGTAACATCTAGTCTTGCACTTCAAATATCAAAGTCATGGTAGGGGACACCAAACAGTCTGATTAGAAAGTAGGGTTATCCACTACTGACTTATTAACTTATTTGGACGAAGATTCTCCCAATCACTTGCAAATATAGAAAAAAAAACCCTAAAATTTGTGAGGCCTTACAATCTAGCTACCATAGAACCTTGGTTCTCGAAACTAAATGGTGGCAATACGTAAAAGGATAAGAAAATCATTCTTGGAAGAAATCAAATATGACTATACGAAGGGAGCTTTAAGTCATAGTGACTAAATCATGAAAATTAGAGTAGAAAAGGACGGGTACCTACAGTGATATGGATGTTACACTTACGGAGGTACGAAGGAGTAAAGATTTATCCTTAGTATAGCTCGACTTAGGATAGGAATATAGGTTATACTCGCTTCCCTATATGAGACGATTGGTTAAGATAAAAAATCTTGAGACGAAAATTTGCAAAACATACTCGTAATTGAAGGGGGTAGTGGCATGATCAAGGACGAATCCCTACCTCAGGTTCCAGAACATCCTGAGCTTTGTATGATCAGTCAAACAGAGGATGTCGAGCTTCTACTCTTACTAGAATATTGGCTTTTCTATCAAGGTTTCCTGGGATAGCATTTGATTCTCGAGACTATGGCTATCTAAATCTTTTAAGTTCATGACCTAAAATATAACACCCTAGGACTTCTAATCTCCAATTCCTTTGCTCATTTCTATGACAGGGTCTTCTCAGATGTTATCTTCACTAACATGGTATTACATACTAAGAATGCAGTCTGCTAGGTTCCAACCCTCTTTGATCTCTATTGTTTATTCTGCCTATCCGTATTGCTACTTCCATGATCCCTCCTTCTTTATAAACACTACATGTAACTTAGTCCAATACTAATGTTCTATCTACAAGGGTTTTTGTATTCTTACTAACCTATATCAATGTCAATGATTCACTCGTCTTCTTAAGATTTCTAATTCCACCCTCAATTCTCTAGGTAGGTCTAGTCTCAAGGATATAAATACTAAATTTATTTTTTAACTCTATGCCATACTTCCCTAGATCATATATCAACCTTCCTTAAATAATAGATTAACAATCTGCTCTTTACAGCTTATAAAATGCTATCTAACAATCACGAATACGCCTACCCACCTTACACCTATCTATTGAGTAAAGGTGGAAGTTAATGTTAGGCGATGCTCGCTGAATCATTCTGTTTATAACGAGCCCCTTGGGACCCTACCAACTTAGTCTTCCCTGGTTGACGATCACTTCTAGTTGAAAAACTGCAACTAATATCTAAAATTCTATTATATGTTCTCTCCAATTCCTCCAAAACATATTTATCTAACATAGATAAGGGTAGAAGGGTTGTAATTCATTGATCCTAAAGTCTCTTGCTAGAGTTAAGTTGCTTGTGAGAATCCGATATTACCAATCCGAGCTACTCTGTCTACCTAATAGAGGTACCTATCAAATCCTTCCTTCCTTATATATATTTTCTTTTATAATACTATATCAACTATGTTCTATCTAGTGATGGAGTAGATGGTTCAACAATCCCGAGCGTTCGTCCTTCCGAAAGAGGGAATGACAAGAATCCTAAATGAGAGGTCAAGGAAGTTGATCGACTTTTAACTACGAGTTCCAAAGACGATAGATAAATTCAAAAGAGTGTTCAAGGCAGTTGTATATTGAGATCCTAATACTTTATCCTATTACAGGCTCATTCAGCATAACATAACCGAAACGATATGCTCTGATCTGCATAGGCCACCACAAAAATGTAATGTCCCAGTCCCAAAATACGTAGGACTAAGAGAACGTATACATACCAGCTACGTATCAAGAGGACTCCATCCCAGCTCAAATATATAAGCTGTCATGGTGTTCTAATTCTATCTATCAATCAACTATAAACATATCTAACTCAATCCACAGATTTTCTTTTAAGTAAATCAAGAGTAAAAAATATTATGGTCTACAACCCAATAACATACATGTTCGATTAGACTCGTAGAATGACATGGGTTTATAAAACTAACCTGAGAGCAGAGTATAAATAATAGATATATATGGAAGCATAATAAAATACCTGATTCGGATATAGCAATAGCTCCATGAGCAGCGAACTATCTCTACATAAGGGGACATAGCAAGGTACAAAAAAAACATGCCAATGTAATAGTAAAATAAATAAACAAAGGGTATCTACTATAACCAGTCTAAGTAAAATATGCAGTTGAGGACAATCCTAATACCAGGCCCAATCGTACAGGAAATCAACAATGGCACCGTACTATGATACCGATTGGCAAACAATCAATCAATACTATAGCTTGCTATAGAGATCATTACCACGAGTACAATAACCAAGTCCCAAAAATAGAAGCATGATTGCGAGTCTAGACGGCCTAGTATTTTGGTAGAGTCCTCCCTCCCCATGCTCTAAAACTATCTAGTCAAGTCACGTATAAATCATGTACCAGTAACAAGTTGTCACGACCCCACTCAATATTTGGGCACAAACCGTGGGTACGTCTAGCCTACACCGCAGTATCGGCGGTAGAACGCTGTCTGGTCATCTCCACATTTTATCAAATACAACCATGCAGTTTATAGATTTCTATAACACAACCAAAATCCACAAACCAGTCCACAACAGCAAGATATACACAAATAACTGTAGTGAGAGTGAAGATAATAACTGATCTGAATAATCTCCAAGATAAAGACCAAAATGTGATAGATAAAATAATCTCAAGGGAACAAAATGTGCTAAGATGGATGTCCACTACTCAACTCTCATAATCCATAAAATAAAGATGAAGTACAATGAATAAAAGAGTTTTTGGAGGCAACTCGTACGCTATAGAATAATATCTAGCTAAATGTCTCCTGCGGAGGGTAGCCCTGCATCCAAGTCCTCCTGCCTGCTCAGATCAAGGTTCTCAGTCTGCTCATAATAACTGGTACAGAACTCCTCTAACTCATCACCTAAAATGTTGGTTTTCCAGTCAAGAATAGAACCAGTACACATATGACAGCTATCCGAGACATAATAGAGTCACCAAACATGTATATAACATATAAGAATGAAATTAGAAAGTAACTAGCACCATGGTACAAAGGAAAAGACATGATACTCTATCAATAAGAATATAGCTACTAGAAAGCAATATGTAAATCATGGTGACATGGCAAGTGGTGAAAAACATGATGAAATAATGGGAATATTAACTATCTACGTGCATTGAAATATCGATTTCAACGTGTGAACGGCTAAGGGGTAAATTTGGCACCCTGCACGTGTCGTGTGCAGCTGCTATCGGTCAAGAATAGACATTTTAGGGATTGATTGGGTAGTTCACACATCTACTAAGATATTTCTCCGCCCAATTAGTACTCATGGAATCAATCGCAAGTGAGGTAAGCATGTAAAGGCAATCAAGATGTATAATAAATCCATGATACTATCTCTGTGTGACTATCGTGTCAACAAGCAGTAAGATATATGTATAGCATATAAAGAAAACTATCGGAAACGACAACAATCAGTATATGCACTTGCCTGAGGTCCTGAGCTGCGGGTATGAATCGAGCACTGAGTCAGAGTCCAAGTAACCTGTTTTTAGCATTTCTTGGGTTAACAGATGTAATATAGAAATTATCAATTCTATCTATCATTTCTTTTTAGCCTCATAAGTTAACGTATACACGCTTAGCTACCTACCACAGCCTCTGCAAGTACTACCCTTTACTGTTATTTACCTATTCCATGTACATGAGTCTATGATTTGGGTATCTCCTCATTGGTGTCATTACCCTTTTATACCCTAGATTGAGGGTTTCTCTGTCACTTGTTTCCAAGGTACATCATGTACATAGACTGAACTCCCTTCACACTGTCCTAACTTTCTCTCCTGACCATCAGTTATATTGGGGTTTAAGGGTTAAGTTACCTTCAACATATAGGGTTCGAATATATGAATTGGGTATCAACCAATTCGGACTGAGCTTAAATAAGGGAAATAAGACCAAATGGGGTATTTGGGGTGCTCCCAAGGAACTGACCCCCGTTCAGTTGGACTGAAACCAGGTATGGTGTTGCTGGCATGGGAATGCAGGATTAAACTCTACTAAAGAACCGATCCTTACCTTCCTATTAACTGAATGAATTATTCAGTTCAAGAGTAACTGAACTATAGGCTGCCTAGAAGAAATAATGGATAAAAGAGTCTATTATCAAGACTCAAAATCTGAACATATGTCCACATGTGGACTGATCCAAATAGTGTAGACAGAATATCAGGTTAAAGACTAAACAAAAGTTCAAATGTTTGACTAACATTAGCATGGACTGTTCACATATTCAAGGGGCTGAACCTTAGTTAAGGACTGGGTTCGAAATGCTAAATATAATTGCACCTCATATAGGCTAGCCGAGCCTTCCTATATTGCTGATACCAAGTAATACGAGACTAATACATGAGATGTGGACCAAGTAAGTAATTGGGATACAGGACAGCTGCAATGGTGAGGACTAAAACTAAAACGATACTAATAAGGACTGATAATGCAATGAAGGGCTGAAACATACATCTTGTAGTCACTACCAAAATTTGTTGTTTTAGCGATGGCCACATCCGTCACCCATCCGTCGCTAATATAGATCAGCGACGGATCACTGACGGATTTTGATCAAAACAATCCCTCGGCAATCAGCTCGTCGCTAAAAAACGTCCGTCGCTAGGTAGTCGCCACTCGACGAAATAGCGACGGCTTTCTGTCGTCAGTATTCGTTACATTAGCGACGTCTTACCGACGTTTTTTTGTCGAATACAAGTAACAGGTAGTGAATTATAGAGACTCTTACCGACGGACTAGTCCGTCGGAAAACCGTCGTTACTGTGTATCAGAGAGTATCGATCTGTCGCATTTTTGTCGAAAACTTGTCGGTAAATGCGTATCAGACAGTATCGGTCCGTCGCTATTCCGTCGCTTTTTGTCGCTACCTCGTGACGGCTTAGCGACGGAATCGCGACGGATAATCCGTCGACTCGGTTCTGGATATGTTTGACCTCTCCAGAACCATGGCGACGGATATTATGCCGCTAATCCATCGGACTTAGTCGCCAAACCGTCGCGAATTAGCCGCAACATTTGGCGACGGATTATCCGTCACCAAGTGAAAGCCAACGATAGACCGATGGCTTACCGACGGCTTGTCCGTCGCTAAGGTTCTGTGCACCCTTCATACAATCAGAACCTTGCCGACGGATAATCCGTCGATAGGTCATCGCTAGATAAGATATTCCGTCGGCTATTCGTCGGCTATCCGTCGCTAACTGGAAAATATTGAGAATCCTCCAGTTAGCGACAGATTTTCCGTCGAAATGTAGTCGGTAACTGAGGTTATCCGTCGCCAATCCGTCACTAGTCCGTCGCTAACTGAGATTTTTTTAAAAAAATTACAGAGCTTTCCCTGTTCATACAACATTCAAACATCAGAAAATCACAATATACAATCGCATAGACCATATATAATCCAATATAAATAACACACGAATATAATGCATCACAAAATGCATCACCCAAACCAATATAAAATACACACCAATTATCCAAAAATCAAAAACTAATATTCGTCGTTATAATATCCGAAATTCCTACAAATATTCAAAATTTAAAAACTATTCAAATACAATACATCAAGGAGGAGGAGGAGTTCGATCGTCCGGTGGTGGTACTCCCTGCTGCGACCGACATAATACTGCTCTACTATGTTTGGCGGCAATTCGTCGAAGACATTGTCCAAAAGTCGACGTAGCTGCTCTGGCGACATCATGACAAGGAGTGTCGTCACAGTCGGAGGAGGTACCAGAGGGGCAGCAGGGTTGAAATAATGACCGACGGAAGACGGACCGGCACCAGCAGTAGACGGACCGACAACAGTAGAAGGAGCAAAAAGTACGTGGCAATTTACTCCCGCAAGGACAACACCGCCTCATGCAACTATACAAGCTGTGACCTCACATCATCGTCTACCGGGGCCGCGAGAGGAGGCGGTGTCGGTGGAAATTTTGAGTCGCCATGTGCAACGGCGCCAGGGAGCCGACTCCGTACAGGCGCCCTTTCTTAAAGCCGCTGACGGTATCTACGAACAAGTCGTTGCGAACGGCCATAGAAGAGGGCATCCGGGCGGGCATCGTTTCACCGACATCCTCGGCAGCAGACGACTGAGCCCGACTAAGGGCCTCACGATACGCAGCCTATCAAATGAATGTGTTTACTATAAGTTTACCTAAGTTGTAATCTAAATCCTATGTTTTCCTAAGTTATAGTGTGAATCCTAAGTTTACCTAAGGTATAGTCAGAATACTTTTAATTCTAACATAAATCTCATAAACGTAAGTACTTACATCAGTCTCCTTGGCCCTCTCGTCGACGAAGCTCCCGTCCTTCTGCCTCTTGTGCGTATGCTGGAACACATCGTGCATGGTGACCGATTCTGACTTTTTTCCCTCATTCACCGCCCGTTGGGTCTGCATACGAAATATCTGTAGAATTTAATTATCTTCGTATATTAATAATACCGAATTCGATAGTGAAATGAATTTGCGGTATCTCACCAGATCTGCAAGCGCCGCTGTGTGGGGCCTTGATCCCCCCCGTATGAATCCCCGCGGCCCGTCGGTTCGCCTACGCTTTCTCCGATTTCTCCTTGTACGTAGGAGTATCCATCATATCCAAGACCTCCTCATAATAGTCCTACCGGATCCAATTCGGCCTCATATGCCCCATTTTAAGGTCATGAATCATATCTCGTATCTTCTTCGAGGCAGCGCTTCTGTAGATCCTGCGGATCGCGTCCTCGCGATGGGGGGGCCACCAAAACGCCGTCTAACAAACAAATTCAATTATCACGTAATTAAAAAAGGTTGAATAAAGAGTAACTAATAATTAACCACAATATATATATATATATATATATATATATATATATATATACCCTCAAATTGTTGAGCCAGATGTACTTCACGTTTGGGGGCACCGACGAAAAGTTGAGGTAGGGGCCATGGAAGTTAGCCCGAATAATTTCCCCTAGAGACCTGGCAACATTAAACGGAAAAAACCTACAAAGAAGCAAAGACTGAATTATTAACTTGAATAAATGAAAAAAATTTAATAAATTATCATAAATTTACTTACGAGGACCCTGCGGGCTATAGCTCTCGTCGGAACTCGCCTATCGGCCTCTCTGGTGCCGTCGGAGGATCCGCGGGTCCGCACATGTACTCCCCAGTAATCGGATGGAACCGAGTATGGGGGTACTCCGGGGCCCACTGTGCAGTAACTGGTAGATCCGCTGGTGGATCCGCTGGCGGACAGATCGACTAGCGGATGGAGACACATGCCTCGATGAAGTTGTCGATCGACGGCGGGATGAGTCTGTGCCCGGGGTACTCTTTGGGTCGGGTTCGCTAGATGGGGTCACATCCCGAGAAGATTGAATACGACCACAACCACCAGCACCACCATGACCACGACCACCACCACCAGCACGACCACCACCAGCAGCACGACCATGGCCAGCCATCACAAACAGTAAATAGAACACAAAAACATAATTAACATTATAGAAGTATAAATGAATATAAAATTCTAAACTAAAATATATATACCACCAGCAGGGCGACGAGTGCCGCCGCGACGAAAAGGACTAGGAGTGCCATCTGTAAAAAAAATTATACAATAAGTAGATGATCGAATGAAAAAAGCATGAATACACGTAATTGCTTTTATGAGGTCAAACTGAATTCACGTAATTGGAAGTATTTTTAATATACAACGATATTTAATCTAATTATCGTCATCGTCTTCGTTCTCATCCTCGGCCTCGTCTTCATCATCATCCTTATCCTCATCCCCATCCTCATCCTTATCCTCATCATCGATTTCATCTGTATCCTCATCTCCATCAAATTCTTCTTCTTCTTCTTCTTCTTCTTCTTCTTCTCTTCTTCTTCTCTTCTTCTTCTTATTCTTCTTCTGCCTCAATATTTGGGATAAGATGCCTCTTTCTTCCCTAGTTGACAGCCAAGTCTTGTGTATCAACCTCTTCCTCCCCTCTATTTTCCTCAATAATATCTTCAACATCCATTGTATCCGACTGTTGTCCCAAGTATTGGGATTTTTCGAACTGGTTCTCTTGGTATGCTGGGTCTCCAACGTTGAATGTATTTCTAGATTTAATCTTGCATACTGCCCACCAGTCAAATCAATCTCTACGACGCCTTGGGTAGCTTGTATAGTAGACTTGAACAGTCTGACTTGCTATCGCAAATGTGTCGGTGTCACGACCCGCACCAACCGTGAGGGTACGAGTACGTAACAGCGCCCAGCCTACGCCACAGTGTCGGCGGTAGAACGCTGTTCTAGGTCACTATCTAACCATCAACTCATGCAGTATATAATGTACGCATCATAATCAACTCCGAACGGAGGACAAGTATATGATATTGTAACTCAATCACAGTCTAAGCACGATAAGATAACACAGAAGAGATAACTAAGAAATAGAAGACAACTACTACTACTGAAATAATAATAACATCTCAACAATCTGAAATACAACACGAGTCTCAAATCAATACAACAAGTCCAAATAAGAACTAATGCAAGTCTACTAAACTAAATCTCGATCACTCCTGAGTGTCCGGACCAAAGGTAGCCATCCCGTCTCCGGGTCCATAATATGTAGGGCATATGTCCTCAGCGCAAGTATCTGTAATATTTTCACAGGTCCAGTCAGGACAGGAACGAGCACAAATCTCATCTAGAAAACCCAAGTAAATGACAGAGAACTATAAAGCAGTTTTAGGCAGTTGTATTGATGAACATGGCAGTTTATATTCAGGTGATAGCATAGAGAGACAGATAAAGTACAAGAAAAGTAAGGTAACTAAACAAGATAAGAATCATGGCAATAAAGACTGTAAAATAGAAACTAGCTGAACTAGAGTAACATGGTATAAGTCAAACAGTAAATGTAGACAAGTGTAACTCCCATGTAAGTCGAGTACAAGACGAATCTAATACAAGATGAATCCAGTACGAGATGATTCCAGTCATAGTGATCAATGATTCCAGGGTGAGTCCAGCCTATACTCTAACAGTGTGTTTTAAAATACCGAGGTCGACATATAAACAGCTATAGGTAATCCGGCACATCACACACTGGTCGGGTGTGAGATGGCTATCATTCCAGTTTGATTCCAGCATGAGGGTGATTCCAGAATTAGGGTATGTCTACATGTCTTACTCTAGTATTTCCCCTTCCAGCAAGTACAAGTGAATCTAGAACACACACGAGAATCGAGATGAGTCCAGCCAAACATGATACTAGTAAATAATTCCAGAATGATTTCAGTAATAGAGGCCAGACAATAAATGTGTGTCGTATACATGAATCCAGAAATATTCATACGTGTTGTAACAGAGAATCACATACAACTAACTAGAACTGAAGTACAGTAATTGACAAGTAAATGAGAGAACTATCAGAGAATGTACTTGCCATACTCTGAAAAGAGTAGTGTAATATCAGATGTCTGCACCGGAGTCACAATATCCTAAATAAAGCAGTACATGTTATAATGTGTTTAAAATAAGGTAAATGAGGTTTATGATGCAATCTACATGATTCTAAGCCAAATCTAGGTCAAAGTTAACTCTAAGTCAAACCTGGTCAACTGTCTAGGTCAAACTAGGTCTAAGTCAAACTTGGGTCAACCATGGTCAACACTTTCAACTAGGTCAATCCTAGTCTAGTCAAGTCTTACTAGGCCTAACTAAGCCTAGACTAGCATCCAATACAATCACAAGTCATAGAGAACACATATTACATAATATGTATGCTTAGATGAAATCCCCATTCAAGACTACATTCATGCTTACATTTATATTACATTCACATAGATATATATATACATATAGACACCACACACAATACATACACATGCACAGTATCAAGCCAAACCAAGCCTACCAAGGTAAGTGGCTGCTACTCCTAATCTCACATAACTAAACCAAAACCCAAAGTGGCTGGGCAATTGCAAGTCTCTGCTTACACTTTCTAGCCTATGCCACACATCAACCCTCTTACTGATTACTCCCAACAGATACACTAAGCTCTTAAGTTCAGTTCAGTTCCGTCTCACTCTTGGATCCCCTTCTATCTACAGTCTTGCAGCCAAGTGAACAAGGCCTTGGCAAAGAACCAAAAATCCCTACTAACATACCCCCTGCACCTCCAATTTGCAAGGCACAACAGTGCCTTGCTGCTGCCCCAGAACAGCACTACTGTTGTAACATCCCCCACCATATCCTAAACTCTAGGGTATACTAATCCTACAAAATTCACTACCTTACACTGACATCTAAGGCCTCATCCCGATAACTCATTCTCTATGACTAATACTTACCACTTTACCTACATGGACACAACCCTCAAATCAAAGTGAAACATTAACCCCACATCTATCTTCCAACTCCTAACCCACACATTAACATATATAACTTAGAAATCGTCATGTATCTCAAGGAAACTGAGCTAACCCTAACTCAGTAACATAATCATAAACTCAAAATGCAACATAACAATGTAAGGTAAAGTGCAGTGGTGAATATCAGTTTTTAGACATAGGTGTGTGTGTGTTTGAATGTGTAGCTGTGTGTGTCAATGTTAGTTTAGGAGATAGATTCTCAGGAAAAATTAGTGAATAGTGTGTGTTTCATGTCCTGTGTGTTCGTGTGAGTGTGAACAGCATAGGCTAAGGGGTCCCAGGTTGTAGGTTGTGTGTCAAAATCAGGAAACAGGGTTGTGTGGGTGAACAATGTGTAATTTCAGTGATTCTCTGTTAATAGTGTTTCAGAATTGAGTGTGTGGGTGATAGGAAAGAGTGTGTGTAGAGTGACTGCAAGTATCGAGTGGTGTCTAGTGAGTGTCAATAAGGTGTCCAAGTGTTCAGTGTATCACAAATGCAAGTGTCAAGTGTCAAACATGTGTGCAATGTAGAGTGTAACATGAAATCAATTCCCAGGTTTCCAGTTTAACAGTGTACATTTAAACCTAAATTTGAATCCAAAATTGAACCCAAATGCACATCCTATGAACTCAGAGATGTAGACTTAATTCTCAGGCATGTACATACATGTAGACATTAAATTATCACAATTTAACATTTAATCGAATTCACAAAACTTTGAAAATTTGTACTGAACTGAACCTTATCAGAATATATTCAAAAAAACCTAATTTCACATTCGAAAACAATAAAACTCCAAATTAGTGGTTGATAGAGGTGTGTGCACATGACAGGGTGTTATACAAGTCGTATCGTGTCCATAAAAGTGGACACGACGTATCCAAAACACGAATTATACAAAGTGTCAAAGATACAACACAAGCAGCCTCGTGCAGAGGTGCAGCGCGTCCCAGGACACGACACACGACACTAGAGAGCTCATGCTCGTGTCCTAGGGTTCACCAAGAATAGGGCTACGGTCTCATCACCCTGCACCACATCAAATTCGTATCGTGTCCAACTTATAACCCTGTATCAGTGAACAATTATGCGTGTGTGTGTGTGTGTTTGTAAAACCAATGCAAGCTCGATAACTTTAAAAATACTAAACCAACTCGACCCAAACTTGTGTGTGTCGTGTCAGACATTAGGCCCACGTGTCCACCAAAAATCACGACCTGAGTCGCCGTGTCGTGTCCCACAGCAAGCCCGAGCAATAGGGCAGCGCACCGGGGCCTCGTGCACATGTTCGTGTCCAAATTTGGACACGAAAATGGACACGATGTGTGCTCAGTCAAACACGAAATCAAAGCCCACATATAGGGCTATAAAATTGCTTAATTAGTTTTCAAAAAAAAAGAATAAAAAGTTCTTTGAGGCTTTTGTCAAACACATAAACATACATATAGACACGTGTCCGATACGGACACCAAACGAACATGGTTTCCTACCAAATTTGAGGGACAGCTAGGGGACACCTAGATCTAGCCTAAATGCAAAGAAATCGTAATAATAATACAATTTAAGGGGTTTTACCTATAGGTGCAAAGATCAAGAAAAAGCCCCAAATCGATTGATTCCCGATGCTAGCCAAATCCTCTAAATTGCTCTTAGACTGAAATTACTCCTCAAAATCAGCAAGTAGAGGTGGATTAGAATCATATGCAGAAGATTTGGGTGAAAAGGAATTAAAATGGATTTAATAGGAATTAGGGAAGATGGAGATTTACCTTTTTTTTCTCTAAGTGTTGGAATGTTACAAAAGAGGCAAGAACTAAATGAGGAGAATATTTATAGGGAGGGGAGACTTAGTGGCTGGTCATAAAGGAAGGAATTAGGGTTAGGGTTCAAGTCATGGGCCCATGGGCTTAAGTCACAAGTCATGGAATTAAAATCATAAGTCATTTCACCTATTCATAATTCTTTCTATTGAAACTAGATTCTAGTGACTAAAATAGGTTTGACTTAAGCTAGACTAGGGTCACACCATTGCCTACTAAGTCACCATAGCTAATGTTAGCTTCTAGGCTAGTCTACAAAGTCACAGCTAGCAAAATCAAAATTAACAATCACCAATGCAATAAATTATGAAATAATTCAAAGAGGCCAAATGACCAAAATACCCTCATGCTCAAAAGTGAAAATAAATCATCCTAATGACATGGTTAGGCTCTAGGTCAAACAGTCTCTAGGGTTTTACTAGCAGCACATCAAAATCATAAGTCATGACTTAAAACAAATTTTAAATTGATTAAAAATCACCAAAATTCATAATATGATTTAAGTGCAATAAATAATGATTATAAATACAAAATTTCAAAAATAGCCTCATTTCAGAAACTGGGTGTTACAGTCGAACCCTCTATACCTCCTGTGATGATTTATATCGACAAATCCAAATTGTTATCGATTTTCCTACCGATATTTGGTGTCGTATCGAACCACTCACATTTGAACATCACAATATGCATATCATATGGGGCAGTATATTGTAAATCTATAATATCCCGAAGTACTCTATAATAGTCAAAGTCCGGCTCATCGTCATAGATGGTGCCTCTTATACAAACACTAAAATCCTTGGTACTGAAGCCGTCATTGATAAATTCGACATTTATAGCATTCTGAGTTGCCTTAAACTTAAAGCCATTAACGACATAGCATGGCCAAGTCTTTGCTTGCTTCTTCGATCCCAATGCCAGATAACGAACACTCTCATTTATGAGTGTTGTTTCAGGCAATAAAACCTGTAAACATATATTGATAATTTAAATATTTTAGATGCCTATATTTTAATGGTAGCCGCATAACATATTATCTCAGTTACTTACGTATTTGCGAAACCAAGACGAAAATGTACAATCAACCTCTCTTTGAAGTTCCTCATCGGTAATATCGGGTGTCCTCATTTTGACTTCATCTCTAAATAAAATGTTAGAGAGAATAAAAATAAGTGTAGTCACTTACTTCACCAAATTAGAGATTATAACGAGTGCAAGTGTACTCACTTACTTTTCCAAATCTCTCACTTCTTGTATGTCACAGTTTAACAAGACATATCGGTGAGCGGCATCATACTCATCGTCAGTCAACCACCGTTTCTGACTAGCCCCAACAGGCTTGCCCCTTACATTGAATATACCTCCATCCTCAATGTCCTCGTCATTCCTTTGAGGTCTATTTCGATTTGTCTTAACATGAGTATCAAAATAAATGGAGGAGAAGTTTGACACCTCCTCGATAAGATATGCTCCGTATATCGAAGCCTCTATATGAGCCTTGTTGCTAACTTTCTTCTTTAGACGGTGTAGGTATCTAGAGAGAAATTATCTTGAGAATTAATAATAAATTTTAAAACCCACTAAAATTCAACTTAAATTATATCAATTTGTATGTACCTTTCAAATGGGTACATCCATCGATAATGAACAGATGTACTGACACGGGCTTCGTATGCTAGATGAATCGGTAGATGCTCCATGCTATCGAAGAAGCCCGGAGGAAATATTTTCTCTAACTTGCAAATTGTTAAGACAATCTTCTCCTCAAGTTCAACTATTTATTGTACCGTCAACTTAGTTGAACAAATATCCCTGAAGAATGTAGATAGTTCGGCCAACAGAACCCATACAGCAGAAGGCAACAACTCTCTCAAAGCAATGGGCAGTAATCTTTCCATAAACACATAGCAGTCGTGACTCTTCATTCCCGTTAGCTTGCGTTCATTGAGATCAACGCATCTAGACAAATTTGACACATAGCTGTCAGGAAATCTTAAAGTAGATACCCACTTGCAGATTATTAATCTATCTTCCTTGCTCAATGTATATTGTGCTATCGGCTTAGTTAATTGTCCATCGGCTCCCCTTTGTATCAAGTTCAGATGAGGACACTTGCATATCTCGGCAATGTCTTGTCTTGCTTTTGGATTGTCCTTCGTCTTTCCTTTAATATCCATGACGGTATTGAAGACATTATCGAACACATTCTTTTCGATATGCATAACATCAAGATTATGCCATATAAGATTATCTTTTCAATAAGGCAAGTCCCAGAAGATACTCCGTTTGGTCCAGTTATGGCTTTATCCGAACCCATCGACACGATTGTTTGATGGATCTTCCATTACAGTGGACAAGTCCTTTATATCTTCCCAAATATCGTATCCCGACAATCTGGCAGGCGGATGAGAAAATTCTTATTTTCTAGCTCTGAACGCGTCCTTGTTCTTTCTCCAAGGATGACTCGCGGGCACAAATTGACGGTGACAGTCAAAGAAAGAAGTTTTCCCTCCATGCTTAAGGTGGAACGCCTTACTATTTTTTATGCATATCAGACAAGACATGGTGCCGTGAGTACTCCATCCCGATATCATACCGTATACGGGAAAATCATTGATTGTCCACATCAGTGAAGCTCTCATATGAAAGTTTTGTTTCCTGGAAATATCATAGGTCGCGACGTCGATCTCCCACAGCTGTTTCAGTTCATCCACCAACGGCTGTAAATATATATCGATGTTCTTCGTCGAATTTTTGGGACCCGGTATGATAGCTGTAAAGAACATATAAGGAGTGTTCATACATATCCATGGTGGCAGATTGTAAGGGGTAAGAATGATCGGGCAGTAGGAGTATTGAGATCCCGACTGCCCAAAGGGGGGAAGCCTTCAGAACATAGAGCCAGACGTACATTTCTAGGTTCTGCAGCAAAATCTGGATGACGCAAATCGAAATACTTCCACGCCTCTCCATCCGAAGGATGTGACAATTCTCCATCGTCCTTTGTGCGTTCTTCGTTGTGCTACGTCATGTGTTCTGCTGTATTCTGAGACATATACATCCTCTGCAAGCGCTTCGTGATCGACAAGTAATACATATACTTGTAAGGACGTCGTTTTCTAGTTGACCTTCTTTTTTCCCTGACTGGCTTGTAACGATTCGTATTACAGAAGCTAAAACTTTCTATGTCCTCGTTCTCCTTGTAGTATAACATGCATCCATTGCGACAACAATCAATCTTCTTGTACCCAAGTCCCAGTTGTCGGACCATCATCTTTTACTTGTAGAAGTTTTTTGGAAGCACTTTTGATTCCTTCGGTAACACCTCCTTGATTAGTTATATAATCCAATCATAGCAAGCTTCTGGAAAGTTAAAATCAGACTTTATATTCAACAACCGCATCGTCACTGACAGTACAGAATGAGTCTCACAGTCAGGATATAGAGGAGTTTTTGCATCCTGAAACATATCATAGAACTCCTTCGCCTCGGGATTAGGATCCTCCGGATCAAAATTAGGCCCTGCCGTGTCATACACCATATCTTGTGCAAGGTTCTGCAGGTCTCTATAATCAATAGAGCAATCGTCTTCTTCGATGACAAATCCGTTGCAGTATTATCATCAAAAGCATAAGTAGCAGCATTTACAACCTGCCTTTCCGCATATAGTTTACCTTGTGATGACCACAGGCTGTAATCACGTACGAAACCCTTATGGGTCAAATGATCTCTCACAGTCACCACTTTTTCGTAACGTCTATTGCGACAATTACGACATGGATACTTGATTTTGTTACCGTCCATGTACTGAGCTTTGCTCATGGCATACTTAAGAAACACTTCCATGCCTGTCTGAAAATCGTCACTCATACCTATTCTGTTCTCGTATTGTCGTTTGTACATCCATGTACGATCAATGAAATAACGATCCATCACAGATTGATGTAAAAATCTGTATCGTAAGACAAACTAAACAAAATTAGTATATAATCATGTAACTGGTGGATCCGCTGGTATATAGGCCGAATGTACTTAGTATCGACTGCATCAGATTATTATCGGTCTATAGGTTTGGTATAGGTCGTATCAAATTGGTATTGGCCTTAGCGAATTGGTAGATACATATCCGATATGTATCGGTCGTATAGCTAGGATTCGGATTGGCCTTATCGATTCGGTATCGGCCATATCCGATAGGTATCGGCCAAATCGGATATGTTTCTGCCGTATCGGATTAGCATGGTGGAAGGTTTAGTAACAACTGTACTTGAATTTCGCTCTTCTTGAGCTAGAATACCATTGCAAGAGAGTCACGAGAGAGTTAAAAAATCTCCTACGTATTGATGTTTATGAGAGTGATTGGCCAATTACAGTAACATACATGTTGTATTTTCCATCATGAAAGGAGAGATTGAAAGCAATAACATATAGAGTTGTATTTCGGGAGAAGAACTCCTATAAACTCTTTGTTCACAAAGCAAGCTATAGAGAATACATAACAAGTATCGAGTTCATAACCTACTTCGCAAGAGAAGTATCTTAATGTTCTCAGTTATCTCAGACTAATCTGACATAGAACAGTAAGATACTTCTCTTACGAAGTAGGTTATGAACTCGATACTTGTTCTGTATTCTCCATAGCTTGCTTTGTGAACAAAGAGTTTATAGGAGTTCTTCTTCCGAAATACAACTCTGTATGTTATTGCCTTCAATCTCTCCTTTTCTGATGGAAAATACAGCATGTATGTTACTGTAATTGGCCAATCACTCTCATAAACATCAATATCTATAAGATTTTTTACTCTCTCGTGACTCTCTTGCAATGGTATTCTAGCTCGAGAAGAGAAAAATCCAAGTACAGTTGTTACTAAACCTTCCATCATGCTAATCCGATACGGCCGATACATATCTGATACGGCCGATACCTAACGGATATGACCGATACCGAATCGATAAGGCCAATACGAATCCTAGCTATACGGCCGATACATATCAGATAGGACGATACCAATTCGCTAAGGTCAATACCATTCGATACGACCTATACCAAACCGATATACCGATACTAATCGGCTACGATCGATACTAAGTACATACGATCGAAGAGGTGGATCCGCTACCGATAGTTCGATATCGATAGCGATAGTCCGATACCGATAGTTCGATACCGATAGTGATAGTCCGATACCAATAGTTTGATACCGATAGCGATAGTCCGATATCAATAACGATACCGATACCTACACCGATACCGTACTGATAGTCTGATACCGATACTCATAGAAATAATCTGAAAACGATATCGATACTCATAGAAATAGTCCGATACCGATACACATAAACCTATCTATTACTAGTAGCCATACTCCTCTACATACTCCTCTACACTAGGATCTAGTAACCATATACTCCTCTACACACTAGCTAGTCACACTCCTCTCACTACTAAAATAACCCCTTTTAGCGACGTCAGAATACGTCGCTAAAAAAGGAAAATCCGTCGCTAATTTCTATTAGCGACGTATTTAGCGACGAAAATTGGATGTCGCGTATAGGCTTGTCGCAGATTAAAATTTTGTCGCAATTCGTCGCTATTTGCGACGTCACATTTAGTGTCGCTAGACGTCGCAACATTAGCGACAGATAGCGACGTCATCATACGTCGCCACTATAGCGACGTAGGGCGACCACTTAGCGACGCCGTCAACTTTATATATGACATGGCATGGCAGCCACGTCAGCATTTTAGCGACGCCTAGCGACAACTTTAGCGACGTCAGCTCTCAGGTGGTCATATGCAACGTCAGCAGTATAGCGACGGATAGCGACGTTATGTCACTATTTGGCGACGTATAGCGACGTGTACTATACGTCGCAAAACGTCGCAGAACGTTGCTATACATCGCAGATATTATAAAAAATTAAAAAAATATAATTGGTATTTTTGTTATGCTGTGTGTCTGTGTTTACAGTGTGTGTGAAGTGCAGTATTCGAACCATCGACAGTTTCGCTTACTGTTCTATGTTTTATCTTAGATAGAAAGAGCAATAGTTCAGGGTGCACTTCTCAGAGCTTCCTCTTCACGTCCTTCACCTTCTCGGGATCCTTTACGACGTCTCGAGAAAGTAAAGGACGTGAAAATGAAGCTCTCATAATACACCTTGAACTGTTGCTCTTTCTATCCAAGATAAAACATACAACAGTAATTGAAACTGTCGATGGTTCTGAACACTGTATTTCACATTCACTGTAAACACAGACACACATCATCACAAAAATATACATTATATTTTTTTAAAATTTGGGCAGCACCTCCTTTGTATATCAGATCATCGCTTATAACCCAGCGTAGGTATATTTGTCATCCCCGTCGCAGATATCATCACAATTAATAGTCTTCCAGCATAACAGTCTATAACTAATAGATGAATAACAGTCTCCCATCATAACAGTCTACAACAAATATCATACATGTACTCAATGAAAATACCAACAAATTAAATATCACCAACATACATGTCCAATAAACATACATGTCCAACAGAGTCAAATACTATTCAAAATCAGTACAGAACGGTGAATGGGCCCATAGGGCCAATAAATACAAAGATGATAAAAAATCTACTGGATCACTGAGGACCCCTGCCGTGCATCTGGGATAGCATGTACTCATACTGCTCCTGTGTGAGCTGTATCGTAGGGCAGTAGGAGTAGTGCAATGTCTGGAGTCGGCGCCGTCGATGGACCGGGAGGACATATCTGCTCCAGATCTCGCAGTCGCTCACCATAAACAGCAAGGGTACTCACCACCCTCTCAGTACTCGCCTCAAGCGAAGCTGATACCTGAGTGAGTGAGGCAGACATGCTCATCTGTGATCCCTCCAGCTCGACCTGTCTACGCTCTGTGCGCTACGTAGACTCGGTAAGTGTGTGCAAGCTGGCAGCTGTAGCCTGTTGTAGACTCATCAGCTCCTGTATACTGCGCTCGACCGCATCAAATCGTCCGGTGACGTCGGTACGGAATGCATTCATGTTCCTTCTGAACGGATGATCTTTTGGCAGAAATTGCCGATAACAATCAAAGAAGCATTGTTTTCCTTCGTATTTCAAGCGGAAAGCCTTACTACGGTCCATGCAATACGGACATGAGAGACGGCCATGAGTGCTCCATCCAGATAATATTTCATAGGCCGGAAAGTCGTTGATGGTCCACATAAGGGTTGCCTTCATCTGAAAATTCTGCTTCCTGGAAACATCGTACGTGTTAGCGCCTACTTCCCATAACTGATTCAACTCATCTATCAAAGGCTGTAACTACACATCAATGTTCCTCTTGGGATTGTTCGGACCAGGAATTATAACGGTTAGAAACATGTACTGAGTCTTCATGCACATCCAAGGCGGCAGGTTATACGGAGTGACAATCACAGGCCAGTACGAATACTGGGATCCCGAAAGACCAAAAGGAGTAAAACCGTCAGAAGATAGCCCCAACCTGATATTACGCGGATCTGAAGCAAAATCAGGATACACTCGATCAAAGTGCTTCCATGCTTCTCTATCGGATGGGTGATCCAACACTCCTTCAATCTGTTCTCGTATGTGCCAACTCATATTTTCGGTCGTCTCTTTCACCATAAATAATTTTTGCAACCGCGACGTTAAAGGCAAGTAGTGCAACAAATTGGTCGGTCTTCTTGCACCGGTAGACCTTCCTGTACTAGTTGTCTTATAGCGATCAGCACCACAAAATCTGCACACATCTGCGTCCTTATCGTCTTTGTAGTACAGCATGAACCCATTGCGACAAGAATCGATTTTCTCGTATCCCATCCAGAACGATCTCACCATCCTCTTAGACCGGTAGAAGTCTTTCAACTTAACACCCGCCGGCAAGATCTCTATAATCAACTCCAACACTCGGTTGTAGCATTCTTGCGACATGTTAAAATCTGACTTAATGCTCAACAGTCTTGTAACCACCTCCAACGGTGAATGATCCTCACAACCAGGATACAATGGAGTCCTTGCATTCTCCAGCAACTCCATGAACTGTGCAGCGTCGGCGTTCGTGCCTCCTCAGGTGCATCATGAACGAAACTAGGCCCCACGGCGTCGAAAACCATGTTCCGCACCCATCGTCGTATGCATGATTATCTGAAATAAATTAGGTCCCGTATGCATATACGGCTCAACATAAGGCTCCGGCTCTGATGCTAAAGACACAAGCTCTCCGTGTGCGGTCCACTGATAGTAATTAGGCGTGAAACCCTCGAGTACAAATGATATGTCACTTCCACTTCTGGATAATATTTCATGTTATGACATTTCACACTCGGACACTTAATTTTGGTGTCATCCATGTACTGAGGAACGCCTTAGCAAACTGCAGGAACTGCTCTACTCCCGCTATGTATATCCCGTACACCACACATATCACAGGACGATGATTGTACATCCATGAACGATTCCGCAAGTAGTAATTCATATCCATTTGGAATAATTCTGCAAAGATGGACACACATTATCCAATAGGCACAAATTCGTATATTATGTATTATTATGGACACATATTAGTAGCGGACAGTTACTAATAACAATGATATGCAATCTAGGTCAACTAGGTTGTACTAAGTCAAACAAGTCAAACAAGGTCAAGCTAAGTCAAACAAGGTCAAAGTAGGTTAATGGTTGACCTATAGTTGACTTTGTCAACTCTTAGTCCAATCTAGGTCAGATGTTGACTCTACTTTGACTTTCAGTCAAAATAGTCAACCTTGGTCAAACAAGGTCAAATCTAAGTCATATCCTATTTCTAGTCATTACCTACCAAGGTACCCTTTACCTTATCGCTATTGGTATCCCAATACCAATACCTTAAGTTGGTACCCTTTACCTTATTGCTATTGGTACCCTTTACCTTATCGTTACTGGTATCCCATACCAATACTGCGGTAACATGGTTGTATATTAAGTGTAAAATCACTAAATTTCTACTATATTTTAGTACTGATTTTTTTTGTATTTATACGTCGCATAGTCGTATTGTACGTCGCACGGGAATTTGTGTTTTTTCGTATTTACTTGTCGAGTGCGAATATGTGCGAGGTACATATTTTTAGAAAAATGATTTTTGATTTTATTATCGGTAATGGTTTCAAAATTATATATATATTAATTATTTTTATTAAAAGTTGTGAAAAGTATCTATCGAGGTTGCCAAAACTTATTATTTTAGTTATTTATAAAGGCTATCTTATTTTAAGTGGTAATTTAGAAAAACTAGATTATGTGAATATTCTACTCGTGTAAAGCACATGAAAATTATTTCATGTATATTTTTAAAATTTATTTTTATATTTATAATAATTTATTTAGCAAGAAGGTATTTAAATAGTAAATATTTATGTTTATTTTTGAAATTATTTTTACCTAAATTATATAAAGGGTATTTTGAAGATATTTCCTACTAATATTTAAATATATATTGGAATTTTCGAAATTAATTATTATATAAATTTTATAAAAAGTATTTTGGATATATTTGTGATAAATTAATTATGATTTTGATTTATTGATTTAAATTAAATAGTTTAATTTAAATGTGTAATGTATCTATATTTAAATAGGATTTGGATTTAGATATGGTATTGGTTTAAATTTAATAATAGATTATCTATTTGGGTTTAAATAATCCTAGTCTCTATCTACATTGGATATATTTGATTGAGTTACTTTTAAATCAATTTGAATTAAATAGTGAAAAATCTAAGGGGAATTAAAACTCTTCTTAATCCTTATCTAGATAAGACTTTTGTAAACCCCTTAATTTTTCAAAATAAATATTTGTAGATTTCTAAATTTTTAAATAATATATTTGTATTATTTTACATATATTTAGTATAGTGCTCATTGGTGAATTTAGTATAAAATATATTAAAGCTATTTTTCTAGTACATTAAGGATCTAAATTATATTATAAATAAAAAATTCCTCAAAATTTTAGGATTTATTTCATAACTTTTACTACTTTTTACATGTTACTTATATGTACACTATTTACATATTAGAATAAATGTCAAATTAGTATTAGATATTTCAGCTTGTATCAAGAGATTAGATGAAGGTTGTTTAAATAAATATTAACTTAGTTATTATATATAGTAAATTTTAAATAATGTTATAGATAATTTAGATAAATATAATATTTTTAAATTAATACTAATCCTACTTCTACTTGGAAAACATCTCTATCTATCATATCCTAACAAAGCAAACACCATTTTATTTAAATCAAATCCTATCTAATTTTAGAAGATAAATCTGAAATAAATACCTATATAAACCCAATACATCCCCCTTCTATCATCCATAATTCAAATTATTTTTAGTCCAATAGTAACTCTAAAATTCGTCATTAGAATTCAGCCCCGCTTTTTAGTAGCAAGAGCAACTTGGACGACGATATCTCCTAGCTCTGAACACCGTTTCACCTCCAATTTTTTTAAAAGAAGCGTATCGAGGTAAGGTTTCCAAAAACATATTTTAATAGACAAATTTTGTTTGTAGATTTCTGTAAAACTATTTGAGTATTAGATGTTCGAAAAATAAACGTGTTTCATTTTTGCATTTCGATTTCGGGAGTTTTCGAAAACAAAAAATGTGATCCGTTTAGTTTTCGGAAAGCTAATACGAAAACCTATGCCATATCCTAATTATAGAATTTATTAAATAAATCTAATAGGTATAATATTATTATAATTAGATAATAGACTATTTTCAGCATCCGAAGTTGTTCCTACACCTTCCTCTTTGTGCGCTGTTGTTGATTCGTCGCCAGACATCATCTTACCTCACTTGGATATCAGGCATGTATACCTTGCTAATTTACTTTCATATTATTTATTTTTTATATTATTTACTTTGTTTCATATTGTTAGTTTCCTTTGTTATAAATTGCGCGTCCAAGCCATACTTGGGTGCAAGTGACTCTATTAGTCGTTACTTTACTATATGCATGTTAACTTAGTTTTAGTGGACTACCTTCTTATTGGGGGATATTCTTATATCTTCTTTGGCCATGACACCTACACTACACGGTTTGAGACATTTTGTTAGGGGCATGACTTATGGACTAGCCATCTTTATTGTCGTGTGACGGATAGATCGTAACTGCTACGATTAAGGTATAGAGACTCGAGCAGTTACAAAACTGGACGGGTCATGGACATGACTTGATCAGTGTGGGAAACATTGGGGGAGGACAGTCGCTAGTGCGTATGGAAATCCAAACAGGTAAACCACAGTCTCCGGATGGAACTGTGGCGATTTATTTGCAGATGCCCTCTGACGTTTTGGACGTTTCGGACGGATACGGATCACTGGATCCCAGTTACATACACATAGCCTAAAATCCCACCCATGCGTATGAAAGTTGTCCTCTAAATTGCACATTAGGCGGTTAGAATCTCCTTTGCATATTTGTGTCTAGGATAGTCTTTTATATATTATTTTATTATTCTGACAGTTCATATTAGCTTGTTCTTCCTGTATCTTGCTACGTCCGTCTGAGGACCTGGTTATTCTCCAGGTGTGTGTGTTCATGTCCTCCGCAGGTATCCTAGCCGAGACGTGGTCTTCTCCATTTATTCGAAGATGACGTGACTTGGTTCCTCCTTGCTACTTCCACTTAGCCTTTATATATCATGTTCTTCTTCCTTTTATTTGGTTGGTAGTGGATGTGTCTCGACCCAACATATTGTACCAAGACAATTTATTATATGCTATCTTTTATTCTTTTATTTGTGGATGAGATTATTTAGTTGTGGTTTGCTGCATTTTACAGCTTATGTATACATACAAGGCCTATGTACTTTGTATGTATACAGCTGGCATGTCTACGTACTTGGTCCTACGTATTTTGGGACTGGAGCGTTACATATTTTTGTGGTGGCCCATGCAGGTCAAGATAAATTGTTTGGTTACTTTACCGTACCAAGCAAGCCTGCGGATAGGATTAGAGTCTAGGATCTCATCCACATACTTGACCTTCTCGATTATATTTTGAATCCCTTGATTTGTATCTTGCTTGATTCCCTCTACCGTTAATTCTTATCCTTCTTTCGTGCTTGATGTTGGTTAGAAAGGTAATCCATACTAGGTAGACTTATCCCATTGTTCCATCACACCACTAGTTTAACTCTTGTAAGTTGGGTAGACACCTCACGACCTAACATTTATTTTTTTTGTGACCCATATTAACATGATTACTTAGACTATAGCCTTTATAGGACCCTAACTTATCTAGCCCACCAAGCCTTAGATAAAAGACAGTAGGATGAATGTATAGGAACAATCACATGACAAGACTTAGATTCTTAAGGAGCTGAACTAATTCTACCTTCTTTCACCCTTACGCTCACGTGCCTATGTTTTTACCATCGTGACTAATGCTGCTAAATAGCCTAATTTTTTGCAAGCTTACTTTTTATTCAAGCTTGTTCAAGGACATATATTTTATTGGGGGCCCCCACTAACATATTGTCTAGTCAGAACCGGCACATGATGGTCTGATCAACCTAGTGCACTTTGGTTCGCCTTTCACACTATTATCCTACGTGGTTGAGATATAGTTAAACTTACCCCTTAGAATCTCATCTACTATTGCCTTGACGGTCCATTTTGAATTATTCGACCGCCTTTGAACCATGTATTCGTATTCGATAATATCATCTTTGAACTCTATATTGCTTTCGCTTTCACCTATTTTAGAAGGACGAAAGCGCTGTACTTTAATTTCCTCTAGCTATCCTGTCTCTTGTGACCATTAACACTCGATGTGACTATATCTTGTCTTAACTACTCGCCCCATCCTCGACCTTCTATCACGACTTCCTAATCACTTCAATTAGGAGTAAATCTAATCGTTCTCCTAATTGTGCCATCAACCTACTCCCAAGAAACCATATCTTAAGTCTCTAAATTATTTATATGGATCCACTTAAAACTTTTAATATTTTCCTTTTACGTTTATTAGCCATGTACGTGATTTATTATCTAAATCACGATTTTCTAATGCTTGTTTATGTTGTTTCTTGTCTCGCCCAAGGACTCGTCGAATTGTCATTACCAATATACCCCTTGTGCCTTCTTAGCCCCTACTTATTCTTAATTTCGAGGACAAAATTCTTGTAAGTTGGGTAGGATGTAAAATCCCTAAATTTCTACTATATTTTAGTACTAATTTTTTTGTATTTATACGTCGCATAGTCGTATTGTATGTCGCACGGGAATTTGCATTTTTTCGTATTTACTCATCGAGTGTGAATATGTGCGAGGTGCATATATTTAGAAAAATGGTTTTTGATTTTATTATCGGTAATGGTTTCAAAATTATATATATAATAATTATTTTTATTAAAAGTTGTGAAAAGTATCTATCGAGGTTGCCAAAACTTATTATTTTAGTTATTATAAAAGGCTATCTTATTTTAATAAGTGGTAATTTAGAAAAACTAGATTATGTGAATATTCTACTCGTGTAAAGTGCATGAAAATTATTTCATGTATATTTTTAAATTTTATTTTTATTATTTATAATAATTTATTTAGCAAGAAGGTATTTTAAATATGTAAATATTTATGTTTATTTTTGAAATTATTTTTACCTAAATTATTTAAAGGGTATTTTGAAGATATTTCCTACTAATATTTAAAATATATTTTGAAATTTTTGAAATTAATTATTATATAAATTTTATAAAAAGATATTTTGGATATATTTGTGATAAATTAAATTATGATTTAATTTATTGATTTAAATTAAATAGTTTAATTTAAATGTGTAGTTTATCTATATTTAAATAGGATTTGGATTTAGATATGAATGTATTGGTTTAAATTTAATAATAGAATTATCTATTTGGGTTTAAATAAATCCTAGTCTCTATCTACATTGGATTATATTTGATTGAGTTACTTTTAAATCAATTTGAATTAAATAGTGAAAAATCTAAGGGGAATTAAAACTCTTCTTAATCCTTATCTAGATAAGACTTTTGTAAACCCCTTGATTTTTTAAAATAAATATTTGTATAATTTCTGGATTTTTAAATTATATAATTTGTATTATTTTACATATATTTAGTATAGTGCTCATTGGTGAATTTAGTATAAAAATATATATAAAGCTATTTTTCTAGTACATTAAGGATCTAAACTATATTATACAATTTCTTTTCCTCAAAATTTTAGGATTTATTTCATAATTTTTATTACTTTTTACATGTTACTTATATTGTACACTATTTACATAATATAGAATAAATGTCAAATTAGTATTAGATATTTCAGCTTGTATAAATGAGATTAGATGAAGGTTGTTTAAATAAATATTAACTATAGTTATTATATATAGTAAATTTTAAATAATGTTATAGATAATTTAGATAAATATAAACTATATTTTAAATTAATACTAATCCTACTTCTACTTGGAAAACATCTCTATCTATATCCTATCCTAACAAAGCAAACACCAATTTATTTAAATCAAATCCTATCTAATTTAGGAGATAAATCTGAATTAAATACCTATATAAACCCAATACATCCCCCTTCTGTCATCCATAATTCGAAATTATTTTTAGTCCAATAGAAACTCTAAAATTCGTCATTAGAATTCAGCCCCGCTTTTAGTAGCAAGAGCAACTTGGAACGACGATGTCTCCTAGCTCCGAACTCCGTTTTGCCTACAGTTTTTTTTACAAGAAGCGTATCGAGGTAAGGTTTCCAAAAACATATTTTAATAGACAAAATTCGTTCTGTAGATTTCTGTAAAACTATTTGAGTATTAGATGTCCGAAAAAATAAACGTGTTTCAGTATTTTTGCGATTTCGGGAGTTTCCGGAAACAAAAATGTGATCCGTTTAGTTTTTCGGAAAGCTAATACGAAAACCTATGCCATATCCTAATTATAGAATTTATTAAATAAATCTAATAGGTATAATATTAATTATAATTAGATAATAGACTATTTTCAGCATCCGAAGTTGTTCCTATACCTTCCTCTTTGTGCGCTGTTGTTGATTCGTCGCCAGGATATCATCTTACCTCACTTGGACATCAGGCAAGTATACCTTGCTAATTTACTGTCATATTATTTATTTTTCGTATTATTTACTTTGTTTCATATTGTTAGTTTTCTTTGTTATAAATTGCACGTCCAAGCCATACTTGGGTGCAAGCGACTCTATTAGTCGTTACTTTACTATATGCATGTTAACTTAGTTTTAGTGGACTACCTTCTTATTGGAGGATATTCTTATATCTCTTTTGGCCATGACACCTACACTACACGGTTTGAGACATTTTGTTAGGGGCATGACTTATGGACTGGCCATCTTTATTGTCGTGTGACGGATAGATCGTAACTGCTACGATTAAGGTATAGAGACTCGAGCAGTTACAAAACTGGACGGGTCATGGACATGACTTGGTCAGTATGGGAAACATTGGGGGAGGACAGTCGCTAGTGCGTATGGGAATCCAAACAGGTAAACCACAGTCTCCGGATCGAACTGTAGCGATTTATTTGCAGATGCCCTCTGACGTTTTGGATGTTACGGATGGATACGGATCACTGGATGCCAGTTACGTACATATAGCCTAAAATCCTACCCATGCGCATGAAAGTTGTCCTCTAAATTGTACATTAGGCGGTTAGAATCTCCTTTGCATATTTGTGTCTAGGATAGTCTTTTATATATTATTTTATTATTCTGACAGTTCATATTAGCTTGTTCTTTCTGTATCTTGCTACGTCCGTCTGAGGACCTGGTTATTCCCCAGGTGTGTGTGTTCATGTCTTCCGTAGGTATCCTAGCCGAGACGTGGTCTTCTCCATTTATTCGAAGATGACGTGACTTGGTTCCTCCTTGCTACTTCCACTTAGCCTTTTATATATCATGTACTTCTTCCTTTTTATTTGGTTGGTAGTGGATGTGTCTCGACCCAACATATTGTACCAAGACAATTCATTATATGCTATCTTTTATTCTTTTATTTTGTGAATAAAATTATTTAGTTGTGGTTTGCTACATTTTACAGCTTATGTATACATACAAGGCCCATGTACTTTGTATGTATACAGCTGGCTTGTCTACGTACTTGGTCCTACGTATTTTGGGACTGGGACGTTACATTAAGGGTCTTTGACAAGGTGACATGTTGCGAAAAGATATATCCTTATATATAGTTCTCCTACGAATTTTCTTTAACATTACGTAGGAGAACTATAAGGATATATCTGTTCACAACATGTCACCTCCTCAAAGACCCTTAATGTGACAACCATGTCACCCTCTCAGTCATATCCCTGAGCTACGATGCAGCTGCAGGCATTTAACATATCACGGTATATAGCATTTTGGGTTGAATTTGGGTTTTCCCCTATGTTCAGTGATGAACAATAATTCCTGGTATTTTTCAGATTCTTAAAATGAATTTTAAATGGATTTTTGATTGTATATATATGTGTATTTGTGTGTATATACATTGTATATATATATATTTATATATGTATTTGTGTGTGTATGTAAGTGTATGAGTATATATATACATGTATATATGTAGATATATGTATTTATATATATAGGTATATATGTATGTATTGTGTGTGTTTCCAGTTTTCTGAGGTTAACCCCCTTCCCTGTCACAGCATTGCACACACACACACACACACACACACACACACACACACCACACACACACACACACACATACACACACACACACACACATATGTGTCACACACCCCTCTCATACACACTCTCTTGTACACACACCCTCACACCCCTTCACCCTCTCATTTTACTCTCTCTCTATAATTATGTTATGTATATATATATATGTTATAGATAGAGTATTATATATACAGGAGATTATATATATATATATATATATATATATATATATATATATATATATTTATTTATATATATATACAGGAGATTATATATATATACAGGAGATTATATATATATATATATATATATATATATATATATATATATATATATATATATATATATATATATATATATGTAATGAGGGTATATAGATATGGTATTATATAGATATGGTATCACATCTAATTACAAGGGTCGATCAAAACTGGATTTAGAGCATATAATGTGTTGTATCCTGTGTTGTGTCCTGTGTCCTTTGTCCTGTGTCACAGAGTCGTATCCTAAATAGGGTTAGGGTCCTGTCCCCTGCCCCCACCCTACCCCTGCACCCACCCACCCCTTCCCCCCTCCCCCTACCCACCTCGACAACAAGACCCCCTCTTCCCTACCCCCCTAGACAGCAAGACCCCCCTCCCCTGCCCTCCCTCCCCCTACCCCTGTACCGACCCCAACCCTGCCCCCATCGACAGCAAGACCCCCCCACCCCCGGGTACCCCTACCCCTTCCTCCACCCCTCGACAGTAAGACCCCCCCACCCCCCTGTACCCACCCCTACCCCTTCCTCCCCCCCTCGACAGCAAGACCACCCCAGCTAGGGTTAGGGTTCTCGTGTCCGTGTCTGTGTCTAGATAGCTAGGGCTAGGGTTAGGGTTTACCTGAGGAGGGTGGCTTCGTCGGAGGATGGAGGCGGCGAGGAGGGTGGCTTCGTCGGAGGAGGAAGGCGGCGAGGAAGGAGACTTCGTCGGAGGAGGGAGGCTGGTCGCCGGAGGGAGGGGTCAGCGGGCGAGTGGGGTCGCCGAGGGGAGAAGGGGAGGGTGTCGCCGGAGGGGAGGGTTCGCCGGTGGGGAGAGGGGAGAGGGGGATCAAGCGGGAACAAAAAAAATTTGGGGTGAAAAATTATGATTTCGATCGGGCCAGTAACCCTTTATGAAATACGTCAGCGACGTATAAAATCTACGTCGCAAAACGTCGCAATACAGCGACGTAAACAAATATCCGTCGCAAAACGTCGTCATTCAGTGACGTAATAAACTCTACGTCGTGGAACGTCGCTATGCAGCGACGGTCAGCGACGTGTAACACTAGGAGTCGCTATAGTCAATTATCGACGACTGCTTTTTCCGTCGTCGCTAATATACGTCGCTATTCTAACAGATTTTAGTAGTGTCTACATACTCCTATACACTAGGATGGATGGATGGGAAGGTGATTCCTTACTTGGATGGATGGAATCACTTTCCTCCCTAATTTTTCTTCCATTGGGAATCACTTTCCTTTCCTCATCAATTCCTTTGGCACCCAAACATAGGAAAGTAATCACTGATACGGGCGATACCGATACGGTTTGGCATGTTCCGATCCGATACCGACCAATATCAAATATTTTTCGATACCAAATATCCGATACTCTGATCCAAAACCGCCGATACTACCGCTATCTCCGATACCAATACTCGTAGGAATAGTCCGATACCGATCCGATACCGACATTGTGGGTCTCTTTTCCGGTCAATTCGACAAAAAAATTCAATCTATTTTATGTAAACCAATCGGCAAGGGCGACTACTATTTCATTTAATTTCAAAACTACTAAGAAATAACTATGAAAATACTTAAATTATGCATAAATATATAAATTATATATTTCTAAATGTAAATAATTTATTATTAATTATTTATTTTCTGATACCAAATATTCGATACCCCCACCCCCCGCTGCCCCGACCCGCCGTCCCCCACCCAGACCCGACCCGCTGCCCCCTCCCCCTCCCCCGCCACCCCAACCCCCACCCCCACTGCCCCGACCCGCCGTCCCCCACCCAAACCAGACCCGCTACCCCCCCTCCCCGCCACCCCCAACCCCCACCCCCCAATGCCACGACCCGCCGTCCCCCCCCGACCCGCTACCCCGACCCGCTGCCCTCCCCGCCACACACATATACCCACCCCCGCCGCCCACACCGCTGACCGCCATCCCCACCCCCGCCACCCCAACCTCCACCCCCCGCTGCCCCAACCCGCCGTCCCCTCCGCCACCCACATGTACCTAGATTGAACTCCCTTCACACTGTCCTAACTTGCTCTCCTGACCATCAGTTACATTAGGGATTAAGGGTTAAGTTACCTTCAACAGATTGGGTTCGAATATATGAATTGGGTATCAACCAATTCGGAATGAGCTTAAATAAGGGAAACAAGACCAAATGGGGTATTTTGGGTGCTCCCAGGGAACTGACCCTCGTTCAGTTTGACTAAAACCAGGTATGGTGCTGCTGGCATGGGAATGAAGGATTAAACTCTACTAAAGAACCGATCCTTACCTTCCTATTAACTGAATGAATTATTCAGTTCAAGAGTAACTGAACTATAGGCTGCCTAGAAGAAATAATGGATAAAGAGGTTTGTTATCAGGACTCAAAATCTGAACAAATGTCCACTTATGGACTGATCCAAATAGTGTGGACAGAACATCAGGTTAAAGACTAAAAAAAAGTTCAAAAGTTTGACTAACATTAGCATGGACTGTTCGCATATTCAAAGGGCTGAACTTTAGTTAAGGACTGGGTTCAAAATGCTAAATATAATTGCACCTCATATAGGCTAGCCGAGCCTTCCTATATTGTTGATACCAAGTAATACGAGACTAATACATGAGATGTGGACGAAGTAAGTAATTGGGATACATGACAGCTGTAATGGTGAGGACTAAAACTAAAACGATACTAATAAGGACTGATATAATGCAATGAAGGGCTGAAACATACATCTTATAGTGTTGAGGAATGATACATGACTGATATAATGGGAGGAAACTGATCATACTAAATGTGGACTGAACAAAACAGTGTAATACATAACACAGGACAAGGGCTTAATGCATGACTTGTACACTGTCATTACTACTGCATCAGTCCCTTATTCTACTGCCCTTAACTCTGGTGCTATCCCTACGCATTACCTTTAGCCTTTACATAAGACTAAATTTGTCATTCTAATTACTCAAGCCCCTTCTTTACCTGTCACATGTGCAAGGCACATGTCTCATTCGAGCCCTTGTACACTGTAAGCAACCCTGTTACCTCACCTGGGCATCCCGGCCATAGGGCTTGCCCTGTTGCAGGTGCCCGACCTATGGCCAAGCTGGCTAAACTGCCCTGCTAATACGACCCCAAACAAGGGGCAGGATCCCCTGCCCATAGGGCATTGCCAACCCCCACTGCACACTGTTACTCTTCCATTGCAGGCCTCCAACAGGACTACCTCCCCCATCCTTCTGATACTCTTCACTTTCAAGAGAGTGGGCCTGTCCTACTCTAATATAGTACCTATTAGGTACTCAGAGTGATATAAAGAAGCTCTCATGACAGTACCTATTGGCACAAGAAATTCTCAGATGACTACATCTAATGGGTACAAGGCAAAGTTCATGTGACTTTACTATGTCTGTATCAATGGATACTAAGGAATGTTTGTGATGACTTTTGATTTAGCAAGGATGAAAGGGCATGTCTTACCCTGTCCACTACCTGAACTCAGTTCCAGTATGGTCATGTACTGACTCTTTTTAAGTCATAGTACTTCATGGTACATATCCCTTATATCTTGGGACCTTACTTCTTTGCTGTCCAATCAGAGTCCTGTTCTGAAACACCCTGCCTACGCTAGTGCAATGTATCACAACAGTCTTCATGTAAACCCCCTAAAATTTTGCTAATTTTTTATATATTTGTTTTATGCAGATATTTATACGACAAGTGCGAGTACGTACATACGTTATATTTATTTATTTAGTTATTTTACATAAATAGTTTATTTTAGGTTTCGTAAATCTAGTAAATAGTTTTATTTTCGAAATACATGAAGAGTAAATAATTTGTATATAAATATTTTTTCGCAAAAATTTAGTCAAATGTTTTATTTTCATTACTATAAAAATGTTTTGTATTTATACAAGTATAGGTAATGATTTAAAAAATGATATTTTTCACTTTTTTATGTACTATACTGGAAAAATATGTTTTATGTAAAATATTAATTGCATGCGAGTACATGAAATTCAATTCATGTATATATTTTAAATTTTCAAAATTATTTTAGTAATTATTTTAATTTATTAAAAATGTATTTCAAATAGTCAAATATTTATTATAATTTTTAAAATTATTTATTATTATTTTTATATTATTTATAAAAATTTATTTTGAATTTCTCTATTTCATTAAATTTATTATGGGTACTTAAATTTGAAATTTTCTTATTACTTTTAATATGCTTAATTTAAATATGGAATTTATCAATATTAAATTTGGATTTGAATATGTACAGATTTAATTTGAAATTGGATTGGATTTGGATTTGGATTGAATCGGTTTTAAATTGATTAAAATTTAAAAGTGAGAAATCAAAAAGGGGTTTGAAACTATCATAATCCTTATCTAAACAGTAGCTTCCACCACCTATATAAGGAGAGGCTCATTATTCTCAGTTCCATTAATTTTCTCCACCTACAAATGTGTTTGTGCATCTTGTCCGTGCACATCAAGCCATATCCATTCACTTCTTCTATTTTTCATCCAAATTGATTAATGTTCTCATTAAAAAAATTCTCTTTTCCCTTCCATCTATTTTCTCTTATCACAAATTCTTACTATCTTTTTACCGATCAACCAAGTCCGTCTATCCTAGTAGTCCTTAAATTTCGAGTACGAAAATTTTCAAAGGTGGGTAGATTTGTAACTCATCTTCCCAAAATTATTATTTTTTAAATTATATCTATATATTTTAATTTCGTGTTTAAAAGTAATTTTCGTAGAAATTTTGTAAAAGATATTTTGTGATTACTTTTGTTACCAAAAACTAGTTTTAAATTAATGGTTTGAAATAATGTTTCTAAAAAAATGTTCTAGAACTTTTATTTGAAATATAAAATATGTTTTTATTATTTTTGGTCCTCTAAGAATTACTTTTTAAAAAAACGAGCGATAAAAGGTTTTTTGTCTATTTATTTTTAAATAAAGATTTGGATTTATAAAAGTAAGTTTTATAATATTTGATGACAGCGAGTATTATTTTGATATGTTAATCAGTTATTTGATTATATTTGAATTTATTTAAATTATCTTGATGGTTATCAACTATACTTTAAATTAAGTTGATAATTTAAATATTATTTAAAATACTTACGATGACTAATTGGAGCATTATGATTTGTCTAATATAGATTTGAAATATTATTTGATTAAATAATTTATTATTATTTGACTTAAATTATTTTGATAAATATTATTTTAAAGTTATTATGTTGAGTTTGATTTGGATTTGGATTCATATGATTTGAATTATTTGATAATATAGAATAATACTTCAAGTTATTATGGTGATCATTTAAAGGATTGCAATCAAATTGATTTATTTTTAAATAATTTATTTGATTTAAATTTATGGGAAGATTTATCCATTAGAAATTCTTATCCTATTGGAATCATATCTAGCATTAATTAGATCGTTTCTTATTTAAACCAATCCTATTCCTATCCAAATTAGTTGGTAATCATAATCATCCTTATTGATTTAGTTCTAATCCTATCATAATTTGCTAATTGCTAGTCATTATATATATCTATCGAATCTATGAATAAAATCATCTTTCAATCCATCCTTGTTAAAATTTCTCTTTTTTTTCGTCATAAATTCAGCCCCAATTTTCAAAGGTTGTACCAACTTCGAATGACCATAACTCCCAACTCCGGACTTCGTTTGACCTCCAGTTTTTTTGTTGAAATCGTATTGAGGTATATTTTCTAAATATAAATTTTATTTTTATAAATTCGGAACTTAATTTTCTGGAAAATTTGCGGAGTGTCAGTTGTCCGAAATCTGACACGTTTAGTATTTTTGAGATTCTGGGAGAAGCAGGAATCAGAATCACGAACCGTTTGAAGTTTCGGAATGCTGACAGAAAAATACACATCATATATTTTTCCCAAAAATTTTCCAGAATATTTTATTTTTGGTTTTTATTTTAGAAGTTTGTCACATCGTGTGAGTTCATCTTGTGTAGCCCTGTGACTATTATGTACCCAACGGGATTGTCGATTTCACCAGCAAGGACCTCAGGTAAGTCACCTTGCCATTTGCTGTTTATTTATTTTAGCTCATATCTCATACATTATCCATTATTTTCTTTATATAAAATAAACTGTGATACATGACATAAACTGTTAGAACTTACTGTTCATTTATATTTCCTGCTATGTATTATTTTTCTTACACATTAAACTTAGAGTTAAGGTACCACCTTTGTGTGTTGCATTCATAGGCCTTAACACATTTATACCACATTGTTGTGAGTCGCATATAGGACTCAGACATACGTGATTGTTTGGCCACCAGTACGTATAAGCCGTGCGTTAAGAAATAACTGCTAATAGAATTGCATGCTAGAAGACTTAGCAGTTATGAGTTGGCATTGGGCAGGGAGAACATGATTGGAAGTTGACTACCACCATATCTATCGTAGACTCGCTCGCTACTGAGGAACGATAGGTAGACTATATGCTATAGACTCATTCGATACTGAGGAATAGTATATGGTGTTGTGACTCGCTACTGAGGTACTGTACTGCATTAGCATTTTCCTGACTTGACCCGGTAGTCATGCGACCATGAACTGTTCTTAAAACTGTATTCACTTAGAACGGTTAGGCTACCTTATCCGTTAGGTATGAGTACTTTTGGTTTGGGTACTTATATCTGACCGTAGCTTGGAACAATAACTTATCGCAGAATAGTTCGTCACATCTTGTCCTTGTTTGGTTGTAGGAGTGACTTACTACTTCGATAAAAAGTTATTAAACCTTGTTGGAGTCCGGATACCATATTGGATTCATATCATGGGAAGATACATCTCTGTGAATTAGTTTACCATCTCCTGTCCTTGTTTGGTTGGGGGGATGGTAAGCTAGTTCAATAGGTGTGTATTGGGCCATGTTATAATTCAATTGACTTATTTATTTGAGCAATTTTTATTCAGTTTATATGGCATGATATTATGTGTCTTGTTACGTCCCTCTGAGGACCTAGTTATCTCGCCAGGTGTGTGCTATTGTCTTTCGCAGGTGTTCTAGCTCTAGCCGTGATCATCGTTATTTCTTCGAGGATGATTACACTTGGATCGTCTTCGCTTTGCTCGCCAAAATCATTCTTTTGTATATCATGTATTTCTTTTCATTATTGGTAGTGGATTTGTCTTCGCCCAACTACATGTACCAATGATAATTCTTAGTTGATTATATGATATCTTTTATTCATTTATTTGTGTGGATGAGATTAGTTATGGTTCTACTGCATTTTACAGCTTATGTATTCATATGAGGTTTTTATATATTGGAGTTTACTTTGTATGTATACAGCTGGCATGTCTACGTTCCTAGTCCTACATATTTTGGAACTGGGGTATTACATATTTTTGTGGTGGCCCATGCAGGTCAAGATAAATTGTTTGGTTACTTTACCGTACCAAGCATGCCTGCGAATAGGATTAGAAGTCTAGGATCTCATCCACATACTTGACCTCTTTTCTCGATTCTATATTCGAACTATCGTCCGACTCATCGACTGCATCTTGCTTGATTCCTTCTATCATTATTCTTATCTCCTCTTCGTGCTTGCTAGAGGTTAGGAAGGTGACCCCTACTAGTTAGACGTGTTACTTTTGTCCCCAAAACACCATTAGTTTAATTTTAAGTTAGGTAGAATGCCTTATGACCTAGCAATCCCGTTGTCCTTGTGACCTATATTAGCAAGTTTACTTAAATTTTAGAATTTAGAGGACCCTAACCCATATAGCAAACCAAGGACTTGGACAAGAAGACTATAGGACAACTGTATAGAGACCAACATAGGATACAACTTAGAGTCTTAAGGAGTTTGAACTAATTCTACTCTATTTCAATCTTAATCTCACGTGCCTATATTTTTACTATCTAGACTAATGATGCTAATGTAGCCTAGTTTTTGCAAGCTCAATTCTTTATCAAGATTGTTTATGATATATGTTATTGGAGGCCTCCACTAACAGATTGTCTACTCAGAACCGGTGCATGATGGTCTGATCAACCTAGTGCACTTTGGTTCGCTTTTATCTATCGTTCTACGTGGATGGGGACATAGCTAAACTGGCCCTCTAGAGTCCCATCCGTGACTGCCTTGGTAACTCCTTTTGAATTATTCAGTCGCCTTTGAACCACGTATTCGTATTCGATAACGCCTCCTTCGAACTCTATGTTGCTTTCACCTTCAACTATTTTAGAAGGACGAAGGCGTTATACTAGAACTTCCTATCGACTATGACCATTCTCACTCGATGTTGTTATATCTTCATCCTAAACTACTCGTCCTTTTCTTGGCCCTATCATGACCTTCTAATCACTTAAATTAGGAGTAAATCTAATCGTTCTCCTAAGAACCAAATCTTAAAGGTCTCTAAGTTATTCCTCTTGATACCGTACTATTGCGTATTATCTTGATTAAACTTTAACCCTAATCATTTTCCTTCTGACGTTAGTTAGCCATATCCATGATTTATGTCGTCATTATTTGAAATCGCGATTTTCTAATACATGTTTGCATTAAATGTTGTTTCTTTGCCTCGTCCAGTGACTTGATCGTATCCATTACCGATATAACCATGTGACCGTCTCACCCACCCCCTATTATTCTTAATTTCGAGGACAAAATTCTTGTAAGTTGGGTAGGATGTAAACCCCCTAAAATTTCACTATTTTTATATATTTATTTTATGCAGATATTTATACAACAAGTGCGAGTACGTACATACGTGATATTTATTTATTTAGTTATTTTACATAAATAGTTTATTTTAGGTTTCGTAAATATAGTAAATAGTTTTGTTTTCGAAATACATGAAGAGTAAATAATTTGTATATAAATATTTTTTTACAAAATTTTAGTCAATTTCATTACTATAAAAATGTTTTTTTATTTATACAAGTATAGGTAATGATTTAAAAAATGATTATTTCTCTTTTTTATGTACTATACTGGAAAAATATGTTTTATGTAAAATATTAATTGCATGCGAGTACATGAAATTCAATTCATGTATATATTTTAAATTTTTAAAATTATTTTAGTAATTATTTTAATTTATTAAAAAGGTATTTCAAATAGTCAAATATTTATTGTAATTTTTAAAATTATTTATTATTATTTTTATATTATTTATAAAAATTTATTTTGAATTTCTCTATTTCATTAAACTTATTATGGGTATTTAAATTTGAAATTTTCTTATTACTTTTAATATGCTTAATTTAAATATGGAATTTATTAATATTAAATTTGGATTTGAATATATACAGATTTAATTCGAAATTGGATTGGATTTGGATTTGGATTGAATCGGTTTTAAATTGATTAAAATTTAAAAGTGAGAAATCAAAAAGGGGTTTGCAACTATCATAATCCTTATCTAAATAGTAGCTTCCACCACCTATATAAGGAGACGCTCATTATTCTCTGTTCCATTAATTTTCTCCACCTAGAAATGTGTTTGTGCATCGTGTTCGTGCACATCAAGCCATATCCATTCACTTCTTCTATTTTTCATCCAAATTGATTATTGTTCTCATTAAAGAAATTCTCTTTTCCTTTCCATCTATTTTCTCTTATCACAAATTCTTACTATCTTTTTACCGATCAACCAAGTCCGTCTATCCTAGTAGTCCTTAAATTTCGAGTACGAAAATTTTCAAAGGTGGGTAGATTTGTAACTCATCTTCCCAAAATTATTATTTTTAAATTATATCTATACATTTTAATTTCGTGTTTAAAAGTAATATTCGTAGAAATTTTGTAAAAGATATTTTGTGATTACTTTTGTTACCAAAAACTAGTTTTAAATTAATGGTTTGAAATAATGTTTCTAAAAAAATATTCTCGAACTTTTATTTGAAATATAAAATATGTTTTTATTATTTTTGGTCTTCTAAGAATTAGTTTTAAAAAAAATTGAGCGATAAAAGGTTTTTTGTCTATTTATTTTTAAATAAAGATTTGGATTTATAAAAGTAAGTTTTATAATACTGGAAATTGCTGAGGATCCCAATTTTGGGGTTGGTTTTTATGAAAAAACCACCCGCATGATGGGTTTTATGAAATGCCCAGAATTATATATTTCCACGTTAAGTATTCCAAGATTCCCTTTAGATGCTCTGTATTTACAAAATTAATACCATAACTACCCCTCTGCACAAACTCAAATCTGGATTACGATTCCCTTCTTCTTCTTCTTCTTCACGAGAGATCTGAATTCCATTGCTCTCATCTTCAGTAGAGATCGCAAAGATCATTCGTAGTTCACCATGCTTTTTATTTTAGTCGAACTCCGATCATCGCTTATCTTCTTCTTCTTCTTCTCCGACAATTAGGTCAATTATGGAGAGAAGATCTTCTTCTTATTTTCCATAAGAGTTAGCATCGTTTTGAAAGAAGAACGAAAACTCTTGAATCTTTATTCATGTCAAATTTCTATCCACAAAACAAAAAAATAAAAAATTAGGTTTCTGTCAACTGTTCACCGTCGATATCGCATGAAGAATAGTCATTCTCCTGCATTTTTAACAAGCAGAATACCATTTTCCGTGTTGAATGGCATTCTCCGTGTTTCTAACACGGAGAATGGCCATTCTCCTGTGTTTTAACATTTGAATGACCATTCTCCGTGTCATTTAACACAGAGAATGTCATTCTCTGTGTTATTTAGCACGGAGAATGGCCATTCTCCGTGTAATTTAGAAACGGAGAATGCCATTCTCCGTACTAAATTACACGGAGAATGGTCATTCTCCTACGTTTTAACACTGGGAATAACCATTCTCCGTGTAAATTAACACGGAGAATGTCATTCTCCGTTTTATTTAACACGGAGAATGGTATTCTCCGTGTCTCTAACACGGAGAATGGCCATTCTCCTGCGTTTAACACTGGAATGACCATTCTCCGTGCTAAATTACACGGAGAATGGCCATTCTACGTTTTATTTAACACAGAGAATGGCATTCTCCGTTTTATTTAACACGGAGAATGACATTCTCCGTATTTCTAATACGGAGAATGGCCATTCTCCTGCATTTTAACACTGTAATGACCATTCTCCGTGCTAAATTACACGGAGAATGGCCATTCTCCATGTAAATTAAGACGGAGAATGACCATTCTCCGTGTAATTTAGCACGGAGAATGGCCATTCTCCGTGTAAATTAAGACGGAGAATACCATTCTCCGTGTTACTAACACGGAGAATGGCCACCCTCATGCGAAATTAACATTTTTCATGTTCTAACACGGAGAATGATCATTCTCCTGCATTTTATGGTCAGTTGAAACTTTGAAGGGCCATAACTTTTGACTGGAAGGTCGAAACGAGGCCCGGTTTGTCCCAAAATGAGCGTATCTTCGAGGAGCCAGAAAGTAACAGCTTCTTCGTTAGACGGCCTTCCAAAATTTTAGAATCGCAAAAAAAAATGATGTTTTGACCTCCGTTTTAGCACTTTTGCCGTTTGTCTCGGTCTTTCCGAAATTTTTCGACGAGATTTTGAAGATTTTGGAGGAAAAAAACCTAGATTCGAAAGTGAGCAGCGTATGGAAGAAGATGAAGTATCGAAACATTTTTTTAAGAGTAGTTTCGTGGGTGTTTTCAATAAATTAGAAGGAAGGGCAAAAAGGTCATTCGGAATCCTTTATATTTTTTTGCTAATTCTGGGCACGCGATGAAATTTTATTGCACGGTAGGTTTTTCATAAAACTTTTTCATTTTTTGGGCATTTCATAAATTTCCCGTTTATAATATTTGATGACATCGAGTATTATTTTGATATGTTAATCAGTTATTTGATTATATTTGAATTTATTTAAATTATCTTAATGGTTATCAACTATACTTTAAATTATGTTGATAATTTAAATATTGTTTAAAATACTTACGATGACTAATTGGAGCATTATGATTTATCTAATATAGATTTAAAATATTATTTGATTAAATGATTTATTATTATTTTATTTAAATTATTTTGATAAATATTATTTTAAAGTTATTATGTTGAGTTTGATTTGGATTTGGATTCATATGATTTGAATTATTTGATAATATAAAATAATACTTAAAGTTATTATGGTGATCATTTAAAGGATTGCAATCAAATTGATTTGTTTTTAAATAATTTATTTAATTTAAATTTATGGGAAGATTTATCCATTAGAAATTCTTATCCTATTGGAATCATATCTAGCATTAATTAGATCGTTTCTTATTTAAGCCAATCATATTCCTATCCAAATTAGTTGGTAATCATAATCATCCTTATTGGTTTAGTTCTAATCCTATCATAATTTGTTAATTGCTAGCCATTATATATATCTATCGAATCTATGAATAAAATCATCTTTCAAACCATCCTTGTCAAAATTTCTCTCTTTTTTCGTCATAAATTCAGCCCCAATTTTCAAAGGTTGTAGCAACTTCGAATGACCATAACTCCCAACTCCGGACTCCGTTTGACCTCCTGTTTTTTTTGTTGGAATCGTATTGAGGTATATTTTCTGAATATAAATTTTATTTTCATAAATTCGGAACTTAATTTTCTGGAAAATTTGCGGAGTGTCAGTTGTCCGAAATCTGACACGTTTTAGTATTTTTGAGATTCTGGGAGAACCAGAAATCAGAATCACGAACCGTTTGAAGTTTCGGAATGCTGACAGAAAAATACACATAATATATTTTTTCCAAAAATTTTCCAGAATATTTTATTTTTGGTTTTTATTTTAGAAGTTTGTCACATCGTCTGAGTTCATCTTGTGTAGCCCTGTGACTATTCTGTACCCAATGGGATTGTCTGTTTCACCAGCAAAGACCTCAGGTAAGACACCTTGCCATTTGATATTTATTTATTTTAGCTCATATCTCATGCATTATCTATTATTTTCGTTATGCAAAATAAACTGTGATACATGGCATAAACTGTTAGAACTTACTGTTCAGTTATATTTCTTGCTATATATTATTTTTCTTACACATTAAACTTAGAGTTAAGGGACCACCTTTGTGTGTTGCATTCATAGACCTTAACACATTTATACCACATTGTTGTGAGTCACACATAAGACTCGGACATGCGTGATTGGCTGGCCACCAGTACGTATAAGCCGTGCATTAAGAAATAACTGTTAATAGAATTATATGCTAGAAGACTTAGCAGTTATGAGTTGGCATTGGGCGGGAAGAACATGATTGGAAGTTGACTACCACCCTATCTATCGTAGACTCGCTCGTTACTGAGAAACGATAGGTAGACTATATGCTATAGACTCGATCGATACTGAGGAATAATATATGGTGTTGTGACTCGCTACTGAGGTACTGTACTGCATTAGCATTTTCCTGACTTGACCCGGTAGTCATGCGACTATGAACTATTCTTAAAACTGTATTCACTTAGAACGGTTAGGCTACCTTATCCGTTAGGTATGAGTACTTTTGGTTTGGGTACTTATATCTGACCGTAGCTTGGAATAATAACTTGTCGTAGAATAGTTCATCACATCTTGTCCTTGTTTGGTTGTAGAAGTGACTTATTACTTCGATGAGAAGGTATTGAACCTTGTTGGGGTCCGGATACCATATTGGATTCATAGCATGGGAAGATACATCTCCGTGAATTAGTTTACCATCTCCTGTCCTTGTTTGGTTGGGGGGATGGTAAGCTAGTTTAATAGGTGTGTATTGGGCCTTGTTATAATTCAATTGACTTATTTATTTGAGCAGTATTTATTCAGTTTATATGGCATGATATTATGTGCCTTGTTACATCCCTCTGTGGACCTGGTTATCTCGCCAGGTGTGTGCTATTGTCTTTCGCAGGTGTTCTAGCACTAGCCGTGATCATCGCTATATCTTCGAGGATGATTACACTTGGATCGTCTTCGCTTCGCTCGCCAAAATCATTCTTTTGTATATCATGTATTTCTTTTCATTATTGCTAGTGGATTTGTCTCCGCCCAACTACATGTACCAATGACAATTCTTAGTTGATTATATGATATCTTTTACTCATTTATTTGTGTGGATGAGATTAGTTATGGTTCTACTTCATTTTACAGCTTATATATTCATACGAGGTTTCTTTATATTGGAGTTTACTTCGTATGTATATAGGTGGCATGTCTACGTTCCTAGTCCTACATATTTTGGAACTGGGATGTTACACTTCATACCTCTACTTCCTATGTGTTTCCTTAGATGTCTGGATAGGTGTAAGTACCAGTGTGCCTCTGGCCTGATACTCTGTACTGACACTCGATTTCCCTCTCGACCTTGAACATATGATCTATGTGATCATTGGACCAACTATGTATCAGAGGTCATCTGACCCCTGATACGAGTCCTAAATCTCTCTGTCACCATCTTCTATATGAGGCTAAGATTTCATTATCTGTACCAACCTACCTAGGCTATTAAGTATCAGTTGGATACCAGGACAGTCTACCTATCTATGTCTAAGGAATAAATTCAAGGAAGGTTTATGAGGGATGAGGACTTGATGTACCCTTGTTCTCTAGGCTTTACTCTATACTGCTACCCCTTAGTACTGACATCCCATGTGCAACCAGTATGTGATATACACAACTTAATACCACTGTAACTTAATATATGTGTGTGTCCTGACCACTTGTTCTCAGGATATCCTATCTACCTATGAGAGACAAAGTCTAGTAGCTGCTATCCTCAACAAAACCCTGCTGTCTCTAGCCTGTAGCCAACAGGAAATAGAGGCCCAGACCTAACTCTGACACTAAGGTCAAAATGGCACTAGCTATCAATCAGGTACAATGATGTTACACTAGATATTGAGGTATCAATATGATACCAGATGTTGAATATGATATCAAGTATCATATATGTTACTAAGGGCTAAGGATGATATCAAGTACCAAATAATGATACCGAGTATACATTTGATGCCAGGCTGTCCCTGTTGATACCCCCTTACTGAACCTGGGTATAGGGACCACTTTTCTCTCTGTTGGACAAAGCCTACCTCTATCTGCAATTACACACATGTTTGAAATCTAATACAATTTGATCCCTATGAACATGACTGACCCTTCCCGTGTCAATTGAGACATGATAGTTAGCTAGTACATTTACATGTATCCTTCCTATAGATACAGCCTAACCCCACACATATAGATGTTTCTTGAGTCAAGGCTCTGGTACCTACCTAAGACACCTTAATTACACAAGATATCTCCTTCCTAAAAACACCTACACCCATCTGGTCACCCTTGATACTTATGTCTAGGTATCCTCTCTTACACTTTGTCTAGGGTTCTTTTAGGAATTTACAAAAATACTTATATCCCATCCCAACAGGATAAGCTAAATAGGGTTATGAAATATTTTAGACGAACGAGAGAAGATTACTTGATTTGGGAATCGCAACTCTGTTCTGGAATCTCTCGACGACAGACTTCGCGGCACAGGGAACCCTTCGACTCCTCCTTGCTTCTTTCTTACGAACAGAATTTCTAGGATTTTGGAGAGAGGAATCAACCAATCCTTCATATATATATATATATATATATATATATATATATATATATATATATATATATATATATATATATATATATATATAAATATATATATATAAAAAAAAATATATATAAATATATATATATATATATATATATATATAGGGTTTGATAAGATCGGATTTGAGCATAGCTCAAACAATCAACCTGAGATTTAAATTCAAATAAGGGGGGTTTTGGCTTATCATGTATTTGAATCCATCAAGTTTGCATTAAGCCCCCTCCATATTATTTAATTACAAAGCCTAATGTATATCAAGTTTATACAACTATATATATATATATATATATATATATATATATATATATATAGTGGCAATAATGGTAATAAGAATAAAACGAATTTATTTGGGTCAAGGGCTCACAAATATATCCTCCTTAAACAAATTTTGTCCTCGAAATTTAATGGCGGTCAGAAGGGTAGAAGTGTACCTCAGGACTCAAAAAGGTAATGTAATATCCAGTTTTCCAAATGAGGGTAGTTTTAAACTTTTGTAATTATAATTATTTATTTATTGATATTTATATCACATTATGAATTTTGGTGATTTTTAATCAATTTAAAATTGTTTTAAGTCATGACTTGTGATTTTGATGTGTTGCTAGTGAAATCCTAGAGACTACTTAACCTAGAGCCTAACCATGTGATTAGGATGTTTTATTTATTATTTTTGGCCTAGGGATATTTTGGTCATTTTGGTTTCTTGAAAATTATTTGTAAATTGTTTGAATGATGATTGTTATTTTGACCTTTACTAGTTGAGACTATGGAGACTAACCTAGATGTTGACTTTAGCTATGGTGACTTGATTAGCATGGTGGGACCCTAGTCTGACATAAGTCGACTCAAGTTGACTTATTTGAATCAAGTTTCATATAAAGAATAAGTGATTTAGGTTCATGGACTTTTGACTTATGATTTGATTTTATTAGCATTGAAACTTGGCCCAAGCCCATTAGTTATAACCCTAACCCAAATTTCTCCCTTCATGACCAGCCACATAGGGATTCCCCACCTATTTAATCTCTCTTCATAGTTCTTGCCTCTTTTGCATCTCAACAACTTTTGGAAAGAAAGAGGTATTGGTCCTTCTTCCCCAATCCATAACTCTTTCATTTTAATTCATTTTGAATCTAGTCTCTTGCATTAGAACCTAATTATACTCTATTTGTTGTTCATGGAGAGAAATCTCAGATTTGGCACAATTTGGAGCTTTTGGCTTGCAAGAGAAATCTTCCTATTTGGGGCTTTTTTCTTGTGATTGATACTCTATAGGTAAACACCTCAAACTATCATTTAAACTTGATTTCGTTGCATGATAGCCTAGATCTAGGTGTCTCCTAGCTGTGGTGTGAGTTTGGTGAAGTTTTACATTGGTTTTGTTTTCGTATCGGACACGTATCATTTTCTATTTGTAAGTGTTTGTTAGAATGCCACATAGAAATGGATTTTAGTAATTTGCAAAACTAATTACATATTTTCGTAGCCCTATATGTGGGGAATGGATTTCCAAATTACTGAGTTTATTTTTGATAGATTTTGTGCCGATTTTTTGACACGTACCAGCGTGTACGAGACACGCACGAGCAATCGTGATGTCCCCTGCTGCTCGGGGTCAACACAGGACACGACATGGCTTTATATGACACGATTTTTGGTGGACACGAGGGGGCATACACTGTCAGCACGCACACAAAATTTGGAGAGATTTCATCGAACGGATTGGGAGAAATCCCACTCGCATTGAATTTACACACACGCACACACGCGCACAGACACGTTCTGATGCGAGTTTGTATCTAGGACACGGTGACACTTGGACACATACCAGGGTCTTAGATACGACCACCTAGAACTAGGCTACCTAGACACTCGACCACGAGACCCCTAGTGGCTTGTGTCGTGTCCTAGTGGACACGACATGTCAGCACGAGACTGTGCTGAACACTGTCTCTGACACTGGGTTCGACCCCCTGCTTGGACACGTTTCACTTTGATATGTTGACACCCTATGACACTCTATGGACACGTGATTGACACCATTACACTAGATACAGTCATGGACACACTAGCTTACATGATTTGCCATACAACCACACACATACACGCATGTTCGACATATTGCTCTGTCATAACTAGCACACACAAGTCAAGCACCCCACACACACATATTTCTCTATTGACACCCACTGGACACACTAGGACACCTATTGACACTTGGACACATGCTAGACACTCACCTAGACATCACTCGACACTGTACATATAGGATTAGTTGGGTATCAGGTATGTTTACATCTGTCCTCTTCCATTCGAGTACCAAATGCTTAACTGACCATCCTCAATAATATTCAACCACCTACCTCCTAATGATCAGTCAACTGCTTGCCTTGGTGAGGAGTATCAGATAACTGCATTTGTCCTGCATCCACATCTAGTTCAGACCCTCCTCATCCATCTGATACTTTCCATGTATCAGTTGTAAGAACATGGTATTAACTCATATAGATAGAGTACCAGCTATAGAGTCCTATCCAACTCGATTGTTCACTGCATTTGTTATAGCCTGTTCTGCCCCAACCTTAGTGTGCCTAAATTGATCACCTGTACATCTCAGTCCATAATATCTTATATTAGTCAATTGACTTGGTATGCATTCATTTGCTTAATCCTTATACCTTTATTTCAGACCATGACTAACCATTACACTTGTCCATACTGGGCACATGATTCAGTCCTATTATAAACACATTCAACCCCACCCTCCTGTCTCTCTTTGATCCAGAGGCTTAAGTGTCCATTTCACATTATCACCTTTAGTTCAGAAATGTGAGAAGGGGATTATCTCAACATATGTTCTGTACAAAATTTGTTTTAGTATTGGTCTTAGATTTTAGTGTCCTGCTGGTAGTTTGGTCAATTTTATGTCTCAGTCCACATATTAGAATTTGTGTTCAGACATTCATTCACTAATATGTTTCCTTTTTATTAGTGTCCATCTTAGTTCTGTGCTCTACCTTTGTCCTTCTAAAATGTACTTGTATAGATTGTCTAGCCTCCTTACATTAATGTGGGATTACCTTAAGGTATCTATCTTTTGAGTTTAGTTGTGTGAGTGTGTATTAGCTAAAGATTAGGGTGTAGGTTCCATGTTGGTTGCTCACACACAGAGAGGTAATGAATGTTTGAGTGATGGTATGAGTGTTTGAGGGTGAGCACTAGAGGGACTGAACAGAAGTTGGAGGCCTGGACAGTAGGAGAATACAGGAGGGAACTTTACAGATATGATAGATTCATATTTGATGTGTTAAGTTAGTATGGGATATTAGTTATGTGAGTTAGGTATTTGTGATATACTATACATGGGGTTATGAGTGATACTTTACTTTATGCATGTTTGATGTATAGGTTTGGGTTTGAGGGCTAGCCTTAGCTCCCTTGCCCTTTTGGTTCAATTATAACCTATGAATATAGTGTATAGAGTTGGTATGTAGCATATATACACATCATATGAGATATATTGTATATATATATATATATATGTTATGGTTTTTAATTAGGGACTTTGAGTTTAGTGTGATATATGATTAGGCTATACCAAGTTGCCTTCTACATAGCCTTAGCCAAAACCTTAGACTAGATTATTAAAGACCAATGTGGAACAAAAATCCAAGTTGACTTAGTTTGACTAAGATAGTTGACCAAGAGTTGACTTTTGACCTAGATTGGCCTAGAAATCATGTAGATTGTATCGTAAACTTTTTTTACCTTATTTTAAAACACATTATAACCTGTACTGCTCTATATAGGACATTGTGACTCCGGTGCAGATATATATTTTCATCAGTTGCACAGGGTATCAGGCGAGTACATTCTCTGATAGTTCTCTCATTTATTTGTCAATTACTGTACTTTAGTTCTAGTTAGTTTTATGCGATTATTTGTTACAACACGTATGGATATTTCTGGATTCATGTATGCGATACACGACTATCTTGTCTGGCCTCTATTACTGGAATCATTACTCGTATTTTCATGTTTGGCTGGACTCATCTCGATTTTCGTGTCGAATTCTGGATTTACTTGTATTGCGAGGCGGGGAAATATTGAGTAAGACATGTAGACATACCCCAAATCTGGAATCTTCCAACTGGAATCTATTGGAAGCATAGCCATCCCTCGCCTGATCAGTGAGTGATGTGCCTGATACCTACAGCCGTTTACATATCGATCTCGGTATTTTAAAACACATTGTTAGAATTTAGCTTGTCTCACCTGGATTCTTGATCACTGACTAGAATCATCTTGTATTGGATTCATCTTGTATTAGATTCGTCTTGTACTGGATTTACATAGTATTTACACTTGTCTTACATTTACTGTCTGGACTCATCATGTTACTCTAGTTCAGTTAGAATCTTATTTTACAGTCTTCACTGCCATAATTCTTCTCTTGTTTTAGTTACCTTACTTTCCTTATATCTTAACTATTTCTCTATACCATCACCTAAATATAAACTACCATGTTCATCAATAAAACTGTCTATAAGTGCTTTATAGTTCTCTGTCATTTACTTGGGTTTTCTAGATGAGTTGTACTCGTTTCTGTCCTGACTGGACCTGTTGAAAATATTACAGATGATTCCCCTGAGGACTTTTACCCTACTTGCCTTGGAGCAGGAGATGGCTTAGCTACCTTTGGCCCCGACACTCTGGAGTGATCGGGAGACTAGATAGTAGACTTGGTTTAGTTTTCATGTGTTAGAACTTCAATTGTAATAAGTTGAGATATTGTTTTGTTTTAAGATTATTATTATTTAGTAGTTGGTGTTGTTGTTATTTAGTCTTAGTTATAAACTTCTATGTTATCATATCGTGCTTAGACTGTGATTGAGATTCATTATATCTATACTTGGCCTCCGTTCGGAGTTAAGATTTTGACAAGTATATTATATAATTGCGTGAATTGTTGTTTAGATAGTGACCTAGAACAACGTTCTACCGCCGACACTTCGGCATAGGCTGGGCGATGTTACGTACTCGTATACTCATAGTGGGTGCGGGTCATGACAGATAAGGGTAACGCTCGCGCATCTCGTCCTCTCTCTCTCCCATGTGGATTCGCCCGGGAAATGGTGCCTCCAAGCGACGCATACCAACGGAATAGTATGGTTGCGTAGCACCTTCTCTCTGCGATCCAAGATCTCCATGGGCTGCTCCTGGTAGCTAAAACTAGGTCCCACCTCAATCTATGCGTGGTCTAGCATGTGACTGGGGTCTGCCACGTACCGTCTTAACTGGGACATGTGGAATATATTGTACACTCCATCCAATGCGGGTGGTAATACCAAGCGGTATGCCACCTCCCCGATCTTCTCGAGGATGTCAAACGGCCCGATATACCTCGAATTGAGCTTCCCGCCTCCTCCGAAATGTATCGTACCACGTGTCGGTGATATCTTCAAGAACACCATATCACCAACCTAGATTTAAGCAAGAGATCACGACCCGTTCCTATCATGATTAATAATTACAACTAAGAAGAACTATACCTCAAACTCTAATGGTCTCCGGTGACTGTTGGCCCAGTGCTTCTGCCTGTCCTGAGCCACACGAAGTCGTTCCCTAATCAGCTTTACCTTCTCCGCAGCATCCACGATCATCTCGGGCCCCAATAGTGCTCTCTTTCCCACGTCGTCCTAAGATAGTGGGGTACGACATCTCCGCCCGTACAAAGCCTCAAAAGGGGACATCCCGATACTAGCTTGGTAGCTGTTGTTATAGGAGAACTCCATGAGGTAAAGGTGATCCTCCCACGAGCCACCAAAATCTAATACACATGTCCGTATCATATCTTCGAGCGTCTGAATGGTCCGCTCCGACTGTCCATCTGTCTGTAGGTGGTAGGCTGTGCTAAACTTGAGCGATGTGCCCAAGCTAGTCGGCAGACTCCTCCAAAAGTGGGACATGAATCTGCTATCATGGTCGGAGATGATACTCACTGGGATACCATGCAGCCTGACGATCTGCTTCACATATAACTCTGCTAACCTCTCCGTGGATAGTCCTACTTTGAATGGTATAAAGTGGGCTGATTTGGTCAACCTGTCAACGATGACCCAAATCGCATCCTTCCCACCTGGCGAACGTGGAAGACCGGAAATAAAATCCATAGTGATATGTTCCCACTTCTACTCGGGAATCGGCAACGGCTGAAGTAGACCTCCGGGTCTCTGCCTCTCGGCCTTGACTGTTGGTACACCAGACATCTAGAAACGAAGTGCGCCACCTCATGCTTCATGCCGTACCACCATACGTGGGCTCTCATATCCTTGTACATCTTGTTGGCTCCAGGATGCAAGGAATACTGAAAACGGTGTACCTCCTGCATGACCACCTCTCGCAGCTCTCCACTAGGTACATATAATCTCGCCCCATGTCTCAACGATCCATCCTCTGTAATGGTGAATTCCTCTAGTAAACCAGCCCGTGTCTGTGTGATGATACTCCTCAGCTGCTCATCCTGGTGTTGTGCCTCTCGTATCCTGTCCATCAGTCCAGACTGAATCTGCATGCCCATCATCTGCATCTCGACTCCAGGAATGACGACCTCAATGCCTAAGCTCTCCAAGTCTGCTAACAAGTGCTGGTCTCTCTTCAAGAATATAGCTACTGGATACCGACTCAAGGCGTCCACAACTACGTTCGCCTTCCCTGGATGGTACTGCAACGAGATGTCGCAATCCTTCATTAATTCCAGCCATCTGCGTTGCCTCATATTCAGCTCCTTCTGTGTGAAAACGTACTTCAAGCTTTTGTGGTCAGTAAATATTTCCACACGCTCTCCGTACAAGTAGCGTTTCCATAACTTTAGGGCGAATATAACTGCCACAAACTCTAGATCATGGGTGGGGTAATTCTTCTCATGTGGTCGCAGCTGCCTGGATGCATACGCTATCACCTTCTTGTTCTTCTCTAAAACACACCCCAAGCCCTTCCCTGAAGCATCGCTATAGATAGAAAAACCGCCGGAATCGGATGGCAATGTCAATATGGGAGCTGTTGTCAACCTCTTCTTCAGCTCATCGAACGCAGCCTTACAGTCCTCTGTCCACACGAACTCCACGTCCTTCCGAGTGAGCCTAGTAATCGGCTCCGCGATCCGAACAAAATCCTGCACAAACTTCCGGTAGTACCCCGCCAATCCCAAGATGCTCTGAATCTCAGCCACAGAAGTCGGAGTAGTGCATGACTCAACAGCAGCAAGCTTCTTTGGGTCAACGGATATACCGTCTCCTGTCACCACATATCTAAGAAATTCTACCTTGTCTAGGAAAAACTCGCACTTCGAAAGCTTCTCGTAGAGTTTCTCCTTCCTGAGGGTCTCCAGCATGATCCTCAGATGCTCCTCGTGTTCTTCCAGTGACTTCGAATAAATGAGGATATCGTCGATAAAGACTACCATGAACTTGTCAAGGTATGGATGGATTACCTTGTTCATCAAATTCATGAAGACTGCCGAGGCATTGGTCAACCCAAACGACATCACCATAAATTCGTACTAGTCGTACTTGGTCTGGAAGGCTGTCTTCAGAATATCCTCTTTCTTCGCTTCCACTTAGTGGTACCCCGACCTCAAGTCGATCTTTGAGAATACCCGAGCACCGCTCAACTGATCGAAAAGATCATCAATTCTTGGTAGCGGGTATTTGTTCTTGATCGTCTTGCTATTCAAGGTCCGATAGTCGATACACAAACGTACCGTCCCGTCCTTCTTTGGCATGAATAGTACTGGTGCACCCCAAGGTGACAAACTCGATCTAATGAACCCTTTCTCTAGTAGCTCGTCGATCTGCTTCTTCAACTCCACGGCCTCTTTGTTGTTGATTTTGTATACTCGCTGCGACTCTGGCTCCGCGCCTGGCATAAGATCAATGGAAAACTCAACGTCTATGTCGGGCGACAGCCCTGGTAGCTCCTCTGGAAATACGTCGAGAAATTTTGCAATGATGGGATGAGGTAGCTCCTTCTCCGCTACCATGGTCCCACAAATAGCGTCGCCACGCTGCTCTACGGCTCCTCTAGCGAACTCGAACACGGTCTTCCCCGGCGGACTAAACACAACACATTCGCGGTGACAATCAGTGCTGGCAAAATGTTTACTTAACAAGTCCATGCCGAGCACTATATCAAAGCTCAGGAGTGGCATTATGAGTAAACTAGTACGCATTTCTCGGCCTATTATGGTACTGCAGCGACCGACGCAAACATCCTTTACCAAGATGATGCCTCCGCCATTCAAGATTTTATATGTGCAGTCTAAAGGCTCAGATACAATACTATGTCTAAAAATAAAAGCTGCAGATATAAAGCTATGACTGGCGCCAGAATCAAATAAAGCAATAGCTGAAAAGGACTCGAGGAGAACAGAAGCTGCTATCACGTCAGAAGATGCTAGTGTCTCCTCGACTGCCATGGCATAACCTCTGCCATGCTGCTGGTGCTGGACGAAGCATTGCTGTTGTGTGGGCAGGGGCCTTCTCTGCTGCTGGGGTATCGTGGGCTTCGTCAGTGCTCCCGGTACAGGAGCTACCCTCTGGACTGCATGAATTTGCGCAGCTGGACACTCCCTCATCTGGTGCGCGCTAGAACCACAGAATAAGCATACTCCAAGTCATCTCCTACATACGTCCCATACGTGTCCCAGCTTTCTGCTGTGCCGCAAGGCCCAATGGGCTATCTCAGCTGGTTCTGCTGGAAGGCAGGGACTCTAACTGGAGGCTGGTACTGCTGCTATAGGAAATGAGGCTGTGGTTATTGCTGTGCCATGGTCTTCCCTGGAGCATTGGACCGCTTTGTCGATCCTGACTGGACGTTACCCCCTCCGTATGTATCTCTATCTATCTTCTGTTTGTGCTTCATCTCCTTCTCTACATCCTGCGTAACCTTCAAGATCCTCTCATATGTGGTGGCTTGGCTGGTGGCGATGGCTATGCGAATCTCATGTGATAGCCCCTCTCTGAACTTCTTGGCCTTGGCTGTAGGGTTCAAGGCATCTGCGAAGCGACTGAGGCGGAAGAACTCGACGGAGTACTCGTCGATGGAGAGGTTGCCCTGCTCCAGGTTTTTGAACTCATTCTCTAATTCTTTTTTGGCCGCGTCGGGATAGAACTTCGTCTTGAACAGCTCCTTTAATTCTTTCCATGTCACATCTGGCACGGTAAATTGGGGCTCGTCTCTATACCACGTGCAAGCGATGTCATAGAGCTGCATGCTGGCTGTCTCGACCTTCTTATCTTCCGGAATTCGAGCCATCCGGAGGTTGCGATCCACGTTCTCCAACCAGTCGTCTGCGTAGAGAATCCCTTCCGTTCCTCTGAATTCTCTGGGCCTAAGGTCTATGAAATTCTTGGAAGTCCCAGGGCGCAGCGGGGGAGCCTCCATAGTCTGAAGAGCCTCCCTCAGGGTATCACGGAAGATGTCGGCCTGCCTCATTTGGGAAGTGATGAGCTGCTGGAAAATCCCAAGGAGCGTGGCATTGTCTAGCACAGGTATTGGAGGCAGAACTGGTGCTGGATGCTAGAGGGGTGCTGGCTGCTGGAAGGGTGTTGGCTGCTGGAAGGGTACTGGTGGCGGAGTCGGTGGAGGGAACTGGGGAGGTGGTGGAATATCATCACGACGAAAGCTCGAAGTCTGAGGCTGGGGCGTCTCGCCTAGATAGGTGAAGTGGCCTCCGTGGGTCGGTGGGGTTCCATTCATTGAAGACCCGCCAACAGTTGCTGGGGTGTTCAAGTGAGCGGTGTTCCTGCCTTGAGAATCCATCTAACTGCCACAAAAGTAAAATCATTAGTCGTATGAAGATTCAAACAGGATGCAGATCAAAAGGAGTATTTGAGATCAAATGTGGAATTCAATAATGATTTTAAATATGTGGAGACGATCCTTAAAGTCTACTCCTATTCGCAGGCCGTAGTAGTACATCTAAGTTGAGTACTATCATGAGTCTCGCTGTTTTTGCGATAACAAGACTTGCATGGGCCACCATAAAAATGTTTCATGACCCATACCCAATATTTGTGCACGAACCGTAGGTACGTCCAGCCTACGCCGCTGTATCGGCGGTTGAACGATGTCTAGTCATCTCCATATTTTATCAAATATAACCATGCGGTTTATAGATTTCCATAACACAACCAAAATCCACAAACCAGTCCACAACAGCAAGATATACACAAATATTTGCAGTGAGAGTGAAGATAATAACTGATCTGAATATTCTCCAAGATATAGACCAAAATGTGATAGATAAAATAATTTCAAGGGAACAAAATGTGCTAAGATGGATGTCCACTACTCAAATCTCATAATCCACAAAATAAAGATGAAGTACAATGAATAAAAGAGTTTATGGAGTCAACTCGTGCGCTATAGAATAATATCTAGCTAAATGTCTCCTGCGAAGGGTAGCCAAGCATCCAAGTCCTCCTGCCTGCTCAGATCAGGGTCCTCAGTCTGCTCATAATAAGTGGTACAGAACTCCTCTAACTCATTAACTAAAATGTTGGTTTTCCAGTCAGGAATGGAACAAGTACACATATGACATCTATCCGAGACTAATAGAGTCACCAAACATGTATATAACATATAAGAATGAAACTGGAAAGTAACTAGCACCATGGTATAAAGGAAAAGACATGAAACTTTATCAATAAGAATATAGCTACTAGAAAGCAATATGTAAATCATGGTGACATGGCAAGTGGTGAAGAACATGATGAAATAATGGGAATATTAACTATCTACGTGCATTAAAATATCGATTTCAACATGTGAACGGCTAAGGGTAAATCTGACACCCTGCATATGTCGTGTGCAGCTACTATCAGTCAAGAATAGACATTTTGGGGATAGATTGGGTAGTTCACACGTATACTAAGATATTTTCTCGCCCAACTAGTACTCATGGAATTAATCGCAAGTGAGGTAAGCATGTAAAGGCAATCAAGATGTATAATAAATCCATGATACTATCTTCGTATGACGATCGTGTCAATAAACAGCAAGACATATGTATAGCATGAAAAGAAAACTATCAGAAACGGTAACAATCAGTATATGCATTTGCCTGAGGTCCTGAGCTGCGGGTATGAATCGAGCACTGAGTCAGATCCAAGTAACCTTTTTGTAGCATTTCTTGGGTTAACAGACGTGATATGGAAATTATCAATTCTATCTATCATTTCTTTTTAGCCTCATAAGTTAACCTATACACACTTAGCTACCTACCACAGCCTCTGCAAGTACGTACTACCCTTTACTGCCATTTTTCTATTCCATGTACATGAGTCTATGATTTGGGTATCTCCTCATTGGTGTCATTACCCTTTTATACCCTAGATTGAGGGTTTCTCTGCCACTTGTTTCCAAGGTACATCATGTACCTAGATTGAACTCCCTTCACACTGTCCTAACTTGCTCTCCTGACTATCAGTTATATTGGAGTTTAAGGGTTAAGTTACCTTCAACAGATAGGGTTCAAATATATGAATTTGGTATCAACCAATTCGGACTGAGCTTAAATAAGGGAAACAAGACCAAATGGGGTATTTGGGGTGCTCCCAGGGAACTGACCCCCGTTCAGTTGGACTAAAACTAGGTATGGTGCTGCTGGCATGGGAATGAAGGATTAAACTCTACTAAAGAACTGATCCTTACCTTCCTATTAACTGAATGAATTATTCAGTTCAAGAGTAACTGAACTATAGGCTGCCTAGAAGAAATAATGGATAAAAGAGGTCTGTTATCAGGACTCAAAATCTGAACATATGTCCACATGTGGACTGATCCAAATAGTGTGGCCAGAACATCAGGTTAAAGACTAAAGAAAAGTTCAAAAGTTTGACTAACATTAGCATGGACTGTTCACATATTTAAGGGGCTGAACTTTAGTTAAGGACTGGGTTCAAAATGCTAAATATAATTGCACCTCATATAGGCTAGCCGAGCCTTCCTATATTGCTGATACCAAGTAATACGAGACTAATACATGAGATGTAGACTAAGTAAGTAATTGGGATACAGGACAGCTGCAATGGTGAGGACCAAAACTAAAACGATACTAATAAGGACTGATATAATGCAATGAAGGGCTGAAACATACATCTTGTAGTGTTGAGGAATGATACATGACTGATATCATGGGAGGAAACTGATCATACTAAATGTGGACTGAATAAAATAGTGTAATATATAACACAGGAAAGGGCTTAATGCATAACTTGTACACTGCCATTACTACTCCATTAGTCGCTTGTTCCACTGCCCTTAACTCTGGTGCTATCCCTACTCATTACCTTTGGCCTTTATATAAGACTAAATTTGTCATTCTAATTAATCAAGCCCCTTCTTTACCTGTCACATGTGCAAGGCATATGTCTCACTCGAGCCCTTGTATACTGTAAGCAGCCCTGTTACCTTACCTAGGAATCCCTACCATGGGGCTTGCCCTGCTGTAGGTGCCCAACCTATGGCCAAGCTGGCTAAACTGCCCTGCTAACATGGCCCCAAACAAGGGGCAGGATCCCCTGCTCATAGGGCATTGCCAACCCCCACTGCACACTGTTACTCTTTCATTACAGGCCTCCAACAGGACTGCCTCCCCCATCCTTCTGATACTATTCACTTTCAAGAGAGTGGGCATGTCCTACTCTAACATAGTACCTATTAGGTACTCAGAGTGATATAAAGGAGCTCTCATGACAGTACCTATTGGCACAAGGAATTCTCATATGACCACATCTAATGGGTACAAGGGAAAGTTCATGTGACTTTACTATGTCTGTATCAATGGATACTGAGGAATGTTTGTGATGACTTTTGATTTAGCAAGGATGAAAAGGCATGTCTTACCCTGTCCATTACCTAAACTCAGTTCCAGTATGGTCATGTACTGACTCTTATTAAGTCCTAGTACTTCATGGTACATATCCCTTATATCTTGGGACCTTACTTCTTTGCTGTCCAATCTGAGTCCTATTCTGAAACAGCCTGCCTACACTAGTGCAATGTATCACAACAGTCTTCATACCTCTACTTCCTATGTGTTCCCTTAGATGTCTGGATAGGTGTATGTACCTGTGTGCCTCTGGCCTGATACTCTGTACTGACACTCGATTTTCCTTTCGACCTTGAACATATGATCTATATGAACATTGGACCAACAATGTATCAGAGGTCATCTGACCCCTGATACGAGTCCTAAATCTCTCTGTCACCATCTTCTATATGAGGCTAAGATTTCATTATCTGTACCAACCTACCTAGGCTATTAAGTATCAGTTGGATACCAGGACAGTCTACCTATCTATGTCTAAGGAATAAATTCAAGGAAGGTTTATGAGGGATGAGGACTTGATGTACCTTGTTCCCTGGGCTTTACTCTATACTGCTACCCCTTAGTACTGACATCCCATGTGTAACCAGTATGTGATATACACAACTTAATACCACTGTAACTTAATATATGTGTGTGCCCTGACCACTTGTTCTCAGGATATCCTATCTACCTATGAGAGACAAAGTCTAGTAGCTGTTATCCTCAACAAAACCCTGATGCCTCTAGCCTGTAGCCATCAGAAAAATAGAGGCCCAGACTTAACTCTGATACTAAGGTCGAAATGGCACTAGCAATCAATCAGGTACAATGATGTTACACTAGATATTGAGGTATCAGTATGATACCAGATGAATATGATATCAAGTATCATATATGTTACTAAGGGCCAAGGATGATATCAAGTACCAAATAATGAAACCGAGTATACACTTTGATGTCAGGCTGTCCCTGTTGATACACCCTTACTGAACATGGGTACAGGGACCACTTTCCTCTCTATTGGACAAAGCCTACCTCCATCTGCAATTACACACATGTTTGAAACCTAATACAATTTGATCCCTATGAACATGACTGACCCTTCCCGTGTCAATTGACACATGATAGGTAGCTAGTACCTTCACATGTATCCTTCCTATAGATACTGCCTAACCCCACACATATAGATGTTCCTTGAGTCAAGGCTCTGGCATCTACCTAAGTCTGACACCTTAATTACACAAGATATCTCCTTCCTAGACACACCTATACCCATCTGGTCACCCCTGATACTTATGTCTAGGTATCCTCTGTTACACTTTGTATAGGGTTCTCTTAGGAATTTACACAAATACTTATATCCTATCCCAACAGGATAAGCTAAATAGGGTTATAAAATATTTCAGACGAACGAGAGAAGATTACCTGATCTGGGAATCGCAACTCTGTTCTGGAATCTCTCGACGACAGACTTCGCGACACAGGGAACCCTTCGACTCCTCCTTGCTTCTTTCTTACGAACGGAATTTCTAGGGTTTTGGAGAGAGGAATCAACCAATCCTTCATATATATATATATATATATACAGGGTTTGATAAGATCAGATTTGAGTATAGCTCAAACAATCAACCTGAGATTTAAATTCAAATAAAGGGGGGTTTCGGCTTATCATGTATTTGAATCCATCAAGTTTGCATTAAGCCCCCTCCTTATTATTTAATTACAAAGCCTAATGTATATCAAGTTTATACAACTATATATATATATATGTATATATATATATATATATATGAATAATGGCAATAATGCTAATAAAAATAAAAATAATTTATTTGGGTCAAGGGCTCACACAAGTCATGCAAGCTAGTATTACATGCTACCACAGAGTCCATAGCCATGAATAACTCATGCCAAACTTCGTATCATATTACGATCATCCATAGTGTCTGTGTCCTGTGGCCCATCGTATCAATGAACACGAATATGATATATTGTAATGGCTAGGGTTGATATCCGATATAAATAAACTGACATCGGTACCCGAGTAACCCTTGGATGCTAAGTACCAACAGAAACATCAAAAGTAAGTCTCTAGGTAGGTCTAGTCTCAAGGATATAAATACTAAATTTATTTTTTAACTCTATGCCATACTTCCCTAGATCCTATGTCATGACAATAATGAATGAGAATAATGCAAAAATAAAAAGGAAAAGACAGTAAACCAAAACATTGATTAGGTACACTTGCCTAGAGATTGTATGACGACTAGACGATATCTCACGACAAAATCGTCAAACCAATAGAAACATCAAAAGTTATAAGTCTTCTGTAAACAACTTCGGATGCTGAAATAGACCTTTTCATCAGTCCACGAACAAAAAAAAATAGCTAAGATTGGCTACCCATAAGTCTAATTCTGGACACTGGACAAAACAATAATTTCGGGTCAAATCGGTGTCCGTCGTTGGACTCGCTTTGCACCAAGACAAAGGTTATCCAGATTTGATAAATTATATGTCAATCTTAGCCGAAACGAAGCCACGAGTTAATTGTGGTGTCAAATTTGGAATCCGATGTTGTCACGACCCGGACCCGGTATAGGGGCGTGAGTGCATGACAGTGCCCAGCCTATGCCGCAACATCGGCGGTAGAACAATGTCTAGGTCACTAACTAACAATCTCACACAATGATATAATGTACCTGTCATAGATCTCAACTCTGAATGGAGGACAAGTATAAAGATAACAATGAATACCCAATCACAATCTAAAGCAGGATAAGATATCAAAGAAGTCTAAATACTACAATGTCTAAAACTTCAACAACATCCAACTACAATATCAAAATCCAAATCTCAAATACAATAACAAAATCTCTATTATCTTTACAAGCCAAGAGTTCCAACTGTGAAACTAACACAAGCCAAAACTAGAACTAAGTCTCTCGGTAATCACTCCTGAGGATCCGGACCCATGGTAGCTATCCCCTCCTCAGACCCATAGTATGTGGGACACAGATCCCCTGAGCAATCATCTAAAAAATATATCCAGTCAGGATGGAACGAGCACCTCCTCTAATAGTTCCAAATAAATGACAAAGACTATAAAATAGTTTATAGCAAGTAATACTTGATAGACGAAATAAAATGAGTAAAGAAGTGAAATAGAGCAACAGCTAACTAAAGTACAAGGAGAGTGACATAGTGAATTAGAAGATCATGGCAATTAATACTGTAAATAAAGACAACTAAACTAGAGAAGGTGTGATGTGAGTCTAGGCAGTATAATGTGAGTCAAATGTGATTCCAGTAAAAGATACTAAACCAGTGTGTTTTGAAATACCGCTTTCGACATGTAAACGGCTATAGGGTAAATACGGCACATCATACGGTTGGCAAGCGTGCAATGTCTATCTTTCCAGATTAGACCAGTAGTGAATATGGCACATCATACGCTTGACCTAGCAGCGACGGCTATCTTTCTAGATTAGACTAGTAGTGAATACGTCACGTAGCACGTTTGGCCTAGTGACGACGGCTATCTTTTCAGATTAGACCAGTAGGGGTGGTTCAAGTATGATTGAGAATGTTTACATGTCTACTCGAGTATTTTCCCGCCCGACAAGTATAAGTGAATCCATAACCCGACACCTAAATTGAGTACAAGTCTGGCCAGAAAGTAAATGATGTCTTTCGGTGTTTCCAGTAGGTGGTTCCAGTGAGTGATTCCAGAAAATAGAGGCCCAAGTATAATACATGTATCACAAGTGAACGAATCCAAAAATACTAAATCGTGTTATGTCATAATCAAATAGTACTATACTAGAAGCTGAATCATAATGATCATCAAATAAATGAAAACTATTAGAGAATGTACTCGCCTGCGGTCTTGAGTAGTAAATGTGGATCGATGCCCAAAGTGGTGTCATACGAACCTATATATAAGATATACAGAGTTATTTGGTGTTATAGAGCAATAAATGAATTTAAATGCACTAATTACATGCTTCTGGGCCTTTTCTAGGTCATACTATGTCAACTCTAATTCAGAATAGTCCAACTAGGTCAATTAGACTTAAAAGTTGACTTTCCGGATCAAACTAAGCTAAGTTAACTATTTCACCCTATAGACAATCCCTAATGAATTGCCCTATTACCCTACGATACAATACCTTAACCCCTTATACTCAATTTCCTATGCATTGCCCATACCCTCCACATACATGATCATAGGTATTGGCCTATAGCCTAAGGCCCTAACATGAAATACCTTATCCTTCACCCATTTCCTATACTTTTTCTACTGATGCCAAGTTACCCTATCATCATCTGGCATCTATCATGTTACCAATTTACATATATTCTATTTTACATCCATTCCTTCATGTCTTACCCATTACCCTTACAAAGCATTACCTATCATATAAATATAGATAGATAAATACATAGGTACATAAAAATATAGATCGGTAGATACTTGGTAGGTAATAGATAGATGTGTAGATACATATATAGATAGATAATTAGGTAGATCGATAAAGAATATATACCTAGATAGATAGGCAAATACATAGATAGATACATATAATTGAGCTCCCCCTCTGCCTATCAACATATATGTTTACCCGATACCCTCAAGCTTATCTTATAACTGAACACATCACCTCCTACCCTGCCTATGCCACTCTCACCAACTCTCCTGCTCTCAAGCTTTCACAATAGATATTACATAGGGGATGGTATCAAACAAGATCCATACATTTGATATCAAGCTTCAAACAAAAAAAATATGGAAAATGCAATGTTTGATACCTTATAGGTAATTAGTGCTACAGTACATTCAAGCTAGATGACTGATTGCCTATCTTAACTGACACCCACACACCCATATAACTCAAAATCAGTGTTTTGGTACCCCATACAAACAAATCTCACTCTTCTCACTCTCCTCACAAAACTGACACACACACACACTATAGATGTACGGCCTATGGCCAAGGCCTATCAAGGCCAAAACTAAATTCTTGTAGTCCTTGCCCGGTGCAGGGACTCTCCTCTCTGTCCCTGGCCTGTACAACCCCACCAAGGCCAAGGCAGACTCCCAAATCAATTAAGGGAGCTCTTCCAAGCCTATCTTCTGTCGGGCAATGGGGTTTACTTCCCCTGTAGTGGACTGACCATATCTCTATCACAGATTTCTTGTAGTGAACCCCCTTGTCACCCTCTCACTTATTCAAATAACACTCCACACTACAATCTCACAGGCCCTTCATCCCATGACTGAACATAGAAGCCTCGAGTCTAATACTTACTATTCCCCCTCCCTTACATGATACTAGTACAAGCCCAAACCCCTTACCTATTCTTAGCTAATACAACTAAAACCCACTCTTCATCTACTGATAAATGTTTCTTCTCTCTACTTCACACGCAATTCTATAATAACACACCCCCCACTAATACACATGTAGGCACATCCATAACACACACATTATAACTAATATTGCTGCTACAGTCTGCCCCCTTTAATTTCCTGCACAGATTTCCCAAATCCCTACCCCATCACTCTTAAACTCCCAACTGGCCTGCCTTACTTCCTTACTGCCTATTTGTACAGGTAGGAAACTCAATTCCTGTGCACTCACAGTACACAAGCACCTCACCCTCACATCTGACCTGTGTGTCTATACAAACACACACAAAAACCACTCCTTCTTTCCTTCTTATCAGTTACTGCTGCTAAATGCAGCAATTGAAGCCCTTCATTAGGACTGAACTATTAAAAGGAAGCATGGGACTGAACAAGTGTTTAAACCCCAAGCCCATAACTCAATCTGAAAATGGAATACTGAAACAAAGAGGTACCATTGATCATTCAACAAATCTAAATAGGACTAAAATATTTGGATATAGTGTGGACTAATACATGCTAACTAAAGAACTGAAACAAAACAATTAGATGAAACCAGTGCACTAACTCGAGCTCTTCCCCATTCCCATTACTAATACATAAGGAGAAACATCATCCTATAACTGATACCATGTTAAAATATAGCTGGACCTTAATGAAATAGGACTGAAACATATAACATGAATGATACTAAAGCAACCTATAACTAATGCTTTGATAAATGGATGAACATGGGACTGAAACAAGTAGGAATTTGACTGAACATAGTGTATTGGCTGATACCACTGAACATTAGGACTAAAATTTATATATGGTAGTAATGTGAGTCCAATGAGGGCTTGTACCAAATATGAGATACAGGACAGGGACTGAACTAAGGGTGCCAAAACAGTCCCCTACTCAAAACTGGAACATAAGAAAGTAGGGACTAATACAAATATTACAAATGTGTTTGGACAGAACATAAAGATACTGGGGACTGAACCAATATCAAATGGGGTTAATCGAAGGTATACAAGGACTGACATCACTAAGACTGGACAAATATATGAAATGGACAGAACAGTAGGCAATTTGGACTGATCAAGACAATATCCTAGGATTGAACTCAAAGAATACACTAACTGATACAACTAGAAGTGAAAGACAATGACTGAGCACTCAAATAATCAAGACTACACAGTTAGGAAGATTGGAACTGAACTAAGCTCTAACTGATACAAGTATCAGTAGGGACTGAATTTGATATGTTGGGACTGTGCAGTAAAAGAAGAATGGATGAACAATTGCTCTTAAACTGATACTAAATGTAAAAAGGAATAATACACCTTAAGAGATGGTCTAAACATTTCAATATAGGAAAGGACTTAACCTCCAATAACAGGGACTGAACTGTATATGAGATAACAGCCCACTTCATGGATGTAAACAGTAAACATCACCCTCTTTCTAAGCAACCCACCATTATTCTCATATAACACCCCAAAAATTATACTAATGATAATCTAACTTAATATACAACTCAAAAACAATGTCAAAACTGAGTTTAGAACAATTTGTGTCTTTTTGGTCATTTTGTCAAACACTTGGCGTGCGTATCGGACACGTCTATGATACCCACTTCAAATGGATTCAAACTTGACCCAAAGCTCACCCATATCCTAAATCATTAGCATGACCTAATTTAACAAATTTACAAACCCTAAAATCTCTATTCTCCGATTTCTCCCAATTTGAGCCAAAAGCAAAGGGGAAAATCCCTCAAATAGGAAGAGGAGAGCCTAAAATCCTCTCTAATGGCAACTCTAATGCATGGGGGTTCCTCATGAATGCCTCTACACTAATTTGATGAAAATTAATGGGTTACAAAGCTCATACCAATTGGGAGATAGATTTTCAATGCAAAATTTCTTAGATCTAGAATCCCTTCAAGCTTCAAATGCTCTAATCTCTCCAAGCTTGCCAATAGAGCCTTCTCCTCTCCAAGAGGCAGAGAATGAGACCAATTTGAGTCAATTTGGAAAAAATTTAGTGTTAGGAACAATTGGGGAAGAAGCTTTTAATTAGGGTTAGGGTTTGGAGTGAAATATGGAGGAAGAAGATGAAATGAGGCTAAATAAGGAAGGTGGGATGCTATAATAGGTTTGGTTTAGGGTTTGGCTAATGTAAGTTGTCCACTAAGCCCTTCTCTTATGTCATGACAAGTTTAGGGATTGAATCTTCTTTCCTAATTTGGCGTTTAACCCAACTTCCTAATTAATCTTGCTAGTCTAGCTAGAGGCTAACCAAAGTTCAATTAGACTAGTCCTAATCATCTAATTGGATGGTCATGTCAAGTTGGTTTGGGTCCTCTAGGATCACTAACCACTATTCTAGCTAAAGGCCAAACACTAGTCATATTCAATAATTTATCATATGCACTATTTAATTATTTAGATAATTAACCAAAATATAAATTTTAGTTTTGAAAAATAATTCATCACTCAAGATATAATATGAAAATTTTACATGTTGAAAATTATGGTTTCAAACGACCAACTTTGGCATCGATTTCAACAAACCAAACGATATCCTATTGAACTAAAAAAAATTGTAATAAATTTGGTTATACCTGCTGTGCAGCAGAGTTGGTGGTTAGTCAAACGGAGCTTCGATGAGGTTGAAATAAATCTCCAAAGTTGGCTCCGCAAAACTGTTAAAATATATGCAATTTAAACACCCAACTTAGTGGCCGGTTTTGATCTATTAAACGATCAAATTAACGGTTGAAATTTAATAAGAGTGAAGAGGCATATACCGATACTAAGACAGAAGAATCGGATCAATGATCCAATGGTTGGATTTTTTAGAAAACGTGTCCAAGGATGCTACGACGAAATGAAATTTTAGATTCGAATTGTGGCATACGCGTCACGATGGGATCTAGTGAAAAATGCACGAATCGACTGTGTCGTGCATTGGGGACGAAGCTGACACATCGGCGTAGCACGTGGGGGGTCGCCAGGGCATTGTGGGCGGTTGTTGCAGCAGCGTACGATGGCCAACGGCCTGCGTTGGTGCTATAGCGCTACTGCCCATATGGACAACACACGAGAAGGTGGCCGAACTGATAGTGAGGACATAGCGCAGTCGTATGATGCGGCCGTAGGGAACAGCTCGGTGGTCGCCGACCGTGGATGGCGGTCGCTGGTCGGGGATTCTCTATTGCGGGTGCCTCACATGCAGGATCACGGGAGGGGAGTTGATACTTAGGGTTTTAACTATTTAGGTAAAAATATACAAAATATATATTAGTATATAGAACTATGTATTAAAATACACGTATGTAAATAGAAACTATTTAGATTTATTTATATAAATAGTATTTAAATTAATGTCTATATATTAACCATGTATAAACGTACACATATACTTTCATCGATATTTATATAAAACCTTATATAGACGTTATATAAACCTTAAATAAAACTGTATAAAAATAATTCGCAACTGATTAAAATTATGTATATAAGGTCCTATATAAATCCTTATATAGAAAATATTTTACAAGCATGTACATATATATTTTAGAATATATTTTTAAAAATAAGATATACTCTATTAAGTAATACTCAGCTCTAATAAAATATGAAAATATTTGGTATACATTTTAGGGGGAATTTACATGCGCTTCCTACATAGGGGTTAGACTTTTAGCTATTTACTTATCTGGAAATCCCTAAAAAAAAATATTTAAAAATATTTATATAACCCTATGGTTTAAGTCACAGCTTGACTTATTTTCATATAAGGGGCATGCATTTGCCTAGGCCATCCCTACTGTCTCTAATGTGCTAGTCATGGTACACGACTATACTAGCCATGCCACGACTCCTAGTCAATATTCATAACTAAATTTAACCATGACTAAAGCTATTCATTAATCAAATAAAATAATAATAAAAATCCTCTAAGATATTATTTAATCCAAAATATCAAACTTAAAATCTGGATGTGATCAAGCCACTTTGCATAAGAGGGATCGTTGTTACGAAGCTCCGTTACGGGTGCTGGATGATTGGAACTCCCGGTGCCACTAATAGTATGAGGAGCCACTTCCTCTAAATAATCAAAGGAGCTACTTCCTCCTTAACAGTAGGAGGAGCCACTTCCTCCTTAATAGTAGGAGGAGCCACCACAACAATCTGTGTCTCTCTCAAGCGACGTGCCGCTGCTCGGGTCATGGGTGCCATTTGGTAAGATTGATGGAAACAAAAATATAAGTGATAACAAATATAGACTTTTTTTGAAGGTATATGCTATATGTAAGAGATAGTATTATTTTCAGTAAGAGATAGAAGTATTTTTAGTAACAAATATAGATATATGGAAGATGCGTGCTATATGTCGTCGTCGTCATCTTCATCATCATTACCATCGTCGTCATCATCATCATCATCATCAAGTTCTTCTTCTTCTTCTTCTTCTTCTTCTTCTTCTTCTTCTTCTTCTTCTTCATCAGGGACGTCCTCTTCGTAGACGTCTTCCTGGTCGACATAGCCAATTATCTGTTTGTAAGCTATGTCTTGTATATCAACCTCTTCCTCCCCTCTATTTTCCTCAATAATAGTTTCAACATCCACATTATCAACGTCTTCTTCCGAATGTTGTACCAAACAAGGCTCATCCACCTGGTCCTCCTGATATATACTGGGTCTCCAATATTGAATGTGTTTCTAGCTTTAGTCTTACATACTGCCTAACAGTCAAATCGATCTCTACAGTGCCATGGGTAACTTACAAAGTTGACTTGAACAGCTTGACTTGCTAGTACAAACGAGTCGGGCCCTCTATATCTCTTTTGCCAATTTATATAGACAAATCCAAATTATTTATTTACTTTCCATCCTTGATTTGGTGTTGTATCGAACAAATCACATTTGAGCATAATAATTTTCATGGCATATGGGGCTCGATATTGCAATTTTATAGTATCTCGAAGCAGACCATAATAGTCAAACTCCGGCTCCTCATCATAGATGGACCCTCTTATACAAACACCAGAATCCTTTGTATTTAAGATATCAGCAAGAAATTATGTATTTATAGGATTTTGAGTTGCTTTAAACTTGAAACCATTAATGACATAGCCTAGCTAAGTCCTTGCTTCCTTAATCGGTCCCAATGCGAGATAACGAAGGCTCACATTTATGAGTGTTGTTCCAGGCAAGAAAACTTGTATTTATAGACATGTTATTAGCACATAGATAAAAATGGTAGCGACAGTACATCTAACTTATTATTTGAGTTGCTTACATATTTGATAAACCATTACGCAAAATTACAATCGACCTTCCTTTGAAGTTTCGTCTCATTAATATTAGGTATCCTCTATTAAAATTCATATATAAATACACTGAGAGATAGAATCAAAATGAGTTAGTGTATTTCAATGGCAGTATTAGAGTGTCAAAGTATAGTCACTTACATATCCAAATCTCAAGATTCTTATATGTCACAATTTGACAATACATATCGATAAGCAGCTTCCAACTCATTGTCACCCAACCATCGTTTCTTACTAGCCCCAATAGGCTTGCCCCTCACATTGAATATCGACATCCTACGTCTTCGTCATTCCTTGAAGCTTTATTTCAATTTGTCTCGACATGAGTATCAAAATAGATTGAGCAGAAGTTTGAGACCTCCTCGATAATATATGCTTTGCATATCGAAGCCTCTATGTGAGCCTTCTTTCCAATTTTTTCTTAATATGGTGTAGGTACCTAGAATTAGACAAATTACTTTAGATAAATTAAGAGTACAAAATCTACCTAATTTTTAAAATAAAATGCTAATCTATATATTGATATTTTTACCTTTAAAATAGATACATCCATCAATACTGAACACCTCTACTGACATGTGCTTCGTATGGTAGATAAACCGGAAGATGCTCCATACTGTCGAAAAAGCCAGAAGGAAATACTTTTTCTAATTTGCAAATTGTCGGGACAATTTTCTCCTCAAGTTCTGCACCGTAAGCTTAGTTGAACAAATATCCCTGAAGAATACAGATAACTCGGACAACGGAATCCATATCGCAGGAGGCAACATCTTTCTAAGAGCAATAGCTAATAACCATGAACACGTGGCAGTCGTGGCTCTTCATTCCCGTTAGCTTGTGTTCAATAATATCAACGCATCTAGAAAAATCTGATACATAGCCATCGAAAAATCGTAGACTTGCTATCTAGTTGCATATTATCAATCTATCTTCCTTGTTTAATGCGAATGGCGCTATCGACTTCAAATATACACAAAATCCCATTTGTATGAAGTTTAACTGAGGACGGTTGCATATCTCGACCATGTCTTGTCTTGCTTTGGGATTGTCCTTCGTCTTTCCTTTAATATCCATAACAGTATTAACAAAATTATCAAATACATTCTTTTCGATATGCATGACATGAAGATTACGCCTTTTAAGATTATCACTCCAATAGGGTAATTCTCAGAAGATACTCCGCTTGGTCCAATTATATCTATGACCAAATCCCTCGACACGATTGTTTGATATTATATATTCTATCAAGGTCGACAAATCCTTCACATCTTCCCAAATATCATGTCACAACAATCTCAGAGGTGGACAAGAAAGTTCTTGCTTTCCGTCTCTAAATGCCTTCTTGTTTTTTCTCTAAGATGTGATGCGGGTAGAAATTGATGGTGGCAATTAAAGAACGAGACTTTCCCTCCATGCTTAAGATGGAATGCCTTACTATTTCCCATACATATCAGAAAAGACTTAGTACCACGGGTCCTCCACCCTGATAACATACCATATGTAGGAAAATCATTGATAGTCCACATAAGTGGAGCTCTCATCTAAAATTTTTGTTTTCCTCGAAATATCGTGGTCGGGATGCCCAACTCCACAGTTGTTTCAGCTCATCCACCAACGGCTGCAAATATACATATCGATATTCTTCGTCGAATTTTTGGGACCGGGTATGATAGTTGTCAAGAATATATAAGGAGTCTTCATACACATCCATGTTTGTAGATTGTAACGAGTGAGAATTACCGGCCAACAGGAGTATTGAGATCCCGATTGTCCGAAAGGAGCTAAACAATCAGAACATAGTGCCAATCGAACATTTTTAGGCTCCGCAGCATAATCCGGATAACACCTATCAAAATGCTTTTATTCCTCTCCATTGGAAAGGTGCGATAATTCTCCATCATCCTTTGTACATTCCTCGTTATGCCACATCATGTATCCTACTGTATTAAGGGACATATACATCCTCTACAAGCACTTCACGATCGACAAGTAATGCATGTACTTGTACCGATGCCGAACAACAGTTCTAGTTGACTTTTCTTTCCTCCAAACTTGCTTGTAACGATCCGCATGGCAGAAACTGCATCTTTCTTTGTCCTCATTCTCCTTGTAATACAACATACATCCGTTGCAACAATAATCTATCTTCTCGTACCCCAGTTCGAGTGCGGACCATCATTTTTATTTATAAAGGTTTAGAGGAAGCTCTTTTGATTCTTTTGGTAACACCTCTTTGATTAATTGTAAGATCTGATCATAGCAAGCTTGTGGTAAGTTGAAATCAGATTTTATGTTCAACAAGCGTATCACTACATACAACACAGAATGAGTCTCACAACCAGGATATATAAAAGTATCCTCATCCTTAAAGATATCATAGAACTCCTTTGCATCAGGATTCAGATCCTTTAGATGAAAATTAGGCCCTGTCGCAACATACACCATATCTTACACTAAGTTCTGGTCTCCATACTCAACATAGTCTACATCGTCATCGATGACAACATCCCTAGCAACATCCATAGCAACATCCACAACAACAGCAAACTGTCATTCCGGATAAAGTTTGCCCGATTAGGCCTATAGGTCGTAATCACATACAAAACCCTTAAGGGTCAGATGCTTCCTCACAGTCACCACTTCTTCGTAACATTTATTCTGACAATTAGTACATGGACACTTGATTTTGGGGCCATATATTTAATTAGGTTTTCTCATGGCATACTTGAAAAATACTTCAATGCCTGCCTTAAAATCGCCACTCACACCAATCATGCTCTCGTGTTGCCGCCTGTACATCCACATACGATCAACCAAGTAACGATTTATTACTTGATGGAGGTGGAAAATTATGTATTGTAAGATAATATATACAGAAGCAATTAGATATGTACATCTATATTAGATTGACATTCTAAAAGCATATGGGCATAATCAAAGAAGGATATGCATGTTTCAAAGTATTGGTATCGAACCATTCCTAAGAGTATCCACGCATCATCATTGCCAAGTGTGGAGGATGGATGGCTGAGAATACTATCCGAAATTCATTATAGCATACTTTAGTGTCGATCATCTATGTTCTGTTCATTAGTGTGGTATATGTTCTTATCAAAGGAGTATCTGAAGGATATAATAGAATTAAAATGGACCCACATAATGTAAATGCTAGGACATCAACTCACACTATAAATATAGTTATGGGTAACAGTATCATCATTGCCAAGGGATGGGGGTCGGGGGACACTCAATGTTATCTACGGCTACATGGTCTCTACCTCGCCAGTCAAATGGCAGCATAGACTACGCCTCGCCGTTATTTGGCCAATTTTGGGTATCAATCATTAGTCCAATTCTAGCTAGTTCTTGCAAATTAACAACTCTTATTAATGCTTGAGTATCTGAGTTGTGATGCGAGAGTATCCATATCGTGATTAAAGAGTTGTGATGCGCGAGTATCCGATTTCAAACCCTGAAACTGTTATTTCTTAAAGCTAGAATAATGTAGAATGATCGATGATGCAGAATGACCACCCAAATCTATACAAGTGCCATATATAGAGGACACCTCAAACTGTTATTTCTTAAAGTTAGGATAACATTAACTAAGAAATTAAGTTGAGGTAGCAAACATAGAAATAAAAATTTCCTATTACTCTAATAATGCACCCAAAATTAAGTAAAAATCTCAAAAGGAACCATGAACACCAAATAACATTATCTTCTATCAAAACCCTTGCTAGTAAAAGAAGCCAAGCACTTTTGCCAATATTCTTCCTTCTCGCTTCCTCATGGTCCAATTTATGAATTTTATTTCATGTATCATGTCCAATTTGTGTGTCCACGACACTATATCCTCAAATACATAACCAATTCCTAATTATGTATCACAAAAGAATATAATTCTATGTCCAAGTCAAAAAGAAGAAACTGTGTGTGTGTGTGTCTGTGTCCGACTTAAACATGTATGTGTCAGTGTGTGTGTCTGTATCCAACTTAAACATGTCTGTGTCAGTGTGTGTGCATGTGTATGTGTATGTCAGTGTGTGTTTCATATCAGTGTGTGAGTGTCGTGTCAGTGTCCGTGTTATGAGAGAAAGAGAGAGGGAGGGTTACCGAGATGGGGGTGTTGACCGAGGAGGGCATCGACCGAAGGGGAGAAGGACCGGAGGCGGAGTGTGTGGTCACGGCACAGAGGAGAGTTAGAGCACCGAGGGGGTCACGACCAAGGGGGAGCCGACCAGAGCGAGAAGGACCGGAGGCGAAGGGGAGTCACGGTGATGGGGGTGGGGTCACGGCGGTAGGGAGGGGACACGGGCCGGAGAGAGGGAAGAGAGGGTCGAATGCGAGAGAAGAGATAGGCGGTCGGTCAAAGTCAAAGCGAAGAAGGTGTATGTGTTTGTGTCCAACTTAAACATGTCCGAGTCAGTGTGTGTTCATGTGTATGTCACTGTGTGTCTTATATCAGTGCGTGTGTGTCGTAGCAGGGTGGGAGTGTCGTATCAGTGTTTGTGTCGTGTTGTGTTAGTGTCCGTGCTATGAGAGAGAGGAAAGAGAGGGTGTGCTTTGTTCATATGGTTCTTTCTAATCCAAGCAAGTAACAGATAATCATGATTAATTTCCTACTCAACTTTCCTATCATAAAACTATAAATTGTAACCCCTAGTCGCTCCTCCAAGTATAAATTAAACCCAGTCTCCGTCCTCTCAAGTTTGTAAATTAAACCCAACTTTCCTATCATAAATTTCATAAATCATTTCAATCATTAATTCACCACCAATGAATCACATCGTGTCTTGAGGTCGTCAATCCACCTTTGGTCACACTACTCCATCAAATACATGTTGTCATAAAATTTTATAATCCTTTGTCCACTAATTGTAAAAATTAATACCATTATATACCTATGGCATCCCCAATCCCCTCATATATATCAAGCAACCAAAATTTAATAAGTAAACTAATTTACATAATTAAAGAATTATTTTAGTCTTCTAAGCACACATGGGACTCGTGAATTTCCTCAACAACAAGTCTACATGCATATAGGATTTCTAGACCTATTTTTATGGTTTTGACTTCCGAAATTTAAGGTTAAGTCCCCAAATAAAGGACAAACATATAAATAACCTAATTTAATCAAATTATAATCTGAAATAAAATCTAAATATAAATTCTTGACTATAGAAAGTCACAGTTCCAAATTCGGGACCCGTGGCACGCAAATCGAAACGCATCATTGACTAAATATTCAAACGTCACGATATCAATGATTTGAGTGTACAATCTAGTAGATTTTATCGCTATGAGTGCAGTGAAATCAACGGTGCCACAAAATCATGATTTGGTCAAAAGTTATCACCATTATGGCTAACCGTAACTAAATCGGTGAATCACTGCCAATTTTGCATTCTACGAATTAAATAAAATACTAGATGAATTTATGAATTTTTGGAAAAAAACTATACTTTGTAGATCTCCGTGTAAAATTTCCAAAACTTCAAACGAATCAGAAAATAGAATTCGAGATTTCCGAAAATCTCGAAAACAGTACATGCATCAAATTTTTGACAACCGACACTCAAATAAATCTCCAAAAATTCATGAAAATAATTATAGAAAATAAAATATATTTTCAAAAAGCGTTCTAAAAAAAGACACCTGAGAAGGACGTCAGAGTTGATCCCGATCGCTCCGCAAAATTGAAGGTTCTCCAAGTTCAAAATTCTCAAATTCGGTTGAACATTAAACTAGGATTTCTGAAATAAAAATTATATATATATATATATATATATATATATATATATATGGAGGTTATATATAGGGAGAGAGGCGGTGGCTACTCGGGCCGCGGCTATGGTGGAAAAGTGGCAACATCCCAGCTGCCCCCATCCAGATCCAAGGCTGTAGTTGATTACGGCTTTGCTTAGCCAAGCTGGCAAGTTAGTGGCTTAATTAGAAAAGCCTCAGCACAGTCAGCAATGACTGTGTTGATAGCTAGGCTACTGAGTGGCTGACAGACGGGCCCAGGTTGGCTGACTGGATAAATGTTAATTTTACTTAGAAAAATTAATAGAAAAATTATTTAAAATCCAGATAAATCCAAATAAATTTTAGAAAAATCCTAAATAATTATGGAAAATATTTCTAGGTGCCTAGAGCCTAGATTAAATCTTTCACTACAAGAAAAATGATCATTTACGGCATGCGAAATGCGCCGTAAATGATCTTTCACGGCGTACATTTTGATACCGTAAAAGGCCATGCCGTAAATGACCATATTATTTACGGCGCGCATTTGAACGTTGTAAATAACCCTTTCATATTTTTTACAGCGTTCTAATGTGCGTTGTAAAAAAGTAGAGTGGATTATTTACAGCATTCACCTGTGCGCCGTAATTAATAGGATCATTTAGGGCATAGTCTTTTACAATGCGCATTTGAACGCTGTAAATGATCCATCTCCATATTTTTACAACGTGCATTCGAACGCTGTAAATGACTATTTCTATCATTTTACAACATGCAGTAGAATGTTGTAAATGATCATCTTTATTTTTTACAACGCGCTGTCGAACGTTGTAAATGAGCCTATCCATCTTTTTACCGCACCCATTAGTATGTTGTAAATGACCATTTTTATCATTTTACAATGCTCAATCGAATGTTGTAAATGACCCACTCAATCTTTTTACAACACACTTCGAATGTTGTAAATGATCATATCCATCTTTATACAACTTGCATTCGAACGCTGTAAATGTCCTAACAATACAGAGACGTTTGTTCCTGACATAACAATCGTGCATGCATGGATCAAGCAAGCTGAGGGAACAAATACAATAATAGCACCCAAATATATAGTGAAGCTTTGCCAAGTTCAAATGACACAATCACAAGTGCTAGTACAGTTCAAATTCATACAAATGCAAATGTCAAACAAATATTCAATAAAGCTTCTACCAAGTGAAACCAAAATGATTTTTAGATTCAAATGACACAAATGCAAGTGTGAAAACAAATATTCAGTAACAATTCAAATTCAAATGACACATTAAACAACTATTCAGTAAACTTCTGCCAAGTGCAACAAAAATAACAGTTCAAATTCAAATAAAAAAAACAACAACTTTCAATTGATAAGATCTCCTTGTTGTTGTCTTGTATATTGAAAGAAAAACCACATCATTCATCTCTTCTTCAGTTGATAAGATTGCCCTGAGTTGCTTGGGGAACAAAGTATTGAGTTCCTGTCATAAAAATTACAACATTATATTAGCACCCAAGGATAAAGTCCAAGTCACATATGTAGAGAGAACACAATTCAGATTTCTGCAGCCCCTAAGAGGACTGCAGAAATCTTTTTAGGAATATGGAGTGATATGTTATTTAGGAGATAATATCATGATGGAGTATCGGAGATTCCATTTTAAGTTATTCTGGAATGTATGCATTTATGCCTAGGTCGTTGCTTTTAAATTTCCATTATGTATGAATCATGTTACAACTGTGTAAAAAATTTGTGTAATAGTTTACATAAATCTGTAAAACTGTCACTTACCAATATTTTTCTTATTTTCCAGCAAACAAGACTTTCCAGCAGGACTTCGTACAAGAAAGTTTGTCTTATTTGCCAGCAAGACTTCATCAAGATAAAGTTTCGATTTGCACTCCACTTTGCAACATTACTATTTCCGTGGACAATATCGATACGTAACTTCGTAGTATAAACTATTTCTGCCTGCTCATTGGGAAAACACATTTCTGCTGATCTAACCATGTAACAGGTAGACAAAATAATTTACAGACTGCCAACCTAATCATCTTGGTTTAGTCAAGAAATATCCTGTCATTACAGATTGGGATTTGTTGTTTAGAACCTCAACATTGATAGCACATAATATTCTTCCCACTGATCAATACTGAATATCCAGTTAATTTATTCACACTCTCTCACTCATTGCTACCAAAAGCAGAGGCAAGACAATCCATTGACCACTATTTTAATCATGCCATTCATGTTCTAATGTGCCATGGAAGGTTCATACATTAGACAGAGAGCATAACTCATTACATATATATATGTGCAAATAAGACTAAATACCTACTTAACTTTCAATATATCCAGAAATTATAAGAAACTTCAACATTTTTTGAGAGGATGTAGCTAATATAATGTTGAGACTTCGTCTTGAATGCTCATATGTAAAGTTCCTAACATAGCAATTAAATCCCTCATGTATCCAGACAACTCCTTCCAACCATGTCGAGTTAAAACCCACATGTCATCAAACATGAAAAACCATACATGCAACAAACTTTCATGGTTCTCACAATTGTGGGTGTTCAGAAATCTTCTAATTCAAATATGATAACATGTGGGTATAGATTCAGAAATCTTCTAATTCAAACTTTCATTAAGCTTTGTGTTATTTGGTGCTATTGGTTTGTATAAAAGTAGATTACTGATGTGCGTCTTCCTGATTCCATAGTCGACCTCATTAAGATGATAAAAGACTTGGATGATGATTATGATGGTTGAAATTCATTTATGTACATTGTAAAAAAAATTCAAGAATAGAGGATTAGAGTGTTCGCACCAATAATACGAGTGAGTGATTACTTAAAATATGTACCATTGGCTGACAATGACAATTGTTTGAAGGGCAAACGACATCTGTAAGGAATCGAAGAGACAAACAATAAACGCCGATGATGTTCTTAAGGCAATTGAAGAAATTGAGTTTCCTGAGTTCATCGAGCCTCTTAGAGTATCTTTAGAGGGTTAGTTGCACTTTCTAATTATTTTCCTCCTGAAAGAAAAGCAGATAGCAGTGAATATTATCATATCTGATCTTTCATAGCCTAGACTTAAGAAAATAATTGTGTTGATAGCGTGCTAGAATTCTTTGTATGATATTTCATATCCGATCTTTCATATCTGATCTTTGCAAGAAAAGGAGACTTCGGTGTTTCTGACTTTTGGATTATTATATAGTATATCTATATCCTCTTCTCAACCTTTCTCCATTTGACCTGCTGTTATATGTAATCAGTACATTCTGTTTCCCGAAATCTGCTATAAAATATCTTCTTCCTTGGATTATTTGATGTTGTCAAGTTTATCTGAACCTGATTGCGTGGTGATTTGTTTTGGGAGGTGATTTATGTTGGGAGTATTTCCTTTTATCAGTGATTTGTTTTACCCTCTTCAGCTCATGAAATTGCTTGTGTTCTTTGAGGTCTATGTTGTGTAACCAAACTAAATGCCTTTACAGTAATAAAAAGGTAGAATGGCAACTCTTGAACAAAATGAGGATCGATGAGAGGTAATAGGGTTGGTCATCAATGTGTCAGTTTAATTCCTTTAACGAGCAAGCTCGTTAACTAAATCTCAATATACACTTATTTTTGGTAAGGGTTGAAGGCTAAATATCACAAACTCAAAAACCACAAAACCACAACCCAAATTCCTTAAACCAGCAAGCTTGTTAATTCCTGAAACCCACAAAACCATAGCCCAAATTCAAGAAAATAATGAGGAAAATATCATATAGAGTTCCAAGACAAACCTCATAAGTGTATGTCCATATTTCATGTTCAGTCCAGACTTTGTTCTTTAACCTGTCCTTGAAAAAGAATCACATTGTTTAAAAAATGCTTAAAAATCACATAGTTCTAGAAATACTTAAGAATAACTTAGTTGTACCTCAAATAAATAAGCCTAGTCCAATTTGATATATCTTATGGGCCATGCAATTGTACTCTGTTCAGTACAAGAAAGTTTACCGAACTCAGCTGTTGGTCGATACAAAACAATGTCATCAATTACATCACAAACCCAAACTTTCCAACAATCATGGCCTAACGGAACATGATGGACCAATGCACTTGGATCTATTGATGAAATTTCAGCAGTAGCAACAACAACTTCATCTTTTGCAAACCAACTAAGCAATTTGCACATCTTATTCTCAATATCAGAACCTTTAGCTCCACTCGCTAATTCATGTTTTCTTCTTTGTGTTCCTTCACAACCAAAATCTTGTATACTTGTGGCACTTGCTTTGTTTCTTTTTTTGTTTTATGCTCTCTCGCTAGCGGAAATTTGAATGCTCTTATTGCCTTTTTGTTTTCCCTGATCATTTTGTATTCTTTCATCTTTAGAACTTCTACCAATTGTATCTTCCTTCTGTTTGCTTTTTGCTATCTCATTACAAGATAGTTGATCATTGGAATTTTCTTTGCGTTTTCTTTTTGCTATCTCATTGGCCGAAAGTTGAACACTTGTATTTTCCTATTATCATTATATAAGTAGGTCAAATATCAAATTTTGTGATCAAGTGAATTGACAAAACCAAAAGAAAAGTTAATATGGATATTTCATAAACTTACAGAGTTATTTCCTCCATTGTCGAACTGACCCAAAAGATCTTTCACCAAGCCCTTCAAGCTCTTCAATTCATTCTCTAATCTTGTGACTTTATTACCCATATGAATTTGACCATCCACTTTTGAAAGATTTGCTCCAAATCCAAACACTCTTACTCGTCCTCGTGGATCCAGACCAAGTACTTTTGCTACGGCATCATTTTTTATAGAAGTATGTTGTGATGGGTCTTCCGGAGCCTTGTATTGCTTTACTTGTTGCTAGAAAAACACAAATTGGAGATATATAAATACTAAAATATAAAAACAAATAAAAGATAGCTTAAATATACAACAAGATATTGTTACCACTATATCCGAGTCTTAAACTTCCCCGTCTGAATTGGTCTTTCGTGCTTCATATGCATGAATCCAAACATCGGCCCTTGAAATTGCTTCAGGTGTCTCACTTTTTTGCTTCTGCAAAATAACAAATATAGATAACTACAGTAATCTCACATTTTAAACCAAGAATGAACCTAACATATTATTCTTACCAACTTGTCTTCAACAACGGCAAAACTTTTTCTACTTGTACGATGCACTAAATCAACTTGTTTTGCTCTCATCTCTTTGAATTTTTCAGTTCTTTCCTATGAAAAAGATTAGGGGAAAAAACATTGGTGATATAACAAGATACAAAAGTGTAAGAAAAAATAGAGTTAGGGAAGAAAACATTGAAGTATGTACTACGAAATCTCAAAACTAGAATTACCAAAAAAGTATGACTTGTTCTGGCTTTAATAAAAGACATCCACTTATCCATAGATTCAATGTTTGCAGGTTTGAGGAGGCTAGTAGCATGTTGTACGCCTACCACTTCCGCTTGCGTCCTCACTTGTTTCACCAAATTGGATCTCTATTCTCGCCAAATCTTAAGTAGCTTTCTAAAAGTATAATCCTTGTGGCACTCATCAATAGCAAAATTTTGCTGCAAAAATATGATCCAAATTTGGTTGTTAAATATCATGTAAAATATAAGAAACAAGTCAATAGTAATACTAACAAACTTACCGTTACATGTTTCCAAATATGATCTTTGAAATCAATTGAGACATCCTTCTATTTAGTCATATTAACTGGTAGCAGCTCTCTTACCGTCATGCCAAGGAAAGAACTAAACTTTGGAGCATTTTCCTTAATGGGTTGGCCTCTATGGTTGAAATCAAGGGGGAGAGGAGCATTCTTAGCTTGTTTGCTAACTGCCAAACATTTTGCCTTACCCCTAGGCATTTTTTTTGGTTTTTCTGCAGTAACCTCTTCTACTAAACCATTTGGTAATGTATTGGATGATGACTTAGGTGGGGAGTTAGAATCTTCATTAGAAACACCATCCAACATTGGTAAGGACCAGTTCTTTTCTTGTCTACATACAATAATAGTAGCAATTCGTGAAGCTTTCTTGTATTTTTTGGTTCTCCTTGGAGCACTGTTTGAGCACTTCATCAAACAAAAAAGTTAAAATAATGAAAATAAATAGTAACTATTTAATACTGGTAAATTTACATGTCTAGAACAATTTATTATAAGAAATTGAGTGTCAGTTCATAGTAATAGGTAATAGGTAACCTGAGTATCAATAATTATAATGCATGGTACATGACATCATGTGCAAAGTGTATACAGTGAGTGTTCCAGATGCTTTGCAGGTAAGGTTGACTACAATTTAATATTGAATAAAATGGTTGAGTTGATGATTTACAAGCCCAGGAAGATTGGACAAGTTATTAAGTCATCAAAGTATTCAACACATCTGTATTCATCAACTAACTGAACATAAAGATGCAATAAGTTTTCCAGGTTATTCAAGTTTCTATTTGGATACATTTCCTAAAACAGAAATGCCTGGTGCTCGGAGACTAATTTCAGTTGTTCATAAACATAGAAAATGTCGAACATAAAAACACTAAACATAAAGTTCATGATGGTAGGAAACACAGACCAGAGTGCACAGAAATGTACACTGTTTGAGCATGTATGGGCTTTCCACAAAATTCTTTGACTTGACATATGATGTTTCTTGCACTAATCAGATCAATACTGTGCACCCACATCGTTCAGGATTACAAAAAAAGCTCCAATAGAAAAGAAACCAGGAACTGAATTTGGATTGCAAAAGAAAAGATTAAAGAACAAATAGTTAATAAGTTATGAGTGTTCGACTGATACAACACCTTGTGTTGGAGTATTTTGCATTCAACAAGGTTAATGTTCAGTAGGCCTAGAACAAAGTTTAATCCCGCATCGGATATGATAGGATATGTTGAGGCATTGGTTTATGGGGTTGGTCTTGACTTAATGGTTCTATTTTGTATGGTTATTCCCTATATTTTGCCTAAAAGTATTGACCAAATATTGCTAAATTTATTCTGTAGGATGCATGCAACAAATTTATTCTACAGGATGCATGAAATAGAAAAAGTAACCAATAGAATAAACATATATTGCTAAATTTTGCTTCAATTACTTTACTACGATTTGTCAGAGAGACGGTATGTTTAAAGTTAAAATAAAAACTAAAAGTTGGAACTTACTTCTTCACCGTTTTTAGCCATCTTATTGACCAAATATTTATTCTCAGATAATTTGATCAATCTTCACCGTCTTCACTTTCAGTCTGTTAAGAGAACATAATAATTCATTAGATTCATAAAATAAACATCTACTCAAACAATAACTCAAGATTAATATACATAATTATATAAATGGCCTTGGTATGATTACCGATACATAAGATAGATCCTCATAATCACGTATTACACAATCTTCATCATCAATATCAAAGTGAAGTTATGATACATCTAAAGGAGTGCATGGCATGTATTCATTCCCATCACCCGTCTCATTCTCATAAAAACCTCTTTGTGGTGCTTTTAGTACAACATACCAATTCGATGTGTCCGACTCTCTTGAATAAAATACTTGTTTTGCTTGTGATGCAAAAATAAATGGATCCCTCTCAAATTGATGTTGTCCTTGATGGATGATAACTAATGTAAACCCATCTTCAACTTTGATACCATTTTTTATATTTCCCCAATCACAATCAAATAAAGGTATTTTAAATTTTAGTAGTCCAGTAACATGATATCTTTTATGATACCATAGTAAGTTACTTTTCCTACTACTTGTGAAGAATCTTTCGTACTTGCTCGACACATTGTTTCTGCTTCAATAGAAATCCTACAATTTTGTGTGCTTTTCTCGGCATCCTTTATGTGAAATCGATTTCCATTGATAACATAACCAGAATAAAACTTTACTTCTCTCTTAGGCCTACATGCAAGCCATCTAACAATATCTGAAATTGGAGTACTACTGCCACTTCTTACTTCATTTTCCAGCCATTCACTAAACGTGTTCATATGTCGCTTTTTTAAAAGAGATTCATTCTTGGCCAAACGTTTATCTAAACGTATAAGCTGATCTTTGTGCATTCTGGAACAATAAAAAAGATAAGTTAGAGTGTAAATAATGAGGATTAAAATTTAAAAAAAAACTATAGAATTATAACTTACTCTCTCCATGGATCAACTTCCGCGGTATTCTTCAACACATAACGATGGGCAATCTCTAACATAGAAGAAGTCATTGACTTTTTTGTCCTACCTTGACCAAGTGGCCATCCTTGTACTATTGTTTTATCTTCAAAATCTTCATTGTGCCTATGTTGATGCCCTATATCAGCTGCTTGTTTTATGTACCCAGAACAAAAATGTGTCAACTGATCAGCTAAATACTTTTCAGCTATGCATCCTTCGGGATTAGAACGATTCTTAACATATCCTTTTAGGACCTTTATATACCTAATCATGATTACATAATAAATTTAAGCTTTATAAGCAATCAGATTAGGCTATAATTAATATAGATATATACCATAAAAATTGATCCTCACCTTTCAAAAGGGTACATCCATCTGAAAGGTACCGGTCCAGCAATAAGCGCTTCTTGTCCAAGATGAATAGTTAAATGGACCATAATATCAAAAAAAGACGGTGGAAAGAACCTTTCCAACATGCATAAAGTTTCAGCAATTTCATCTTCAAGAAGCTCTAGTTTATTTTTATCAAGTACCCTTTGACATAATTGATTAAGAAATGCACAAAGGCGAAAAATAGCAATCCTTGGTCCCTTAGGTAAAAATCCTCTCAATGCCACCGACAACACTTGTTGTACTAAGACATGGCAATCATGGGACTTGAGGCCATAAATCTTGTGGTCTTGTAATGACACTCGATTTGCAATGTTTGAACTATAGCCATCTGGCAATCTCAAATTTGCTAATCTCTCACAAAATATATGCTTCTCTTTCTTTGAAAGTACGTACAGAGGTATAGTACCTTTTGAACTACTAAACTTATCATCTTTGAGATGTAATTTTTTTCTGATGCCCATCACCTTCAAATCTTTTCGAGAATTCAAATTGTCTTTCGTTTTCCCCTTTATATTCAATAGAGTGCCAATAATACTCTCACAAATATTCTTTTCAATGTACATCACGTCTAAATTATGTCGTAATAGAAAAATCTGCATTATGAAGAGAATACATATTAAATTTAACAACTAATATAAATAAAGGAAAAAAGGAAAAAAAAAACCTCTCAATATGGTAACTCAAAGAAAATAGATTTCTTTTTCCATCGCTTTGTAAGCTGTGTAGGATCATCACCATCATTATAATCGATTTCTTTATTTCTCTTCTTTATATTTTCATGTTGTTGACTCTTTGACTTTCCCCAAACATTTACAATATTGTTGACCACTTGAAGAACCTCTGAACCGGTTAATTTTTTAGGCCTCAATCGATGTTCTTCGGTTCCATCAAACCATGATGCTTTCAACCACAAAAGATGATTAGGTGGAAGAAAAATCCTATGGAACATGTAAGCAAAAAAAATTCTATTTTTTAGCCATTTTGAGCATGTCTGAACACCACAAATGGGACATGCCTTCTTACCCTTTGTAGAATATCCTGATAAATTTCCATACGCTAGAAAATCATTTATTGTCCACATCAAGATAGCTCTCAAAGTAAATGTGGTCTTAGTGAATACATCATACACACTAACTCCGTTGACAAATAATTCTTTTATCTTCTATAAGTGGTTCCAAATATACATCTATATTATTTCCTAGTTGTTTCGGACCTGGGATAAATAATGACAACATTAAATTTTCTTTAGACATGCATAAAGATGGAGGGATATTATAGGTAACCAAAATCACTGGCCAACAACTATATCTTGAACTAAGATCACCAAAGGGGTTAAATCCATCGGAAGAAAGACCAAGCCAAAGATTATGAGGATCTGATGCAAAATTTGAAAATTTACTATCAATCTTCTTCCATGCAAACGAGTCAACTGGATGGCGCATCATGTCGTCCTGGCTTGTGTTATTGTAATGCCATGTTAATTGTTCTGCCTTTTCAGATGACTTGAACATTCTCCTAAACCGAGGTATGATTGGAAAGTACAGTAAGACCTTTGCAGGAATTCCTTTATGAACCTTTTGAGTACGCTTATTAACCTTCCATCGTGATTCACCACATTTTGGACACATCTCCATATGTTCTAAATTTTTTTCTAAATAAACAACAGTCATTCACACAAGCATGTATCTTCTCATACACTAAATCAAATGCCTTGAGAAACTTCTTCATAGAGTATAATGAATTTGAAAGTATGTTATCATTTGGTAGCAAATCCAGAATGTTGTCAAGAAGTTCATCAAAACCAGTATCAGATAGGCTATACCTAGCTTTATACTTGTATAAAATAACCGTAGCAGACATCTTTGTGATGGTACAACCCGAATATAAAGGAAGTTCCGTCTCCTCCACTAAATCTTTTAAATCAGGCTCTATTCTTTCATCTGTAGGTTCCATAATATCATCATCAGCATAAAGTGCATCTTTGTACATGTTATAGGTCTCTTGAAACTCTACATTTCCATCTTCTAATGTATTCAGCTTTTCTTCATGAAAGACCCATATAGTGTAACGAGGATGCATACCATTTATAATCAAGTGATCATATACGGTATCAAAACTATGGTATTATAGGTTCATATAATGACTGCAAGGGCATTGAGTCTTTTGTAGATCCACATTACTTGATTGAACCATATCCACAAATCTCCTTGCACCATCATGATAGGCTTTACAAGTTCTAAAGATCAAGAAAAAACATGAGAATGAGAAGGAAAAAATCAATCTTTTTTTACAAAGAAATGACACAGTATGTATATTCATACGATTATATAGTTTAGAGGTTTTTAAAATAACCTTGAAAGATGTATCCAACTTTTATCCATGATGTCTCTATTTTCCTTGGGAATCCTCCTTAACTTTAATAGAGAGCTCTACAAATATATTTTTCAAGATAATGAAAAATGATAATAATAATAATAATAATAATAATAATAATAATAATACAATGTATTTACTGTAACAAAAATTGTAGATATCAAAGATATAGAGAACTAAATCATACTTACGAAGTACTAAAAGATATTCACTACTCTTCCAACCTTCACTTGATCATCCACTTGAAGTCCTCAATATAGTCACTGTAACAACAACAAAAAAAGAAAGAAAATATCTTAAATAAGAATCCATTTGAAGTCTGTTACACCTAATCCATTATGTTCATCTCTTTCTTAAAATAGTGAATAATAGACTGATTTTGTTCTTTAATACCTGCAACTTTTACCAATTTTGCACATTAATACTATATACAAGATTTTAAAGCGAATTCATATACCAATTTGCTTTGAGAAAAATACTGCTTTATAAAATGATAATGAACCAAGATTTTAGGAAAAAGACTGCTTTAGAAAAAGACTGCAAGGGGGCGGGCAGATATTACTTAGTTCCTTATACCAAATGTTTCTTATCAAGTAGCTATATAACTTGGTGCATGATGATAATGATGATGACAACAGTTGAAACAAAGAGAATAAATATGGTAGCTAAGAAATGAAAGGAAAAAAACAAGAAAGCAACCTGGAGATCTCCAACAAACACGTACAACCGATCCCCAACAAACAGTAACTGATTTATGCCTACGACATATCAGAAAATTACCATTATAAGCCTCCAAAATGTAAGAATCTTACGATCAGATAAAAACTATTATATTTAGGGCACTCCTTCCTACAAACTTAGGATCACATAAAAGCTATGATATTTAGGGCACTTCACCCTATAATCCATCATGTCCATCTGTGTTCCAACACAATTCATGTGTCCATCTGAGTATGCACTTGTGTTCTTTACGGGATCATAAACATTCCCTGATGAGAAGTATCATGTCCCTACTTGGAAACTACTATAAGGTGTCCATCCACTAGCCCTTTTTGTACTTAAATTCCTATAAATAAAATGTTCAAAACACAAACTGAGCCACACAAAGTGTTAATGTTAAAGCTCTCTATACTTAAAGACATATACATAGCCATGTCCTTGTGTCATGGTTAGCAAAACAAAATACAGGATTAGAAAGAGGAAGAAAGCATAGATTCATACGCTGAGACTGCATAATGCTAAACAATATAGAATGCAAAGGGAAACTCTATAGCTAAGGAGACATTGGCACAAACTATATAAACAACTCTATAGCCCTGTGACAGAATTTCTGCCTTGCCGATGCTAGGAAGTTGGTACAAATATAGAAAAACAAAAGCAACAAGAGAAAATATGAAGATAATGATGATGACAGCAGTTGAAACAAAGAGAACAAATATGGTAGCTAAGAAATGAAAGGAAACAAAATAAGAAAACAACCTGGAGATCTCCCACAAACACGCACAACCGATCCCCAACAAGCACAGTCGAATCTGGTGATATAAGAAGAAGAAGAAGAGAACAAACCCTAAATTTAGCTTCTACCATGTGAAACAATTAGACAAACCCTAGATTTAGCTACAAAATCAAATCAAAGGAGAACAATTAGACAAACCCTAGATTGACTACGACTCCAAAGGAAAGAAGGCTCCCAGTTCTTGCGGTGTCTCCCAATTTTTCCAGGGAAAATGAAATATGGGAGGAGCAAAATGGGGGCCGATCCCTAAAACACCATCAGCCGATCCCTACTTTTTTGGGGTGAAATAAACCTAAGGAGGGAATAAAACTTAAGGGGGGAAATAAACTTAAGGGGGGAATAAAAACTTAAGGGGGAAAATAAACTTAAGGGGGGAAATAAAAACTTAAAGGGGAACCAGCTAGCCGATCCTAATTTTTAAGGGGACAATTACAACATGCATAGATATGGCCGTAAATGAGTGGTCAAACACAACGCGCAAAAATGCATGCCGTAAATGAGTGTTCAATTACAATGCGCAACAACGCATGTCGTGAATGAGTGTTCAATTACAACACGCAAAAATACATGCCGTAAATGAGTGTTCAATTACAACACGCAAAAATGCATGCCGTAATTGAGTCTTCAATTACGACATACATGTCAAACACGCAGTAAAAAAGACAAAAAAACAACTCTTTTACGGCACGCATATTTGCACGTCGTAAATGAGTATCATTTATAACGCGTAGCAATTGCGCACCGTAAATTGCGTGCCGTAAATACTACATTTTCTTGTAGTGTTTGGTCTTAAAATATCATCATGTAACCCCATAGTAAATCATAAAAGCCTATGGCAAAATAAATTCTATAGGTTTTAATTATCTAAAAATTTGTAAAAATTTCGAAGAAAACAAAAAAATCTAGAAAATTTGAGAAAATATTTCTAGTCCTCTAGAGCCCAAATAAAAATATTTGGTCTCAAAATACCCCTGTGTGAACCTATAGAAATTCCCAAAATCTTATAAAAGTAATAAACCTATATATTATAATTACCTAAAAATCTCAAAAAATTGCAAAAAAAATAAAAAAGTATCTAGGGCTACCTGGAGACTATAATGACCATAAATTACCTAATGTCACCATACAACACCTATAGACTTGGGTACGACCCCTAGTGATCCCAAATCTAATTCTTAAATAAATAAATAAAATAAAATAAAAATTAAAGGAGTTTATAGTAAGAGACACGTGCTTCAGCATGATTTATGGCACTATGGTTAGTAGTTGACACTGAGTCATTATGTTATAGTAGGTGTTGTCTCGTGTATGAATAGAAAAGATAAGTATGGTATATTCACGTTATGTTTCGAGGTACATCATATTGAAACACGAATGGGTATTATGGCACGACCATGGTGTTGCAACACAAGTTATGGCTTAGAGTCTTTGTCATAAATTGATCCTAAGGCAAGATTAAAAATACCATAAAAGAATAAGTTTTCCTCACTAAATGAATGTGTTGGTTTTATATGGGTGGACGATATGCCCCCCATCAGTACAATTGTGTACTGACACCTCACCAATTTTGTTATACAGGTTCAAGTATTTGCTCTTCTGGGCAGAGCTCGCTTGGACGTACGGAGGCATGGAGCTCCTTGGCGTTTTGAGTCATGCGGCCACGTTGAAGTCTTCACCTATATGGAACATAATGTATGGACATTGTCTTCTTAATCAAGTTGTATGCCTCGATGCATGATATTTTGTATTGGAAGATGGGAGAGAGCTGAGTGGTTATATTCAAAGAGATTGTGAGATTGAGTGACTATAATTTTGGCCTCGTGCCCTTGTAATTTTGCTATATTATCAATAAAAAGAATTTTATTTTCTATACATCTTGTGTTATTCAACTTTTCTGCTCAGGACTTGTCACGACCCGCACCCGGATGTAACCTCATTCTGTACGACGAACCCGTTGCTAAGCTGCATAATCGGCCGTTATGGTATTCGCCTTGCAAGGGCGTAACTTGGAGGATAGTTGAGCACCTCTAGTGTAGTGCCTCGCTCTGGTCCACTATGTAATATCCAGGGCTTGCTAAATCAATTTTGACTGAGTTTGGGGAAACCTTTGCCAGTATCATTGGATCACGGACAAAATACAATAAAGCTTTCCAACTGATGGATCGGCTTCTATTGAAATAAGTCATTGGGTATCTTTTGAAGAGAGGATTTCTAACGCCCTTACCTGGTGATGAGGTGAGTGCAAGTCCATCACAATTTACTTGATTATGGAACTTTTAATGCTTGTTTAGCCTTATCACCATAGTTACATTGGAGAAACTATAGGTATTTGGGTCGTGTCGCACAAATTTACCCCCCTCCCGAAGTAATTTTTAAATGTTAGCTCGCCATTGTATCTAACCTTGAACCAAATATATCATTAAGGTGCTAATATTATGAGTAGCAAAATATTGTTGCTAATCAAGAAAATTAATCCTAAATATTTGACGACATTTAATTAATTCCAGTTGAAGATGGAACATGAAATATGATAACGATGTGCATCTGGTTGTGAGCCTGCCCTGCAGGTGCAGTCTGTGTGTTGTCTTATTGTCTGATAGTATAAGACCGAGCGTGTACATAAGAGATTTAATATTACATATATAATGTTGGGGCTTTTCCTTTAACATGTGAAGAGAGCTTGCTCTCAACACATGCCTAGTGATTTTTAGTCCCACATTGGAAAAGCACCATGAGTTGTATCTCTATATATACTTGGTATGTTGTTGAGATGAGCACATGGGGTGGTGACCCTAAGGAGGGAACTATGTGGGTGATTTTACTATATGGTAAGGATAAGACACCATGGTAAAGCTCAATGCTTTTTGCTCTTGGGAATTAATTCTCATTGGAGCTAAGCCCCGTAGGGACTTAGCGACTCGAACTTGAACTCGGACTCGGACTCGGGCTCATAGGCTCATGAGGCATAATGTGGCATTTTTTTTGGCACACTTTGCACTTAGCACGACAGTATCGTCGCTAGACGCATAGTGCGCTTAAGTTGCACTCGTTGTTCGAGCCACTTGTGCAGCAGTTCGAGCGCCATACGGTGTGACCAATTGGCGCTAACCAATTAGCACTGACCAAGTGGCACGGCCCAGTGGCGTGCTAGTTGGTGCTGCCTATTGGTGCGACCAGTTCGCACTGCCTGTTGGCACGACCAGTTGGCGCAGCCAGATAGTGCAGCAGATGGTGCTGCAATTGGCACGGTGGTTGGCACAGGGTGCAATTGACGCACATGTTCGCGCGGGAGCAGATGGCGCCATTGGCACGGTGGTGCAATTGGCGCACGCTGTGCGCCAGTTGGCTCAAATCGTGTCTGTGCACAATTTGAGTAGTTACAGAATGTTTGGGGCAGTTTTTTTTCTACGTGGGAATGCGGAGTCGTTTCACGAGCAACCCAGGTATTGAGCATTGAAAAGCTGTGAAATGGGTAATGAGATATCTCAAGAAGACTCAGACATATGCACTGCACTACAGCAGAGATTTGCCGATAGTAGAAGGATTCAGTGATGCCAGCTGGTGCTAAGAGTTCGAGAGCGAGAGATCCACATGTGGATTTATTTTTATAATGGGTGGAGCTGCTATATCGTGGAGGTCGAAGAAGCAGACTATGCTCTCACGGTCCTCCATATGATCTGAGTTCTTTGTACTTGATACTGTAGTAGACGAAGCAGAATGGCTTCGGAAGCTCATGTATGATCTTCCAGTGATTGGGGCACTAATACCAGCGATAACGATATACTGCGACAACCAGGCGACTGCGACGGTGGCATCAAATGACCTCTTCAACGGAAAGAAGAGGACTGTGCGGTTAAAGTACAGGACAGTACACGATCTCGTCAAGAGAAGTGTTATTGCAGTGATTGATGTTCGGAGTCAGGAGAACCTGGCGGATCCGTTCACTAAGGGCCTCAAGCGCCAGCTGATCGATGACACAACAAGTAAAATAGGCTTGAAGGCATTCTGATATTATGTTATTGTAATCCTACCATAAAGTTTTATGCTATTAGTTCAAAGAAAAATCTACTAGGAATCTAACTTTTGGTTCAAAGAAGGACCATTAACTGGAAAAATATTAGGAACAGTGGTTACATGTCCTCTGTGGCATGGAGAGGTTACGGACCTACAACCACTGTTGTCTACTGTATATTTTTTGTAGAAAACAGATCATGTGGTAAGGATGGCTTAAACGCCTTAATGAGTTCTCAGGCAGACTGAATGCCTGGTGTGCTTTACAGAAAGTACGGTAGCACAACACTACAAGGAGTGAAACTCCATGCTACAGTGGGGTAACTCCACTATGAGGTTTCCAGTTAGGGGTAATGCCTCGGCTTTGCTAGCCAAGTCACGGCAGCGTAGCATCGCAAATAGGCAGGTAGCCTAATTATATTGTATGATGAAATTAAAGAGGGGTAGACAACATTACAAAAGGGAGGATGTCCCAATGTTATAGTGGCACGACACCACGATGAGGTACCCAGATAGGGGTAAAGCCTCGGCCTTGTAAGCCATGTCGTTGCAACGTAACACCGCAAGGGAGCCTAAGGCTTCATGCTGGGTAGTTTGGCACTACAAAGAGGCTTGTGACCTTATGCTACTATAGTATGACACTACGATGAGGTTCCCGGGTAGGGATAATGCCTCTGCTTTAGGCCATGTCATAGCAGCATAGCACCGCAAGGGAAGTACAAGGCTTCATGTCATGTCTCTTTAATAAAGAACTCACCTATAGTGTATGGATAAAGATAGCAGGCCGTCTCTTGAGGGTAAACTTGTAGACGCCCAAAATTATACACTGAAACTAGGCTAGCACAGGGCCTTTAATATGCAGCCAGAAGCACATGTAACTATATTATGTGAGTGGAAAGAATTTTAGCTATGGTGCAGAATTCAAGACTTAGTCCATTCTTGTATTATAGTCTGTTGTTTGACCCAAATACGGGAAGATTCAAGTCGTCAGAGACATATCTCCTAATGCATGATGGACTGTTACTGTGGGAAACACTCAAATCCATATATCGAGATATATAGAGGATCGTTGGAGCTTTTTCTTTAACATGTGAAGAGAGCTTGCTCTCAACACATGCCTAGTAATTTTTAGTCCCACATTGTAAAAGCACCATGAGTTGTATCTCTATATATACTTGGTATGTTGTTGGAATGAGCACATGGAGTGGTAACCCTAAGGGGGGAACCATGTGGGTGATTTTACTAGGAGGTAAGGATAAGACGCCAAGGTAAAGCGTAATGCTTTTTGCTCTTGGGAATTAATTTTTATTGGAGCTAAGCCCCGTAGGGGCATAACGACTCAGACTCGGACTCAGGCTCATGAGCTCATGAGGCGTAATGTGTCACGCTCCGATCCGGGAAATCGCTCGTCCTCGCTAGATTTCACCTGAATCATCGTCCTCGCTGGGGCGTGATGCCGCACGAGCCTGGAGTTGCGCTCGTGCAAGGCAAGATAACAGGTTCACATAGAACTATCTCAATTTGATAACATAAGCAGCGGAAGGAAACAAGTATAACACAAGAATCTCTTTTATTCATATTGAACTGAAGGTTACAAAGGCTCTGAATAGCCCAACATAAAATGCCAATTGGCTACAACGCTCATGATCTTTCTATCTCACAAAGGATTACATTGTTCCATACATTATGCCCCTTTATAGCCACCAAGTAGTCTTCGGCCGAACATCTCCATGTCGTAAGTTCGAACGCCTATGCGGTAGCTCCTCTTGAACGCCAAGGACTCCATGCCTCGGCACGTCCAAGCCAAGCTCCGCCCCGAGCCGATCATAACCTGAACCTGCACATAAACTAGTGGGGGATTAGTGCTTTCGTCCTCGCTTCGCACTGATCAAGACCCGCTCGCACCCAAACCAAACACTAAATCATTTAGTGGAACATGCATCTTAATTTGTGATCTTTCTATTTAGCCTTAGGATCAGTTTCATGGCAATACTCATGCATAGCAACTTATCATAAATGTGTTCGATACCGTGTTCCTGCAGCAGATACAGTTAGACATAATCTGAACATAATCATAGTGTTCGTGCTCATCTCCGTCCCTTTTCGCCTAGCCTGCACTCGTTAGAACTTGCATAAGCAAACATACGATTCACGCAACCAACCAATCATAAACTTAGACATATGCATAAGGGTCGTAGGCCCTGCGCCTGCACCCAACTCTCATCTCAGCCCACCGACCCTATCTATATGAAGGTCACGGTATTTCGTACCGTAATGGACTTGGCATCTCTTATGTGTAAGCCTACAACCGCTTCGATACGGGTTGCTAGTCCAGTATCCGAAGGATCCCAAACATACGGATATCATAGCTTATCACAGCCCTGGACGGTCGCAATCCGTTCGAATGTTGTGCACCATAAATACCACACATAATTCCCTTCTAGGCCGAACGGTCCCGGCGTACCGGCGTAACCGTTCGAAGGAAGCCGTACCCGTGTACGGGCCATCCGAGTCCATTGACCATGTAATACGTGCCATAGCAAACACACATAACATTCCAACCAAATCCTCCGTTGCATAAACATAGTCTCGATCCATAAACGGTTTCCCGTGCCATAAACGGTTTTCCGTGCCATAAACATATTCGCGTCTCATAAACATAATCCACCATTCATATGGGGAGCTCTGTCACGCCCCAGAACCAGAATACTGGAGAGCGGGGGCAGACATAGCCAGCTACGTATATTGAAATGGAAACCACCTTGATATACGGTCACGGCTGTCTAGAAATATGAGGGTTTACGACAAGCCAACGGTCTCTTATGGTCAAGCCTATTGTCTCAATCTCAAGCAAGTAATATAATTACAAGATGTTTGACCACCAAATATACAATAAAAGGCGTCCCAAATATTACATATCAGCTGATCATAAAGCTAGTCGTACAAAATGCTAGGACTAGCAAGAGTTAAGTCATACATGATCAACCCTAGGATTTGTTAATCATATTTACAGCCCGTAGGCAGACAGTAAGTAAAGTGCATCGAGCTAACAGGTGCTCGTCGGCTAAACGCCTCAAAAGAATAATTTTACAATAGAGTGAGCGAAACAAAATAGAAAACCCACTCGTAGCCCGGGTTCCTTCTAGTCGCCACCATTGGGCTGGAAGCTTGGTAGATCCTCGGGAGCTGCTCCGAAATCTGGCCACACAAAACCAGCTGGGTCAACCCCAGAAAGAGCAAGTGCCACAAGGGGGCCACGAAATAAGAACAAAAGCCAGCATTCAGCACAAGAAAATATAATATTTAAAACTAGATATTTATGAAAGCATGGCAGGGTGATATACGACGAGATAACCATTGAACTATTCCGATAGCCAGGTTACAACCCGTAAACCAAACAAGGACCGGGGTTGTAACCCTTCGTCTGAACAGAACTTGGTTTCCCACCATTTATCGGCAAGATATTAATGCAAGAAATCAAGACAGGGAGCAATCTTGTACTGGATCAAGACATGGCTAAACTGGTTATACCTCATTCAATCAATCACGGCCAAGCAGATACTACGGCTTACTACTTTAACTAACTAGGGTTATCACAGGCCTAATTACTAACAAGATGCAGTGAGATTATTCCACAGCCACAAGCCCTGCAGACCATCCAGGCTACCCAGGACGAAAGATTAGGGTTGAATTCAGGTGGGTACATCGTCCAGGAGACAAATGTACCCTTAGGTGACTTAGAGGGTGCAACACTCGACGGTGTGCTGGAAATGTGCCCTACTCGACGGCAGGCTACAGATCCCAAGAGCGCCCAGGTAACGGGATTGCCTGTAGCTGTGTCATCTCTTCATGACTACTGTGTTATTCTAGTTATTAACCTTAATCCATTTTAGTAGGTACTCCTGACCGTGGTACTCAGGAGTCCCATCCTAGACATGATGCAAGACAGGACAAGTGGATTTAACAAGCAAGCAAGAAAGAACTACCCACGGTGTCAAGGCAAGTCAAGTTAATTAGCCGTCGCAACAGCATTAAGATAAATCATGTCAGGGTACTTGTCGGGAGTGCGCCACGACGGGCCACTATTATGTCAGGTTGGTCATGTCAGGAGTGCACCACCACGGGTCACTGTCGTGTTATGCTAGTTTCTTGTCATACCATGCCATGTACAATAGTCATTCCAAACATATTAAGCAAAATCAAGTTCATGACAAAAGGCGTAAGGATATAAAATAGGCGTAAAATATCTAATAAAATATCAATATACAGGACAATAGAAGAGCCAAGCTTAAGAAATAAGACCAAAACTCCAAGAGCCAATGGTTAAGCAAGGGGTCAGGCGAGCAGCGTAGGTGAAAAGTCACGCACGTTGAGAGAGCAGCGTAGGTGAAAAGTCACGCAGGCTACAGAGAGCAGCGTAGGTAAAAAGTCACGCACGCTGAGAGAGCAGCGTAGGTGAAAAGTCACGCACACTACAGAGAGCAGCGTAGGTGAAAAGTCACGCCCGCTACAGAGAGCAGCGTAGGTGAAAAGTCACGCACGCTTCAGAGAGCAGTATACGTGAAAGTCACGCACGCTACAGAGAGCAGTATACATGAAAGTCACGCACGCTGAGCGGAGCAGTGTTCGTGAAGTCACGCACGCTATAGGGAGCAGTGTACGTGAAATCACGCACGCTACAGGGAGCAGTGTACGTGAAAGTCACGCACGCTCAAGGAGACACGCTTCCAACAGGAAGCGTACTCAAGCCTGCGTACGCAGCGGTAAAGAGCGCACGTAGCTCAGGGTGCGTAAGATAAATAGCTCTGCACACTGCTCACTGTCTTCTCCAAATAGCAAGAACACCATGGATGAACCCAAGGCTTCAAAGCATCATAACTTGGCCATCCGAACTCCAAATCCGGATTTCCAAAGTTCCAACTTGGGTGAAACTGAATGCTCTCCCACATGGAGACACCAAAACCCATGAAAATCCAACTTAAAGAGGCCAAACCATGCAAAATCTAAAAATAGAAATAACTTAGATCTAGAGCAAAGGAGACTTCAAATCACAAAACACCAAGTTCTAATGTTGATCACCATGCCCTAAACTAGCAAATGGACAAAGAAAAGAGGGTTCTCATGTAGTGGCAAGATGCACTTGCCTAGGGTTAGGAGAGTTGTGTAGAGGAAGGAGAAGAAGAAGAAGAAGGAAATAAATGGTGGTTATGAGGAGAGAGAAAATATTGGTGGAGTTATAAAGAGGGGGAGTTGTGGTGTGTTGAGGGTGGAGTGTAGGTTAAGGAGTGCCAATGCATAATAAACCAAATCAAACCAACCCAATCCAACCAATTAAAATCGAACCATGACAAAAAACCAAAATACGAGAAATACCAAAATTCCACAAGTTGAGAAAAATAAAAAAAATACACGCCAAAATCCAGATACGAGTATAAATACGAAATACGGAAAATGAGGGTGACAACTCTACCCACCTTAAAAGAATTCTGTCCTCGGAATTTAAATCAAGGAGCTAGAGATTGTCACGACAAGCTACATTAAGCACAGGCAAGTTACACTAAGCAGTTCAATCATACAATCATACAATGGAAGCAAGGAAGGGAAAGCGTAAGGCATAAGAAAGACATTATACCTCACGAGTCAAACAGGTAGGGATATCGCGATCGGATGTCGTCCTCACGCTCCCACGTTGACTCACCTAGAGAGTGATGACCCCAAGCAATACGGACTAATTTAATAGTCTTGTTCTTGAGTATCTTCTCCCTCCGGTCCAATATAGACACGGGCCTCTCCTCATACGAAAGGTTGGTACCAACAACCAATTTCGAATGGTCTAGGATGTGGCTCGGGTCCGGAATATACCGTCGTAATTGGGACACATGGAATACATCATGTACCTCACTTAGCGACGGCGGAAGAGCGAGACGATAGGATACATCTCCTACTCGCTCCAGAATATCGAACGGCCCTATATACCTAGGACTAAGCTTTCCCCGCACGCCGAAGCGAATGACGTCGCGGTTAGACGAGATCCTAAGGAATACATGGTCGCCGACAGCAAATTCTAAGGGACGCCGATGAGCATCGGCCCAATGGCGCTGGCGGTCCTGGGCAACTCGGAGGTGATCTCTGACCTTTCTGACCACTTCAACCGTCTGGGAAATCAATTCAGGTCCGAGCATCTGCCTCTCCCTGACATCGTCCCATGCTAGTGGGGATCTGCACTTCCTGCCATAAAGAGCCTCGAAGGGTGCCATCTGGATACTGGCCTGATAACTGTTGTTGTACGAGAATTCCACCAGGTGCAGATGATTCTCCCATGAACCACCGAAGTCAAGGGTACAGGATCTCAACATATCTTCAAGAGTCTGGATTGTGCGCTCTGACTGAGCATCCGTCTACGGGTGATAAGCTGAGCTGAACTGGAGACGAGTCCCCAAACTCTTCTGCAAGCTGTGCCAAAAGTGTGATGTGAATCTTGAATCCCTGTTCGAGGTGATGCTGACTGGCACACCGTGAAGCCTGACGATCTGCCTGAGATACATCTCTGCTAACTGCGCCGTCGACTGTCCAACTCTGAATGGAAGAAAGTGTGCCACCTTGGTAAGCCTGTCCACAATTACCCAAATAGCATCTCTGCCGGCCGGAGATCTGGGCAATCCGGTCACAAAATCCATGGTTATATGTTCCCATTTCCAATCTGGGATCGATAAGGGTTGAAGAAGTCCAGCGGGCCTCTGATGTTCAGCTTTAACCTGTTGGCAAACTAAACACCGAGAGACAAACCGGGCTATCTCCCTCTTCATGCCATTCTACCAGAAATGCTGACGAATATCACGGTACATCTTCGTACCACCCGGATGAATACAATATTGCGAACTGTGGGCTTCTGCCATGACTTCCTGTCTGATATCTCTACTGGGTACACAAAGACGAGTACCGTACCGAAGGGTACCGTCTTCATGGATATATAACTCTGGCCTTCTTCCTGCTTCACACTCTGTTCTGAGTCGCTGGATCTTGGAATCTGTTGACTGCGCCAACCGGATTCTCTCAACTATGCTGGACTGAACCTGTAGGCTGGCCATCAATGCCACGCTGGTTGGAAGAACCACTTCAATTCCCATCTTCTGAAGATCTGCCAATAATTCTGGTTGCACCGTCAGGAAATAAACTCCGGCCCTCCTGCTCAATGCATCTGCTACAACGTTGGCCTTCCCGGGATGATACTGCAAATCCACATCATAGTCCACTAGTAGCTCGAGCCATCTTCTCTGCCGCATATTAAGGTCCTTCTGGGTGAAAACATACTTCAGGCTCTTATGATCAGTAAATATCTCCACTCTATCTCCGTACAAGTAGTGTCTCCACAACTTCAAAGCAAATACTACCGCCGCCAATTCCAAGTCGTGGATCGGGTAATTCTTCTCATGATCACGTAGTTGACGTGATGCATAAGATATTACCTTCCTATGCTGCATCAAGACACACCCCAATCCTCTGCCTGAAGTGTCGCAATACACTGTGAATCCTCCGGTCCCATCTGGAAGGGTGAGAATGGGAGCCGTTATCAAACCTCGCTTCAACTTCTCAAATGATTCCTGGCACTCTGCTGTCCAAACAAACGGCACATTCTTGCGGGTCAACTGGGTCATCGGCGCTGAAATCCTTGCGAAATCTGAAACGAACCGCCGATAGTAGCCGGTCAATCCAAGGAAGCTGCGAACCTCTGCCACTGAGCTGGGTACCGGCCATGACTCGATAGCCACAATCTTTTGGGGATCCACTTCCACTCCTCCTTGGGTAATGATGTGACCCAAGTATGATATGCGATCGAGCCAGAACTCGCATTTACTGAACTTGGCGTACAACTGATGCTCCCGAAGCGTCTGAAGGACGACTCTGAGATGCTGCTCATGCTCTGCTTCACTCTTGCTGTAGACCAGGATGTCATCTAGGAACACGATCATAAATTGATCCAAGTAAGGCATGAAAATGCGATTCATGAAGTCCATGAATACGGCCGGCGCATTGGTCGCTCCAAAGGGCATAACAAGGAACTTCCAATGTACATACCTCGATCTGAATGTTGTCTTCGGGATGTCCTGCTCTCTGACTCTGATCTGGTGGTATCCTGACCGCAAGTCGATCTTCGAGAACACTGAAGCCCCTCTGAGCTGATCAAACAAGTCATCTATCCTCGGAAGAGGGTATCTGTTCTTGATTGTCACCGAATTCAAGGTACGATAATCAACACATAGCCTGGACGTACCATCCTTCTTTTTCACTAGAAGCATCGGGGCTCCCCAAGGCGATCCACTTACACGGATGAATCCCTTGGTCCTCAGTTCTTTAATCATCTTGTATGAAATCTCCAACTCTGAAGGCGCCATCCTGTAGACTCGCTCTGATACTGGTGCTGTCCCGGGAATCAAGTCTATAGTGAACTCAATCTCCCGCTCCGGCGGCATCCCTGGAAGCACCTCTGGAAAGACATCTGGAAACTCTTCAACTATCCGGGGTAACTGCGCTGCTGCTACTACCATCCGCAATGCTGGGGAAGATGGCTCTACTGCGCCTCTGGAAAATGAAAATCTGGCTCGCCGGGGATACTAAAGACAACTCTGCCAATATGGAAGTCTATCCTAGCATACTGGTTTCTCAACCAATCCATGCCTAGGACTACATCATAGTCTGCCATAGGAAACTCTATGAATCTAGCGGGTAACTCCCTACCGCTAACCACGATCCGACACGAGGAAAAGACTCGATCTACTCCCACAAGGCCGTTACCAGTAAGTATATTGAGCCTCACTGATAATGACTCGGGCTTCAATCCTATCCGTGTCGCGAATCGTGCAGACATGAATGAATACGATGCACCAGAATCAAACAATACCGAAGCTGGAAAGGAGTTGACGAGAATAGTACCTCCAACTACCTCACCTGGTGCAACTTCTTCTTCCATAGCCATCATCATTGTCACGCCCCAGAACCAGAATACTGAAGAGCGAGGGCAGACATAGCCAGCTACGTATATAAAATGGAATCCATCTTGCGATACGGTCACGGCTGTCTAGATACATGAGGGTTTATCTACAAGCCAACAGTCTCTTAAGGTCATCAACAAGCCTAGTGTCTCAATCACAAGCAAGTAAGTAAAAGTTACAAGATGTATGATCATTAAATATACAATAGTAAGGCGTCCCAAACATTACATATTCAGCTGATCATGAAGCTAGTCGTTACAAAATGTCAGGACTAGCAAGAGTTTAGTCATACATGATCAACCCTAGGATCTGTTAATCATGTTACAGCCCGTAGGCAGACAGTAAGTAAGTGCAATCGAGCTAAACAGGTGCTCGTCGGCTAAACGCCTCAAAAGAATATTTTTACAATAGAGTGAGAGAGCCAAAAATAACCCACTCGTTGCCAGGGTTCCGTCTAGTGGCCACCATATGGCTGGAAGGTCGGTAGATCCTCTGGAGCTGCTCCGAAATCTGGCCACACAAAACCAGCTGGGTCAGACTCCAGAAGGAGCAAGTACCACAAAGGGGCTTCACTTAAGAACTAAAACCAGCAATCAGCACAAGATATAAATAAAAGTAAGAACTGGAAATAAAGAAAAATATACCAGGATGATATACGACGAGATAACTATGGAACTGTTCAGATAACCAGGTTACAACCCGTAAACCAAACAAGGACCGGGGTTGTAACCCTTCGTCTGAACAGAACTTGGAATTCTTACCATTTATCGGTAAAATAAATACAAGCATTCTGGTCATTCAATAATCTGGAACAGGATCAGGGCAAGACTAGACTGGTTAGACTCCATCCAATCACTTCACGGCCAAGCAAGAATTACGGCTTGATACTTTAACTAACTAGGGTTGTCACAAGCCTAATTACTAACAAGATGCAGTGAGATTATTCCACAGCCACAAGCCCTGCAGACCATCCAGGTTACCCAGGTCGAAAGATTATGATTGAATTCAGGTGGGTACATCGTCCAGGAAACGCATATACCCTTAAGTAGCTTAAAGGGTGCAATACATGATAGTGTACTGGAAATGTGCCCTACTCGACGGCAGGCTACAGATCCCAAGCGCGCCCAGGTAACGGGATTGCCTGTAGCTGGGAAATCTCTTCATGACTACTGTGTTATTCTAGATATTAGCCTTAGTCCATTTTAGTGGGGTGCTCCTGACCGTGGTACTCAGGAGTCCCATCCTAGACATGATGCAAGACAGGACTGGTTTATTTATACAAGCACAATCGCCCACGGTGTCCAGGTTATTATACAGGTCATGTCATGTCAAGTAGCCGTTGCAACAGCTTATCAAGATATAACATGTCAGGTTATCAGGTCAAGTGTACTAGTCAGGAGTGCACCACGACGGGCCACTATCAGGTCATGTCAGGTTACTCATGTCAGGAGTGCACCACTACGGGTCACTGTCGTGTCAGACTCATATTACATAAATTCGTGATTATCTTGTTCAGGACAAAAGGCGTAAGGATATAAAATGGACGTAAAATATCTAATAAAATATCAATAGACAGGGCTATAGAAGAGCCAAGCTTAAGGAAAATAAAACCAAATATGACACGCTGACATGAGACCAAGTCAGCCAAAGGCCATACGCTCAGTGCAAAAGTCATACGCTCAGGCCAGCCTACGCTCAAGCCAACCTACGCTCAGGTCAAGACACGCTCAGGTCATACGCTTCCAAAAGGCAGCGTATGGGGTCCATACGACTCCTTGTCAAGCAAGCGATCGTATGGGAGTCATACGCTCCCAAAAGGTAGCGTATGGGGTCCATACGACTCCTTGTCAAGCAAGCGAGCGTATGCGAGTCATACGCTCCCAAAAGGCAGCGTATGGGGTCCATACGACTCCTTGTCAAGCAACGAGCGTATGGGAGTCATACGCTCCCAAAAGGCAGCGTATGGGGACTGCGCTGCGCTAAAGAGCGCGCGCAACTCAGTGGCACATGCTAAAAAGCTCGTGTACTGCTCACTGTCTTCTCCAAATCAGCAGGAACTCCATGGTTGAACCCAAAGCTTCAAAAGTCCATAACTTGGTCAAAATAAGTCCAAATCCAACTTTGCAAAGTTCTATCTTGGGTGAAATTCAATCCTCTCCAACATAAGAACATCAAAACCCATAAAAATACAACTTAAATAGATCAAAACTATACAAAACCGAAAATAGAAGAAACTTAGATCTAGAACAATGGAAACTCCAAATCACAAAATGTCAAGTTCTAATGTTGATCACCATGGCCTATTCTAGCTAATGGACAAATAAAAAGTGGTTCTCAAGTGGTGGCAAGGTGCACTTGCCTAGACCTCTCTCTTCTCTCTTAGGTAGGTGAAGGGAGTAAATGAGGAAGAAGAAGGTGAATAATGAAGAGAGAGAATGAAGAGGGCTAATAAATACAAATGGTGGTGGTAGGTAGGGGTTCACCTTGGGTTCATCATGAACCCAATCAAAACCAAGCCAAGCCGAACCAACCAACCCGAACCAGGAATAAACCAAGACCAGAAGGAAATGCCAAGCCAGGAAATCATGCAATATAAGAATAAAATACGTACACGTATTCCAAGAATACGTAATACGAACCACAGGCATTACAACTCTACCCACCTTAAAAGAATTCCATCCTCGGAATTTAATCAAGAGGCTAGAGGAGTAATGACAAGCTACATTAATCACATGCAAGCTATAACTAGGCATACAATCACTCATTCAAGCAAGGAATCGAAGGCATGAGGCATAAGAAAGATATTATACCTCACGAGTCAAACAAGTCGGGATATCGCGATCGGATATCATCCTCACGCTCCCACGTTGACTTTCCCAAAGAGTGATGACCCCAAGCAACTCGGACTAACTTGATAGTCTTGTTCTTGAGGATCTTCTCTCTCCGGTCCAATATAGACACGGGCCTCTCCTCATACGAAAGGTTGGTACCAACAACCAATTCTGAATGATCCAGGATGTGGCTCGGGTCCGGGATATACCGTCGTAATTGGGATACATGGAACACGTCATGCACCTCGCTTAGCGACGGTGGAAGAGCGAGACGATAGGATACATCTCCTACTCGCTCTAGAATGTCGAACGGCCCTATATACCTAGGACTAAGCTTTCCCCGTACGCCGAAACGAATGACGCCACGGTTAGGCGAAATCCTCAGGACATGATCGCCGACCGAAAACTCGAGAGGGCGTCGATGAGAATCGGCCCAATGGCGCTGGCGATCTTGGGCAACTCGAAGATGATCTCTGACTCGCCTGACCACTTCAACTGTCTGGGCAATCATTTCTGGACCGAGCATCTGTCTCTCTCCAACATCATCCCAGGCTAGCGGGGATCTGCACTTCCTACCATACAGTGCCTCGAACGGTGCCATCTGGATACTGGCCTGGAAACTGTTATTGTACGAGAATTCTATCCGGTGCAAGTGATCTTCCCATGAACCACCGAAGTCAAGTGTGCAAGACCGTAACATGTCTTCAAGAGTCTAGATCGTGCGCTCCGACTGGCCATCTGTCTGCGGGTGATACGCTGAACTGAACTGGAGATGAGTCCCCAAACTCTCTTGCAAGCTACGCCAAAAGTGCGACATAAATCTTGAATCTCGGTCCGAGGTGATACTGACTGGCACACCGTGCAATCTGACGATCTGCCTAAGGTACATCGCCGCTAGCTGAGCCGTCGACTAACCAACTCTGAACGGAAGAAAGTGAGCCACTTTCGTGAGCCTGTCAACTATAACCCAGATAGCATCTCTACCAGCTGGGGATCTGGGTAGTCCAGTCACAAAATCTATGGTCACATGCTCCCACTTCCATTCTGGAATCGGTAAGGGCTGAAGAAGTCCAGCCGATCTCTGATGTTCGGTTTTAACTTGTTGGAAAACCAAACACCGAGAGACAAACCGAGCTATCTCCCGCTTTATGCCATTCCACCAGAAATGCTGTCGGATATCACGGTACATCTTCGTACTGCCGGGATGGATGGAATACTGTGAATTGTGCGCTTCTGACATGATCTCTTGTCGGATATCTCCACTGGGTACACAAAGATGCTTACCATGTCGAAGTGTACCATCCTCATGAATGCATAACTCTGGTCTTCGTCCTGTCTCATACTCTGCTCTGAGTCGCTGAAGCTTGGAATCTGCTGACTGTGCCATCCGGATCCTCTCGACTATAGTAGACTGAACTTGTATACTGGCCATCAAGGCCACACTAGAAGGGAGAACAACTTCAATACCCATCTTTTGAAGATCTGCTAACAGCTCTGGTTATGCTGTTAGGAAATAAGCTCCGGCTCTCCTGCTCAATGCATCCGCAACAACATTGGCCTTCCCAAGATGATACTGCAGGTTGACATCATAATCCACAAGAAGCTTCAGCCACCTCCTCTGACGCATATTAAGATCCTTCTGGGTGAAAACATACTTCAGGCTCTTGTGGTCGGTGAAAATTTCCACCCGATCTCCATACAAGTAGTGCCTCACAACTTAAGTGCAAACACCACTGCTGCCAACTCCAAGTCATGGGTTGGGTAATTTCTCTCATGATCACGAAGTTGTCGTGACGCATAAGCTATTACCTTTCCATGCTGCATCAGAACACATCCTAAACCTCTGCCTGAAGCATCACAGTACACTGAGAATCCTCCGGTCCCATCTGGAAGCATGAGAATAGGAGCTGTCATCAGGCCTCGCTTCAACTGCTCAAAAGAACCCTGACACTCTGCTGTCCAAGCAAACTGTGTATCCTTGCGGGTCAACTGCGTCAATGGCGCTGAAATTCGAGCAAAATTCGAAACAAATCGTCGGTAGTAGCCGACCAATCCAAGAAAACTACGAACCTCTGCAACTGTGCTGGGCACTGGCCATGACTCAATAGCCACAATCTTCTGGGGATCCACTTTTATTCCTCCTCTGGTGATGATATGACCCAAGTACGAAATGCGATCGAGCCAGAACTCGCATTTACTGAACTTGGCATATAACTGGTGCTCTCTGAGGATCTGAAGAACTATTCGGAGATGCTGCTCATGCTCCGCCTCACTCTTGCTGTAGACCAGAATGTCATCCAAGAACACAATCACAAACTGATCCAAGTAAGGCATGAAGATGCGATTCATGAGGTCCATGAATACTGCCGGTGCATTGGTTGCTCCAAAAGGCATAACAAGGAACTTCCAATGCCCATATCTCGATCTAAAAGCTGTCTTCGGGATGTCCTGCTCTCTGACTCTGATCTGGTGATATCCTGAGCGCAAATCAATCTTCGAGAATACTGAAGCCCCCTTGAGTTGATCAAATAAGTCATCTATCATCGGAAGAGGGTATCTGTTCTTGATTGTCACTGAGTTTAAGGTACGGTAATCAACACATAACCTAGACGTACCATCCTTTTTTTTTACAAGAAGCATCGGGGCTCCCCAAGGCGATCCACTTGCACGAATGAATCCCTTGGTTCTGAGTTCTTCAATCATCTTGTACAAGATCTCCAACTCTGATGGCGCCATCCTGTAGACTCTCTCTGACACTGGGGCTGTCCCGGGAATCAAGTCTCTAGTGAACTCGATCTCCCGCTCCGGAGGCATACCTGGAAGCTCTTCTGGAAAAACATCTGGAAACTCCTCGACTATCCTGGGCAACTGAACTGCTGCTACTGCCATCCGCAATACTGGAGGAGATGACTTAACCTCGCCTCGAGAGAAAAAAAACTCCGGCTTGCCTGGAATACTAAAAACAATCCTACCAATATGGCAGTCTATCCTAGCATACTGGTTCCTCAACCAATCTATCCCTAGGACCACATCATAATCGGCCATCGGGAACTCTATCAATCTAGCGGGGAATTCCCTACCGCTAACTACGATTCGACACGAGGAAAATACCCTATCTACTCCCACAAGTCCGTTACCAGTAAGTATATTGAGCCTTACTGATAATGACTCGGGCTCCAATTCTACCCGTGTCGCGAATCGTGCAGACATAAATGAATACGATGCACCAGAATCAAATAAAGCTGAAGCTGGAAAGGAGTTGACGAGAATAGTACCTGCCACTACCTCTCCTGGTGCCAATCCTTCCTCCATGGTCATCACCATAGCCTGACCATGCCCTCGGGGTGCTGGTCCCCTCTGCTGAATTCCTCGCTGCCTATTCTGACTCAAGGCCTGGGCTTGCGCATACTGTTGGGGGCTCTGCTGCTGAAATGCCTGGGACTGAGGCGGCAATGGCCTCGTCAATGGATACTGCTGCTGTTGGACCGGTGCTGGTCCTCTCACCGAAGAACTAAAAAGGTTGGACGATGATGAACCACCCCTGTTCGGGCAGGATCCAACCCTATGGTCTGGTGCTCCACAAGCCAGACACAATCCCTGTGCCCTACGGCACTCTGCCACCACATGGCCTGGCTTCCCACAATGAGAACATCCCACTGCGGAAGACTGCTTCTGCTTCTGCTGCTGCTGAGGGTTCGTCGAAGTTGAATGCTGAACCGACGTTACTGAGGCCGCTCGCCTCGGAGCTCCAATAGTCAAAGCCCTGGCTGCCGGGGTCAGTGCTGAAGACTGATTCATCTGGCCGTGAGATCTCTTTCGACCTCCGGCCCTGTCCACAATCCTCTGGGAGGTATACTCATGCCTCCGGGCTGGTCTCAAGACTGCATCAAAAGTCTGATGCTCAAACTGCTCTACTGCCAACAAGATCTCCAGATGAAGTCCCTGCTGGAACCGCTGGGCTCTATCATACTCGGTTGCCACCAAGGTGGGAGCAAATCGACTAAGTCTGGAAAACTCGGCCGCATATCCGTCGACCGTCCTGTCTCCTTGCTTCAGATTAGTGAACCTCGTCTGTAGATCATATCGGGCTACAGCATCGAAATACTTGGTCTGGAATCTCTCTCTAAACACTGCCCATGGAATGGGTGCTGCTAATCCAACGGCCTGTGCCGCCCACCAGCTGCGGGCAAGATCTAACAACTGCAGGCGCACAACGGCCACCTTCTCGCTCTCCGGGGTCCTGGCTGCTTCTAGAATCATCTCTGTGTCCTGAAGCCATGCATCTGCTGCGATAGCATCTTCACTACCGTCGAAGAATGGAGGGTTCAAGCGCTTGAAGCTGTTGGCCGCGATGTTCCCTGGATGACTACCTCTGGTCAAAGCATCCGCCACTGCTTGTTGCAAGACATCTCTACGACAATCTTGAGAAGCTATCAAGGTCCTGACGAGTCCTACCAAAGTGCCATCATTATGTTCTACAGGTTGAACTGGCTGGACTGGTGGCTATCCGCCAGAAGGCACGACTCTGGAGGCTACTCCGGAATGCTGGGCTTGATCTCCAGGTTGCTGCTGGTCCGCGGGAGGTGCTCCGCCTTGCTGGTCGGCCAGGTCAGGTACTATGCCGCTGAAGAAGACGACATAGGAAACAAATAAGGAAGGACCAGGACAGACCAACGATGCAAGCAGGTGATCAGGACAAGAATCCAAGGATTCAGAGGATATGAGCAGAGTTCAAGGGCGGATACTGATTGAGACATCTATTCGGTAAACCCTCACATATCTTGATTTACAAGACCTGCATGGGCCACCACTTAAACCATGTCACGTCCCAGAACCAGAATACTGGAGAGCGGGGGCAGACATAGCCAGCTACGTATATAAAATGGAATCCATCTTGCTATACGGTCATGGCTGTCTAGATACATGAGGGTTTATCTACAAGCCAAGAGTCTCTTAAGGTCATGAACAAGCCTAGTGTCTCAATCACAAGCAAGTAAGTAAAAGTTACAATATGTATGATCATTAAATATACAATAGTAAGGCGTCCCAAACATTACATATTCAGCTGATCATGAAGCTAGTCATTACAAAATGTCAGGACTAGCAAGTGTTTAGTCATACATGATCAACCCTAGGATCTGTTAATCATGTTACAGCCCGTAGGCAGACAGTAAGTAAGTGCAATCGAGCTAAACAGGTGCTCGTCGGCTAAACGCCTCAAAAGAATATTTTTACAATAGAGTGAGAGAGCCAAAAATAATCCACTCGTTGCCAGGGTTCCGTCTAGTGGCCACCATCTGGCTGGAAGGTCGGTAGATCCTCTGGAGCTGCTCCGAAATCTGGCCACACAAAACCAGCTGGGTCAGACCCCAGAAGGAGCAAGTACCACAAAGAGGCTTCACTTAAGAACTAAAACCAGCAATTAGCACAAGATATAAATAAAAGTAAGAACTGAAAATAAAGAAAAATATACCAGGATGATATACGACGAGATAACCATGGAACTGTTCAGATAACCAGGTTACAACCCGTAAACCAAACAAGGACCGGGGTTGTAACCCTTCGTCTGAACAGAACTTGGAATTCTTACCATTTATCGGTAAAATAAATACAAGCATTCTGGTTATTCAATAATCTGGAACAGGATCAGGGCAAGACTAGACTGGTTAGACTCCATCCAATCACTTCACGGCCAAGCAAGAATTACGACTTGATACTTTAACTAACTAGGGTTGTCACAAGCCTAATTACTAACAAGATGCAGTGAGATTATTCCACAGCCACAAGCCCTGCAGACCATCCAGGTTACCCAGGTCGAAAGATTAGGGTTGAATTCAGGTGGGTACATCGTCCAGGAAACGCATATACCCTTAAGTAGCTTAAAAGGTGCAACACATGACAGTGTGCTGAAAATGTGCCCTACTCGACGGCAGGCTACAGATCCCAAGCGTGCCCAGGTAACGGGATTGCCTGTAGCTGGGAAATCTCTTCATGACTACTATGTTATTCTAGATATCAGCCTTAGTCCATTTTAGTGGGGTGCTCCTGACCGTGGTACTCAGGAGTCCCATCCTGGACATGATGCAAGACATGACTGGTTTATTTATACAAGCACAATCGCCCACGGTGTCCAGGTTATTATATAGGTCATGTCATGTCAAGTAGCCGTCGCAACAGCTTATCAAGATATAACATGTCAGGTTATCAGGTCAAGTGTACTAGTCAGGAGTGTGCCACGACGGGCCACTATCAGGTCATGTCAGGTTACTCATGTCAGGAGTGCACCACTACGGATCACTATCATGTCAGACTCATATTACATAAATTTGTGATTATCTTGTTCAGGACAAAAGGCGTAAGGATATAAAATGGACGTAAAATATCTAATAAAATATCAATAGACAGGGCTATAGAAGAGCCAAGCTTAAGGAAAATAAAACCAAATCTGACACGCTGACATGAGACCAAGTCAGCCAAAGGCCATACGCTCAGTGCAAAAGTCATATGCTCAGGCCAGCCTACGCTCAAGCCAACCTACGCTCAGGTCAAGACACGCTCAGGTCATACGCTTCCAAAAGGCAGCGTATGGGGTCCATACGACTCCTTGTCAAGCAAGCGAGCGTATGTGAGTCATACGCTCCCAAAAGGCAGCGTCTGGGGTCCATACGACTCCTTGTCAAGCAAGCGAGGGTATGCGAGTCATACGCTCCCAAAAGGCAGCGTATGGGGTCCATACGACTCCTTGTCAAGCAAGCGAGCGTATGGGAGTCATACGCTCCCGAAAGGCAGCGTATGGGGACTGTGCTGCGCTAAAGAGCGTGCGCAACTCAGTGGCACGTGCTAAAAAGCTCGTGTACTACTCACTGTCTTCTCCAAATCAGCAGGAACTCCATGGTTGAACCCAAAGCTTCAAAAGTCCATAACTTGGTCAAAATAAGTCCAAATCCAACTTTGTAAAGTTCTATCTTGGGTGAAATTCAATCCTCTCCAACATAAGAACATCAAAACCCATAAAAATACAACTTAAATAGATCAAAACCATGCAAGACCGAAAATAGAAGAAACTTAGATCTAGAACAATGGAAACTCTAAATCACAAAATGTCAAGTTCTAGTGTTGATCACCATGGCCTATTCTAGCTAATGGACAAATAAAAAGTGGTTCTCAAGTGGTGGCAAGGTGCACTTGCCTAGACCTCTCTCTTCTCTCTTAGGTAGGTGAAAGGAGTAAATGAGGAAGAAGAAGGTGAATAATGAAGAGAGAGAATAAAGAGGGCTAATAAATACAAATGGTGGTGGTAGGTAGGGGTTCACCTTGGGTTCATCATGAACCCAATCAAAACCAAGCCAAGCCGAACCAACCAACCCGAACCAAGAATAAACCAAGCCCAGAAGGAAATGCCAAGCCAGGAAATCATGCAATACAAGAATAAAATACATACACGTATTCCAAGAATACGTAATACGAACCACAGGCATTACAATCATGGCCTGACCTTGCCCTCTGGCTGCTGGTCCCCTCTGCTGGAAACCTCTCTGCCTATTCTGGGTCTGAGCTTGGGCTTGTGCATACTGCTGGGGGTATTGTTACTGGAATGCCTGAGACTGAGGCGGCAAGGGCCTCGAAGACTGATACTGCTGCTGCTGAACTGGTGCTGGGGCCGGTCCTCTCCCCGAAGAGCTAGAAGGGTTGGATGCTGATGAACCACCCCTATTCGGGCAAGCCCCTATCCTATGATCTGCCGCTCTATAAGCCAGGCCCAATCCCTGTGCCCTGCGACAGTCTGCCACTACATGGCCTGGCTTTCCGCAATGAGAACATCCCATCGCGGAAGTCTGCTTCTGCTTCTGCAACTGCGGGTACATCGGGGTCGAATGTTGAACCGACGTTACTGAGGCCGCCCGCCTCGGAGTTCCAATGGTCAAACTCTTAGCTGCTGGGGCTGGAGCTGATGACTGGTGCATCTGACTATGGGACCGCTTCCTGCTTCCGGTCCTATCCACGATCCTCTGGGAGGTGTACTCATGCCTCCTAGCTGCTCTCAAGACTGCATCGAACGTCTGGTGCTCGAACTGCTCAACCGCCAACAAGATCTCCAAATGTAGCCCCTGCTGGAATCGCTGGGCCCTATCAAACTCGGTCGCCACCAAGGTGGGGACAAACCTACTGAGTCTAGAAAACTCTGATGTATAACTGTCGATTGTTCTGCCTCCTTGCTTCAAGTTGGTAAATCTGGTCTGCAGGTCATACCGAGCCACAGCATCAAAATACTTCGTCTGGAATCTCTCTCTAAATACTGCCCAAGCAATGGGTGCCACTAATCCCATGGCTTGTGCCGCCCACCAACTACGACCCAAGTCCAACAACTATAGGCGTACCACCACCACCTTCTCATTCTCGGGTGTCCTAGCTGCTTCCAGAATCACCTCGGTATCCTGAAGCCATGCATCCGCGGCAATCGCATCCTCGCTGCCGTCGAAGAAAGGAGGGTTCAATTGCTTGAAGCTGTTGGCCGCCTGGTTCCCTGGATGTCCGCCTCGGGTCAAAACATCTTGAACTGTCTGGTGCAGGACGTCGCTTCGACGATCCTGGGAAGCTATCAAGGTTCTGATGAGGCCTACTAAGGTACCATCATCTGGCTCTGCGGGCTGGACGGGCCGAACTGGTGACTCTCCTCCAGTGGGTATCACTCTGGAGGCAACTCCGGAATGCTGGGCTTGATCTCCAGGTTGCTGCTGGTCCACGGGAGGTGCTCTTCCTTGCTGATCGGCAGAGTCAGGTACAGTGCCGCTGAGGAAGACGATACGAGAAAATAATAAGAAAGGACCAGGACAGATCAACGATACAAGCATATAATCAGGGCAAGAATTTCAGAAAAGTGAAATTACGGGCGGAGATCAAGGGCGAATACTGATTGAGACATCTATTCGGTAAACCCTCACATTTTTTGATTGACAAGAACCGCATGTGCCACCACTTAAACCGTGTCACGCCCCAGAACCAGAATACTGAAGAGCGGGGGCAGACATAGCCAGCTACGTATATTGAAATGGAAACCACCTCGATATACGGTCATGGCTGTCTAAAAATATGAGGGTTTACTACAAGCCAACGGTCTCTTATGGTCAAGCCTATTGTCTCAATCTCAAGCAAGTAATATAATTACAAGATGTTTGACCACCAAATATACAATAAAAGGCGTCCCAAATATTATATATCAGCTGATCATGAAGCTAGTCGTATAAAATGCTAGGACTAGCAAGAGTTAAGTCACACATGATCAATCCTAGGATTTGTTAATCATGTTTACAGCCCGTAGGCAGACAGTAAGTAAAGTGCATCGAGCTAACAGGTGCTCGTCGGCTAAACGCCTCAAAAGAATAGTTTTACAATAGAGTGAGCGAAATAAAATAGAAAACCCACTCGTAGCCCGGGTTCCTTCTAGTCGCCACCATTGGGCTGGAAGCTTGGTAGATCCTCGGGAGCTGCTCCGAAATCTGGCCACACAAAACCAGCTGGGTCAACCCCAGAAAGAGCAAGTGCCACAAGGGGCCACGAAATAAGAACAAAAGCCAGCATTCAGCACAAAAAAATATAATATTTAAAATTAGAAATTTATGAAAGCATGGCAGGGTGATATACGACGAGATAACCATGGAACTATTCCGATAGCCAGGTTACAACCCGTAAACCAAACAAGGACCGGGGTTGTAACCCTTCGTCTGAACAGAACTTGGTTTCCCACCATTTATCGGCAAGATATTAATGTAAGAAATCAAGACAGGGAGCAATCTTGTACTGGATCAAGACATGGCTAAACTGGTTATACCTCATTCAATCAATCACGGCCAAGCAGATACTACGGCTTACTACTTTAACTAACTAGGGTTATCACAGGCCTAATTACTAACAAGATGCAGTGAGATTGTTCCACAGCCACAAGCCCTGCAGACCATCCAGGTTATCCAGGACGAAAGATTAGGGTTGAATTCAGGTGGGTACATCGTCTAGGAGACAAATGTACCCTTAGGTGACTTAGAGGATGCAACACTCGACGGTGTGCTGGAAATGTGCCCTACTCGACGGCAGGCTACAGATCCCAAGAGCGCCCATGTAACGGGATTGCCTGTAGCTGTGTCATCTCTTCATGACTATTGTGTTATTCTAGTTATTAACCTTAATCCATTTTAGTAGGTACTCCTGACCGTGGTACTCAGGAGTCCCATCCTAGACATGATGCAAGACAAGACAAGTGGATTTAACAAGCAAGCAAGAAAGAACTACCCACGGTGTCAAGGCAAGTCAAGTTAATTAGCCGTCGCAACAGCATTAAGATAAATCATGTCTGGGTACTTGTCGGGAGTGTGCCACGACGGGCCACTATTATGTCAGGTTGGTCATGTCAGGAATGCACCACCACGGGTCACTGTCGTGTTATGCTAGTTCCTTGTCATACCATGCCATGTACAATAGTCATTCCAAACATATTAAGCAAAATCAAGTTCATGACAAAAGGCGTAAGGATATAAAATGGGCATAAAATATCTAATAAAATATCAATATACAGGACAATAGAAGAGCCAAGCTAAAGAAATAAGACCAAAACTCCAAGAGCCAATGGTTAAGCAAGGAGTCAGGCGAGCAGCGTAGGTGAAAAGTCACGCACGCTGAGAGAGCAGCGTAGATGAAAAGTCACGTACGCTGAGAGAGCAGCGTAGGTGAAAAGTCACGCATGCTACAGAGAGCAGCGTAGGTGAAAAGTCACGCTCGCTGAGAGAGCAGCGTAGGTGAAAAGTCACACACGCTACAGAGAGCAGCGTAGGTGAAAAGTCACGCACGCTACAGAGAGCAGCATAGGTGAAAAGTCACGCACGCTTCAGAGAGCAGTGTACGTGAAAGTCACGCACGCTACAGAGAGCAGTGTACGTGAAAGTCACGCACGCTGAGGGGAACAGTGTTCGTGAAGTCACGCATGCTACAGGGAGCAGTGTACGTGAAGTCACGCACGCTACAGGGAGCAGTGTACGTAAAAGTCACGCACGCTCAAGGAGACACGCTTCCAATAGGAAGCGTATTCAAGCCTGCGTACGCAGCGCTAAAGAGCGCGCGTAGCTCAGGGTGCGTAAGCTAAATAGCTCTGCACACTGCTCACTGTCTTCTCCAAACAGCAAGAACACCATGGATGAACCCAAGGCTTCAAAGCATCATAACTTGGCCATCCGAACTCCAAATCCGGATTTTCAAAGTTCCAACTTGGGTGAAACTGAATGCTCTCCCACATGGAGACACCAAAACCCATGAAAATCCAACTTAAAGAGACCAAACCATACAAAATCCAAAAATAGAAATAACTTAGATCTAGAGCAAAGGAGACTTCAAATCACAAACCATCAAGTTCTAATGTTGATCACCATGCCCTAAACTAGCAAATGGACAAAGAAAAGAGGGTTCTCATGTAGTGGCAAGATGCACTTGCCTAGGGTTAGGAGAGTTGTGTAGAGGAAGGAGAAGAAGAAGAAGAAGGAAATAAATGGTGGTTATAAGGAGAGAGAAAATATTGGTGGAGTTATAAAGAGGGGGAGTTGTGGTGTGTTGAGGGTGGAGTGTAGGTTAAGGTGTGCCAATGCATTATAAACCAAATCAAACCAACCCAATCCAACCAATTAAAATTGAACCATGACAAAAACCTAAAATACGAGAAATACCGAAATTCCATAAGTTGAGAAAAATAAAAAAAATACACGCCAAAATCCAAATACGAGTATAAATACGAAATACGGAAAATGAGGGTGACAAGCTCCGTCGGCGTTATGCCCCAACACATCCATATTGATGCACGACGCCCAACGGCTTAGACATCTCGTACTTGTATTCAACGCGTACCATTCGTAAGTTATTCTCATAGCATAATTTCGTAATTACTTAGTCTTTTCGTAACATAAGTGCCCGAGGGCACGCTTAGCACCGTAATCGATGTTCTACGCCTAGTATTTAATGTTCTCGAAGGCGTGCACGTGATGCACAACTCAATATTGTCTTTCAATGTTCTACCATCACCGCCCTACCGCGACTCGTACACTTGATGCACGTCGCTTCAATGTTTCGATTATTCAATGTTCTATCTTAGTGTTCAACGCATACTTAGACCTTTCATCGCCGAGCCACGCTCGCTAACTCGATAACATCTTACGCATACCATAACATATTTTATTAGACGTGAAGGAATAGGGAGAGAGAGTCAAGAACCCGCCCACCTTAAGCCAATACGCTTGTCGTTTCGCCGATTGAAGCGTCTCGCTTCCATAACTCGATCGCATAGCTAACTCCCGGACTTAGCCATTCCTTTGAACTACTCGGTTGATTTGGCCTATCGTGCCCATACCATGTTCCGTAATCCAGCATAAAGGCATAGCCTGCACACCAGATCAACTAACATCAGCACTTGCTCAAACGAGACTTATCCTTTGCATCGATTCGATTCATAGATTCCAACCGACTCAAAGCTTACCTTTGGCCAACGTAACTCTTGTATCGATTCGCATCGATACCTCATCGGGTCAACACAACTCTTCGAGTCAACGACTCATCATAATGCACCGAGCGGAGCGGGGCATTACATAATATACCACTCAAAATCAGGTTCGTCCTCGAACCGAAATCAACACTTAATCCAAGTGCCTCGCCAGATCGTTTTGCGATCTCGTGCTACTATCGTTCAATCATACAACTTAGTTTGGATCATACATATATTTTAGGCGTCCCACCAATATATGCATTTTAGCCAAGCTTAGTTGTAGGATATCGAGACAACTAACAAGCTCAACTTAAATCCTCAAGCATCAATCAGTCCGTACTCGACTTAGTCATATCTTAGTGCCTATTCCCAAAATACTCTTCGTATGCATCATCCCATAACATGCGATCATCTTCCAACATCTTGCACATAACTTAATTCAACCATAACTTCGATCTCGTAAGTTTCTCGCCGGCCACCTAACACTCGCATTGCATTAAGTCATTGCGCGTCCGATCGCAATAATTCTCCACAATGCCTACTCGCCCAACTGTTTCCTATCGCTCGAATAACTCAAGTCTTTCCTCCAATCATTCATAACATTTAGCCTTAACGATATGGACTAAGTCCACATGTCACAAATTCCCTCGTCTACCATTCGTACTAAGTCTCGCTTGCAACTATCCATATGTGATTCACATTCTCTCGCTCTATCCATACATCGCGTATGGGGCTACCCCCGCTAGGTAACTTATCTAGACATCGTGCTTAATCTCCCCCGACACAAGAGGTTAACTTGAGTCTACGATGCTCAAAGGCAACAATCTTTCCGACCCAAGGTCTCTTACGATACGCCTATCTTCGATACTCGACCGAGTACGAATCCTTCTACTCAATTCTCGAATCAATCCCGACTAGTTCGTTTCGTAACATAGATGGCACGTTCAACACACATAGCCTAACCGTTACTCAAACCGATCTACGACACAACTCTTAGGGTCGTTCTACTATCCGTCGCTCTCGCACATTGCAGAATTCTTGCAATCGCCTTACCGCATCGCTATGCTAAGCACGTTCCTCAACATATACTCGATCATTCCTTATCCTCAACAAAATTTCTTATGCTACTTCTTTAGGGTCATCCTATGGGACTTCAACATTCACTTAATTTGGCGGTCAAGTCTTTTAGGGTCATCTGCCCTGAAACTACGCTCGATAATTAAAGATCATCAACGAGGGACAGTTATAACGAACCATGCTATATCCTATCGCGGAGCCAAATCAATTCCCGACACTTCCTATGGGACTTTACCCAATCCGACATACCAATCCATAATTTCTCTACTTTCGCACAACTGATGCGTCGTTGCTACTCGAATGACTCATGCGCTTGCGTACCGTTACAACTCGAATCACTCGTGTATTACCGTCCGAATATTTTCGCTAGTCGTATGACATTTACTTGCCTCAAGTCCGAGATTACCTATTCGTGAACATAGTTCGACACATTCCATACTCCTCGAACAACTTTCGCATCAAACCACAAGTCCATATCAAATTTTCCACGCCTCGCAAGTTCGATCATCCCCGCTGGATGAATCACCATACCAGCGGTCACACGGAATGATCGTTTTAATTTGACGTGATGCATGTGCGAGGATGGTGTTGCGTTCGCTCAAGACAAGAATGTCAACATAGTGGTGATCCGTGAAGCAATCCAAACACTTTCGTTTTTATCCAAGCAATATCCATCCACTTTTAATTCTCCATAGTACTCCTACCGTTATCATCCAAATTTTCATAACTTAACTTGCATCCTATTCATCCAACAACAATGCTCAATATAATTTTCGTTCATTCGATCAGAGTATCCTCGAGTTATTGTATATCGTCTTTGATACGCCTCATTACCATCGTCGATATGCATAACTTGAACATCTTCCTTTCTCATAAGCTCAAACTCGTTGCAATTATTATCATTATCCGAACTCGAATACGAATCAAGTCTCGCTCTTATCAAGATCCATTCAGTTGTAACTACGTATTATCGTCGCGACACAATTTCAAATTCATATATCCATTCTCATATCCCTAACTCGCACTTCCAAATCGTGCTACCGACTTATCGCACTAACTCGAATTCGTTCGAACGATTCCTCCGTGCCTACTCAATTCGTCCCGAAGAAGTCTCCGTACTAACTCAACGTAAATTTGACCGAGTCGACCATTTCCTCAACATAACATTCCTTCGCTATGCTCAGCCTATCGTTTGACTTACACTTAACAATCCTCATCCGACGTATCATCCATAGATGCGACTTCGCACATAATCATTCAATTTAATTCGTCGAAGCATACTTGCATTGACTTCTATCAAGTCACTCCCACTCAAGTCTCGGTATTACTCTGTCCGTTGCGGACAAACCTATCGTAACAACATAATCGTCTCGACGAAATCTATCGCAAGTCACCAACGGCTTAATATAGCTATCGCTAAGTGGTATTCCATATACCACTCAGGATCGAGCCTATCGTTATCGACATAATACTTCGCTATACTTGCTCGCATAATTGGTATTGCATATACCACTCGAAATTGAGTCATTACTTGATATCACACTCCGCATAGGTCCGACATCTATCTTCAAATCAACTATCCCGTATGGCGATCCTTCCGATCCCAGATCTAGCGTTAGCTCAAGTTTGACACACATTCAATCTAACCGTATCTTAGCGATCATATCGATCACACCCGCAACATTCGCTTAATCAAATCTCAACGCGATATATGGCCAACATACACGTTCGCCTACTCAAACTCGACTTAGCGACCATCTCAACTCGTACTATCGCATCCGCAATCTTCCAGTCTCACTCGTAGCAACTCGTGCAACAACTCATTCTCGATACTTAAGGTCTTTACTCAATCTCGCACAACATATCGCTATCCATCCGCATAGCCATACAACACGCATCATACCATATCGACTTGTTGCACCAATGCAACGAACGGTCCACGACTTGCTGCACTCCGTGCAACCAACAACACATAACCATTCGTATAGCAACATAACACGCATCACCTCACAAATTGATCCGTTGCACTTCGTGCAACCAACAACACATATCTCCTCGCACTTCGTACGACCAACAACACATAACTTCTCGTACTTTATACGACCGACAACACATAACTCCTCGCACTTCGTACGACCAATAATACGTATATCATTGCACTTCGTGCAACCAACATCACCATATTCGTTGCACTTCGTGCGACCGACGACTCGCAGCTTTCTTGTATTTTGGGAAACCATAATCTCATAACCCGTTGCACTTCGTGCAACCAACACTGTCCGATGGCACCCGGAGATAGCATGATAGTCACGACATACTTGTGGCAGACATACTCACTTAATATAGACTTATTGTATGGAACATCCAATGTAGCGTCGAGCAGATCCATAAGCCATGCGGTTGCGGAAACAACGTAGAGTCAACTGAATTTTGATATCGAAGCAACTGAGGGTCAAAGAGATTCATGCACGGTCCAAAGGATGGAACCGCTCTGATACCAACTTGTTACGCCCCGATCCGGGAAATCGCTCGTCCTCGCTAGATTTTACCCGAATCATCGTCCTCGCTGGGGTGTGATGCCACACGAGCCTGGAGTTGCACTCGTACAAGGCAAGATAACAGGTTCACATAGAACTATCTCAATTTGATAACATAAGCAGCGGAAGGAAACAAGTATAACACAAGAATCTCTTTTATTCATATTGAACTGAAGGTTACAAAGGCTCTGAATAGCCCAACATAAAATGCTTATTGGCTACAACGCTCATGATCTCTCTAGCTCACAAAGGATTACATTGTTCCATACATTATGCCCCTTTATAGCCACCAAGTAGTCTTCGGCCGAACATCTCCATGTTGCAAGTCCGAATGCCTATGCGGTAGCTCTTCTTGAACGCCAAGGACTCCATGCCTCGGCACGTCCAAGCCAAGCTCCACCCCGAGCCGATCATAACCTGAACCTGCACATAAACTAGTGGGAGATTAGTGCTTTCGTCCTCGCTTCGTACTGATCAAGACCCGCTTGCACCCGAACCAAACACTAAATCATTTAGTGGAACATGCATCTTAATTTGTGATCTTTCTATTTAGCCTTAGGATCAGTTTTATGGCAATACTCATGCATAGCAACTTATCATAAATGTGTTTGATACCTTGTTCCTGCAGCAGATACAGTTAGACATAATCTGAACATAATCATAGTGTTCGTGCTCATTTCCGTCCCTTTTCGCCTAGCCTGCACTCGTTAGAACTTGCATAAGCAAACATACGATTCACACAACCAACCAATCATAAACTTAGACATATGCATAAGGGTCGCAGGCCCTGCGCCTGTACCCAACTCTTATCTCAGCCCACCGGCCCTATCTATATGAAGGTCACGATATTTTGCACCGTAATGGACTTGGCATCTCTTATGTGTAAGCCTACAATCACTTCGATACGGGTTGCTAGCCCAGTATCCGAAGGATCCCAAATTTACGGATATCATAGCTTATCACAACACTGGACGGTCGCAATCTGTCCAAATGTTATGCACCATAAATACCACACATAATTCCCTCCTAGGCCGAACGGTCCCGGCGCCCCGGCATAACCGTTTGAGGGAAGCCGTACCCGTGTATGGGCCATCCGAGTCTATTGACCATACAATACGCGTCATAGCAAACACACATAACATTGCAACCAAATCCTCCGTTGCATAAACATAGTCTCGATCCATAAACGGTTTCCCGTGCCATAAACGGTTTCCCGTGCCATAAACTTATTCGTGTCTCATAAACATAATCCACCATTCATATGGGGAGCTCCGTCGGCGTTATGCCCCAACACATCCATATTGATGCACGATGCCCAACGGCTTAGACATCTCATACTTGTATTCAACGTGTACCATTCGTAAGTTATTCTTATAGCATAATTTCATAATTACTTAGTCTTTTCGGAACATAAGTGCCCGAGGGCACGCTCAGCGCCGTAAACGATGTTCTACGCCTAGTGTTCAATATTCTCGGAGGCGTGCACGTGATGCACAACTCAATATTGTCTTTCAATGTTCTACTATCACCGCCCTACCGCGACTCGTACACTTGATGCACGTCGCTTCAATATTTCGATTGTACAATATTCTATCGTAGTGTTCAACGCATACTTAGACCTTTCATCGTCGAGCCACGCTCGCTAACTCGATAACATCTTACGCATATCATAACATATTTTATTAGATGTGAAGGAATAGGGAGAGAGAGTCAAGAACCCGCCCACCTTAAGACGATACGCTTGTCGTTTCGCCGATTGAAGCATCTCGCTTCCATAACTCGATCGCATAGCTAACTCCCGGACTTAGCCATTCCTTTGAACTACTCGGTTGATTTGGCCTATCGCGCCCATACCACGTTCCGTAATCCATCATAAAGGCATAGCCTGCACACCATATCAACTAACATCAGCACTTGCTCAAACGAGACTTATCCTTTGCATCGATTCGATTTATAGATTCCAACCGACTTAAAGCTTACCATTGGCCAGCGTAACTCTCGCATCGATTCGTATCGATACCTCATCGGGTCAACGAACTCTTCGAGTCAACGACTCATCATAATGCACCGAGCGGAGCGGGGCATTACATAATGTGGCATTTTGTGGGCGCACTTTGCACTTAGCACGACAGCATCGTCTCTAGGAGCATAGTGCACTCATTACGCGAGCCTCTTGTACAGTTGTTCGTGCGCCAGTTCATGCGGCCAGATGGCACGACCAATTGGCACTGACCAAGTGGCGCTGCCTAGTGGCACAGCCCAGTGGCTTGCCAGTTGTACTGCCTATTGGTGCAGCCAGTTGGCGCTGTCTGTTGGCGTGGCTAGTCGACGCTGCCAGATGGTGCAGCAGATGGAGTTATAATTTGTACGGCGGTTGGCGCAGGGTGTACGCGGTGTGCGTATAGCGTATGTGCGTGTAGGAGCAGATGGCGCCCTTGGCGTGGTGGTGCAATTGGCGTGCGCTGTGCGCCTGTTGGCTTAAATCGTGTCTATGCATGATTTGAGTAGTTACAGAATATTTGGGACAGTTTTTTCCCATGTCCCGAGCATTTTGCTAACTGGACAGTTACAGTGCGGCCTGTATAAGCTTCTCTGCTCTCTCTCTCTCACTCAGTAGACAAGTGTTCATAACACAATTCCTTACGAATTTTTAGAGAGTTCAAGAGAGAAGAGAAGTGCACCAGCGCTAGTTAGCGCAGGAGTCCGTGCCATCCGAGGAGTCAGAAGAACAGAGTGTTCTAAAGTTCAACGTCAAACTTGCTGGTTCTTGGAAGCTATTTGTGTGGGCCGAATCAAGCTTTGAGCGCCGGTGATCATTCACCCCAGCAGGTCATTTCATCATTTTGTTCATCCACTTGCAACTCGTTCTGAATGAGAGCTTTTCTGATCTAATCAGAAAAATTAGTGGACTGTAGTTGTCGTTGCTACGAATTCTTTTGTGCCTTCTTCGAAGTGACACATTTCGTTTTATCTATCAGAATTCTCCAATGATCTCTGTCGTGCACCTTCTTTGAAGTATTGCATAATTTTTAGTTTTCCATTGAAAAATTATGCCCCAGAATTAACATATAATTACATGATTAAAGCAACAGTTGACATGGAAACAATATAGAAAAGCTTGTAACCAGAAAAGCTTGATAATTAATAAGTTAATTAATCTGCAGGTAACATAAGGTAATGATGTGTATCTCACACATATAAGTGTTTCTGCAAGCATTTTGTTTGTGCATGTGTGAGAGAGAGAGAGAGAGAGAGATTGAATGATCTTATGTTACATGAATTGCTAGCTTTATATACATCTAACACTTTAATATAAAGTTAGTTACATAACCTATTTGTAGGCATCACATACTACGTACTAGTAAATTAAACAACTTCTACTTGGTACTAACTAGGTTAGGTGCGGCCGTCACTTCGATAGTAGTCCTTCATGTATATACTCACCAAATTTACAAACCAACACCAAATATGTTGCATGGTTGTTTGACTAAGCAAATGCAAAAACCAAGTCTCATCTTTTGTCCTATTATCTTGCCTTTTGAACGTTGGGTTTTACCAACGTTAGGAGGACCATCCTTTGTGGCCAAGTGATAGGAAAGTTGTTGGGGCTCTTTGCCTATATATATTCCTATTATTCTTTGCTTCTAAACTTGTGCAGCACCCAGTTTCTAAAATGAGGGTAATTTTAAAATTTTATAATTATAATCATTTAATAATGATATTTAAACCATGTTATGATTTTTGGTGATTTTTGGTGTCCTTCGTGTCCAAAATGGACACGCACACACGTACGCAGACAAGGTAGCAGTGCCCTGCTACCCGAGTGTCACTGTGGACATGATACGCCATGTGGCGACCTGCCACTTGGCACAGACCAAGGGGCAGTGACTGACATCACGCCCCTTGAATCTCGTGTCGACTTGTGTCGTGTCCGAGGAGAAATTGCTCCCGCACTGATTTTGAACTGTACTGTGCGCACGAATTTTCCCTACTGATACGCGCTTCGCGCGTGGACACGAGACTTCGTGGACACGACTCAGGCACCTAGACACCTACCCTGACACCCCACCTAGCTACTGACACGTGCACGAGACCCAAGGTTGTGTGTGTCGTGTCCTAGCCCGACTTGCACACGTGCACGAGGCTGCCTGTGTAGTGTTTGCACAGTCTGTGTAAATTGGTGTTTTGGACACTTCGTGTCCACTTGGGTGGACACGAATCAACCCCCATGACACGACTTCATGTGTGAGACTTTTCTATACACCTGTTTTTGTGTTTCACTAGGTTTTAGAATTTAATTTTGAGTCGATTTGTAAATTTCTGAAACTATTATGTTATTGGATATAGGAACACTGATACTATGGTGCAGTCTGATTTTTCAGAGTTTTTAAATGATGTTTAAAATAAAATTTAAATGCTAATTAGTGATTGGTGATGTCTACATGTGTTTGAATCTGAGAAGTGCTGAACAGCTATTGGAAACCTGTAAAAATTTGATGTTAAGCTCATTAGTGTATTTCAATTCCTGATTTGAACATGTGAAACTGAAACTGAGATCCACACTTGAACACTACACATCTGTATACTGAATTCAGACACTTGGACACACTTGTGACACTGTGACACAGGTACTAGTGTTAGGTATATCTGTATGAATATACAATTGCATGAACATTTCTGAGTTTGCATATATATGTTGGTATACAGGTATGTATATAAGGTTGCCTGAGAATATATGTAAAGAACCTGAGAAGTTAATAGGTAGAAACTGAGAATGGTTTATACAAAACCTGAGAATTTCCCAGTGTTCTTTTTCCTTGATATTTAAAACTGAGATTTGGGTTCTTAAACCTGAGAACAGGTTACTTGGTTAAGTGCTTAAATGCCATGTTTCCCTTTACTGTCTACACACACTACCCTGTTAACTGATTTCCCATATTACACTTTGCCACACCCTCTTCATTCATATTTTTCCTGTCAACTAGTTTCATTGGTTAACTGTCTAGTTAATTTCACATATAGCATTGACATTGATTCCCTTAGTTCACACTATGTGTCACTCACTGTTTTTCCCAGGTTTTGTCACACTGTTTTCTACATGGACACCACCATTGTATTATACCACACTTTAATTCCTTGTATCACATTGTTTTTTCTATGGAACACTCTCACTCACTCCTTTATACATGTTTATATAAGCTAATGTAATGTAAAGTAAGTGACTTATATATTGATTGATATGTAAATTATGCATAAATGTACAATTGTGTTAACATGTATGTTATGCAAATAGGATATAGATAGCTTAGCCTATGTCCTTCCTATTCACCACCATGTTCACACACTTAGACCCCCTTACATGCTAACTTCATTTTCTTTATTTACATACATATATATGTATATGTGAGAAATGTGTGTGTGAACTATACAAATTAGATTAATATTGTGATATGTGGATATGTGGTTTGGTATAGGCATGATATTGCCTATGGGCCTATAGCCTATGGCTCATTGCCTATGAGTGTGGCTTGAATGCCAGTTAACATGTGTAGTTGACTTGTATATCCTAGAAATGGTGTGTGCTTGCTAGAATAGACTAGTTAGGCTTAGTGAGACTTGTTTGGCTTAGGTTGACCTAGTTTGACTAGTCTAGTTGACTAGAGTTGACCAAGAGTTGACTTTAGTCCAGTTTAACCCCAGACTTCATGTAGATGCATTGTAGCAGTCTGTTATATCATTTTAGACTTATAGTGACTTGTACTGTTCTATAGGAGACAAACACCACTCCTCGGACAGTAGATACTCTACAGATACTCAGGATACAGGCGAGTACATTCTCTGATCATTTCATACTTGTTAGGATTTATATTCTTGCTCTAGATTACTTTACATGATGCTGTCACGTTGTCATCACGGATTGGTACTATATGGATCTTGTTATGCGATGTTATCTCCCTCGGGGTGCATCAGATACAGCTGTCATGTGCTTTTCACGAACATCTTGTATTTCATGTACACCGCTTTTATGTATACTCTTGTGCAATCTTGTACTCTCATGATCACGTGAGAAAACATGATAAAAAACTCTTGTACAAGGTAACGTAACTTGACTGGATCCTTGTGTATTGATTGGGGAGGGTGAGTAGGAATGGTTATGTGATTAAATTCTATCTTGTGCAATCTTGTGCGCATCTATTGTACACTCACGTATGATGGTGCTACCTATTGTTATTGTTTTACCTAAGCCAATTACATAACCATATTGTGCTCTAAATCACTAGTGTTGCAGTTCTACTTATCCTATATAAATATGTTTCAGTTATAAATTCTCTCTCGTTTTTATATACTTTTCTTACAGTTCATGTATCTTACTCTTTGCATGCTTTACATTTCCCAACATGATATGAACTGCGTGAGATGTATTGTGCTCGCTCCTGTCCTGACTGGATCTGTTGAAAATATTACAGATGATGATGATGACTGCCCTACCTTCTATGGGGCACAAGAGGGTGACCTTCAGGAGTCCGAGGAGCATCTAGCTCAGTAGGGGGTGCCTAGTCTAGTCTAGTCTAGTATTTACAGCTTTCAGTTTGTATCGGATTGTTTCGATTGTTAGTTGAGACTTAGTTATATTTCAGGACTTGTATTTATTTGTGTTGGACATCTACTTGTGTGGTGTGATAACTCTATTTATATTTCAGTTCCTTTCTTTTATCTGATTCCATATCGTGCTCTATCTTTCCTAGACTTGTGATTGAGATAGAGTTGAGATATTTTATTATACCTCCGTGCGGAGATGATATGTTTATATCACATTATTGTTAGATGTTAGATGTTATAGACGAACTCTACAGCATTCTACCGCCGACACTGCGGCGTAGGCTGGACGTACCCACGTTCTCGTGTCCTTCCTCACGGTGCGGGTCGTGACACGTTTTTGTGGTGGCCCATGCAGGTCTGAGTCGCAACTAGTGCAATTTCGTAGTGGTGCTCGACTTAGAGTGCTGCTACGAGCCTGCTGTTAGGATATCGGATTAGGCAGTATATAGGAGTTACTCAATCACATTTTAGGAAAAACTCTGATCTTTTGATTACCATGACAACTCTTCTTGTAACTGAATTTAATTGTCCTTCCTTGATTTTCCTTATCATGTGCCATATTGATCTTCTTGTTTCAATCTGTCCTCAGGATGCCTCTTACTCGTTCTCAGGCAGCAGGGCCTAGTACAGTTCCAGAGAGGTCAGATCCGGGAGGTCTTCCACCTCCGGCTACGGGAGTAGCAGCCGAGGGAGCTGCCACCTCAGTTCCTGCCCTTCAGGCAGGAGTAGCAGCGACTGTTTCTGGAGGTCTTCCACCTCCAACAGTGGGACCATCCATAGTTACTCCCGAGACTTTTCTATCGCCACCTCCGCTACCGACAGATACGCAGCAGATGATGGCCCCTATACTGCAGATGATGCAGACTCAGAGGGCCCAGACAGAGGCATAGCAACATCAGGCTGACGCATCCCACCGTCAGACAGAGGTTCTACGACAGAGTATGGAGAACTCCCACCAGCTGGCGATGACAGCAGTTGAGAGGGTAGTCCCGGGTACAGATCGGGGTGCCCCAGTTCAGCAGCAGCAGAGTCAGAGGAGGCCTGGTACTTGTCTGGATTTCAGGAAGATGAATCCGAGGGACTTCAAGGGTACCGAAGGTATCCTGTATGCTGACGACTGGTTGGAGGACGTCCAGAGGAGCCTAGAGTTAGCAGAGGTTCCGAAGGAACTTTGGGTGACATCTGCGGCCAGCCAGTTCTTTGACATCGCTTTGACATGGTTCCGGACAGACCCTCAGGTGTCAGTGAAGGGTATATCATGGGAGAACTTCAGGCGGCTCTTCAAAGAGAAGTTCTTCCCCGACGTGGCTCTTACAGCGTTGGAGGGCCAGTTTGTGGGTCTAGTACAGGGGAACTCGTCGGTGGACGAGTATGCAGCAGAATTTTTCTGCCTTAGCAAGTTCGCTCCCGATCTGATCCAGGATAAGGGGCAGAAGGCTCGTAAGTTCCGTAGGGGACTTATTCATGTAGTACGCACCCGCACATCAGGTCGCCGTGACGCGATGTTCGATCAGATATTGATGGACGCGCAGATTGCAGAGGGGGACTTCGGCCTCAAGCCGAAGAGGGGCAGTGATACCTTAGGGGCTAGTTCTAGTGCAGGGCCAGCCAAGCGCCCTCACATACAGCAGAGGCCAGTTCAGCAGCCACTTCAGGGCCAGGGACATGTACTTCACCAGCAGGCACCCAGGCAGCAAAAACACACTACATGTGACTTCTGCAAGAAGCAAGGTCACGGATGGGGCGACTGCAGGAAGAGGCAGGGCCTGTGTTTACTTTGTGGTTCGGCAGAGCATCAGTTGAGGGAGTGTCCCAAGAACTTGGCACGATTGACTCAAACAGTAGCAGGAGCTAGAGCTCCGACAGGGCAGCAGACAGGACCACCGTTGCAGACTCAGCAGCAGAGGTTTGCCCAGCATCAGCAACAGGCCAAGGGAGGCCAGCAGGGGCGAGCTTTCGCCATGGCAGTCGAGGATGCACAGGCAGAGGGAGAGCTGATTGCAGGTTCCAATCTTTTCGATTCCATTTCCGCATTTGCCCCCTTATAACTGTCTTGAAATTCGATTCTATCCGTACCTGGTAGTTGATAAATTTTGTTCGAATTGTTTATTGTGAATTATTTTTTCTAAGATAAGTCGTATGGGCTAGGTCGTCTCGATTATGGGATCTAGAGTCTTCTATAGTCATGATAGCTGGCATAGTGAGGACACATAGTCAGATTTTGGACGTACTTCTCGGGTGTGGGAATTTAAGATTTTTGCGGCCAAGCATGCGGCAATACAAAAATTTTAAATATCATGATTCTAGAGGTATGTACCATAGTCAAGGACTCTGTGAATATCGTAGCCTTGCTCACTAGCATGACGAAGATTTCGAGTATCATGATTTTGGACAGACGCATATGATTATCGGACTGTATGTTGAGACTGTGATTATTGTTGGGGGTTTGACTTAGAAGGAATACGACCATCTAAATTTCGAGGACAAAATTCTTCTAAGGAGGGTAGACTTGTAGCACCCAGTTTCTAAAATGAGGGTAATTTTGAAATTTTATAATTATAATTATTTAATAATGATATTTAAACCATGTTATGATTTTTGGTGATTTTTTAGTTAATTTTAAACTATTTAAAATCACGACTTGTGATTTTGGTGATTGACTAGTGTAACCCTAGAGTTTGCTGAGCCCAGAGACTAACCATGACCAAGGGAGCCTAGTCATGTGATTAGGATGGCTAATTATAACTTTTTAGCCTAGGGGTATTTTGGTCATTTTGGCAATTTTGTGAAATTATAAATTAAATTAATTAAATATTGTGCTAAGCTATTAGTTAGGGCTTGACCTAGAAATTGAGCCTAATCTAGATGATAGTCATGGCCATAGAGACTAAGTTAGATGGTTTTAACTAAGTAATCATTTAGGTTAATATCTAGATATTTGTTAATAGGATATTTTAGGCTAAAGGTTAAGAATGGTTACTTTAATTGTGAGCCTTTAGATTGGCTAGGAATTGTTGGAGAAGCCTTAACCACTCATCCTAAACCCTAACCCTAACCTAATGACAGCCATCACATTCCCCCCCCCCCCCCCTCTATAAATACAACCCATTTATCATTTGCATATTTTTTAATCATTTTTATTTGCCTCTTTTAGTGTTCTTCCTCAACTCCTCCCCAAATATCCAAATCAAGCCCAAATTGGCCCTAGTCAATTGCATCATAACCCTCTACCACAGTGGGAGCTAGTAAAGGCTTGCTAGCTAGGATTTGGGATCGTTTTGATTGATTGGAGTTTCAAGAAGAAGCCTCATCCTTGCCCTTTTTCATTGAGATTCAATCTCAATAGGTAAATCCCATAAAACCCTAGTAAATTATGTTTTAATTCCATAGATGCATGCATATAGGTATACCCTAGCTGTAGGAATGGTGTGGTACTAGGTGGTGTCCATTTCGTGTCCGTATCGGACACGTATCAATGGTTTTAAGAAGGTGTTCGATGTAATGCTTGTGAGAAACTTAGTGTGCTAATTTCAGAAACTAATTAAACAGAAAATTAGGTTTTAATATGTATGTTTATTTTCCAGAGGACTGAGTCGAAGTTTTGGTGTCCTTCGTGTCCAAAATAGACACGCACACACGTACGCAGACAAGGTAGCAGTGCCCTGCTACCCGAGTGTCACTGTGGACACGACACGCCACGTGGCGACCTACCACTTGGCACAGACCAAGGGGCAATGACTGACATCACGCCCCTTGAATCTCGTGTCGACTTGTGTCGTGTCCGAGGAGAAATTTCTCCCGTACTGATTTTGAACTGTACTGTGCGCACGAATTTTCCCTACTGATACGCGCTTCGCGCGTGGACACGAGACTTCGTGGACACGACTCAGGCACCTAGACACCTATCCTGACACCCCACCTAGCTACTGACACGTGCACGAGACCCAAGGTTGTGTGTGTCGTGTCCTAGCCCGACTTGCACACGTGCACGAGGCTGCCTGTGCAGTGTTTGCACAGTCTGTGTAAATTGGTGTTTTGGACACTTCGTGTCCACTTGGGTGGACACGAATCAACCCCCATGACACGACTTCATGTGTGAGACTTTCCTATACACCTGTTTTTGTGTTTCACTAGGTTTTAGAATTTAATTTTGAGTCGATTTGTAAATTTTTGAAACTATTATTAGGGGTGAGCATTCGGTTTATTCGGTTTAAACCGAACCGAATAACCCAAAACCGAATTGGACCAAAACCGAATAAGCAAAACCGAAACCGAACCGAATTGGCCCAAAACCGAATCAAACCGAACCGAATTAAATCGGTTCGATTTTCGGTTTATTCATATTTTTTATTTTTTTGAGCTTTTTTTGTTAATATATATAGTAACTAAATATACATAGACATATTTAGTATATACCTATATATATAAATACTTATATATACAGTACACACACACACACACACACATATATATATATATATATATATAAATTAAATATATATATATATATATATATATATATATATATATATATATATATATATATATATATATATATATATATATATATTAAATTTTCTTATTCGGTTTTCGGTTTTGGACCGAAACTGAAACCCAAAACCGAAACCGAAACAGAATAAGAAAATTTAGTATTTTCAAAACCGAAATCGAACCGAATTTTTTTAAAACCGAACCGAACCTCTTATTCGGTTCGGTTCGGTTCAATTTTCGGTCCAAAACCGATTAATGCTCACCCCTAACTATTATGTTATTGGATATAGGAACACTGATACTATGGTGCAGTCTGATTTTTTAGAGTTTTTAAATGATGTTTAAAATAAAATTTAAATGCTAATTAGTGATTGGTGATGTCTACATGTGTTTGAATCTGAGAAGTGCTGAACAGCTATTGGAAACCTGTGAAAATTTGATGTTAAGCTCATTAGTGTATTTCAATTCCTGATTTGAACATGTGAAACTGAAACTGAGATCCACACTTGAACACTACACATCTGTATACTGAATTCAGACACTTGGACAAACTTGTGACACTGTGACACAGGTACTAGTGTTAGGTATATCTGTATGAATATACAATTGCATGAACATTTCTGAGTTTGCATATATATGTTGGTATACAGGTATGTATATAAGGTTGCCTGAGAATATATGTAAAGAACCTGAGAAGTTAATAGGTAGAAACTGAGAATGGTTTATACAAAACCTGAGAATTTCCCAGTGTTCTTTTTCCTTGATATTTAAAACTGAGATTTGGGTTCTTAAACCTGAGAACAGGTTACTTGGTTAAGTGCTTAAATGCCATGTTTCCCTTTACTGTCTACACACACTACCCTGTTAACTGATTTCCCATATTACACTTTGCCACACCCTCTTCATTCATATTTTTCCTGTCAACTAGTTTCATTGGTTAACTGTCTAGTTAATTTCACATATAGCATTGACATTGATTCCCTTAGTTCACACTATGTGTCACTCACTGTTTTTCCCAGGTTTTGTCACACTGTTTTCTACATGGACACCACCATTGTATTACACCACACTTTAATTCCTTCTATCACATTGTTTTCTCTATGGAACACTCTCACTCACTCCTTTATACATGTTTGTATAAGCTAATGTAATGTAAAGTAAGTGACTTATATATTGATTGATATGTAAGTTATGCATAAATGTACAATTGTGTTAATATGCATGTTATGCAAATAGGATATAGACAGCTTAGCCTATGTCCTTCCTATTCACCACCATGTTCACACACTTAGACCCCCTTACATACTAACTTCATTTTCTTTATTTACATACATATATATGTATATGTGAGAAATGTGTGTGTGAACTATACAAATTAGATTAATATTGTGATATGTGGATATGTGGTTTGGTATAGGCATGATATTGCCTATGGGCCTATAGCCTATGGCTCATTGCCTATGAGTGTGGCTTGAATGCCAGTTAACATGTGTAGTTGACTTGTATATCCTAGAAATGGTGTGTGCTTGCTAGAATAGACTAGTTCGGCTTAGTGAGACTTGTTTGGCTTAGGTTGACCTAGTTTGACTAGTCTAGTTGACTAGAGTTGACCAAGAGTTGACTTTAGTCCAGTTTAACCCCAGACTTCATGTAGATGCATTGTAGCAGTCTGTTATATCATTTTAGACTTATAGTGACTTGTACTGTTCTATAGGAGACAAACACCACCCCTCGGACAGTAGATACTCTACCGATACTCAGGATACAGACGAGTACATTCTCTGATCATTTTATACTTGTTAGGATTTATATTCTTGCTCTAGATTACTTTACATGATGCTGTCACGTTGTCATCACGGATTGGTACTATATGGATCTTGTTATGCGATGTTATCTCCCTCGGGGTGCATCAGATACAGCTGTCATGTGCTTTTCACGAACATCTTGTATTTCATGTACACCGCTTTCATGTATACTTTTGTGCAATCTTGTACTCTCATGACCACGTGAGCAAACATGATAAAAATCTCTTGTACAAGGTAACGTAACTTGACTGGATCCTTGTGTATTTATTGGGAAGGGTGAGTAGGAATGGTTATGTGATTAAATTCCATCTTGTGCAATCTTGTGCGCATCTATTGTACACTCACGTATGATGGTGCTACCTATTGTTATTGTTTTACCTAATCCAATTACATAACCATATTGTGCTCTAAATCACTAGTGTTGCAGTTCTACTTATCCTATATAAATATGTTTCAGTTATAAATTCTCTCTCGTTTTCATATACTTTTCTTACAGTTCATGTATCTTACTCTTTGCATGCTTTACATTTTCCAACATGATATGAACTTCGTGAGATGTATTATGCTCGCTCCTGTCCTGACTGGACCTGTTGAAAATATTACAGATGATGATGATGACTGCCCTACCTTCTATGGGGCACAAGAGGGTGACCTTCAGGAGTCCGAGGAGCATCTAGCTCAGTAGGGGGTACCTAGTCTAGTCTAGTCTAGTATTTACAGCTTTCAGTTTGTATCGGATTGTTCCGATTGTTAGTTGAGACTTAGTTATATTTCAGGACTTGTATTTATTTGTGTTGGACATCTACTTGTGTGGTGTGATAACTCTATTTATATTTCAGTTCCTTTCTTTTATCTGATTCCATATCGTGCTCTATCTTTCCTAGACTTGTGATTGAGATAGAGTTGAGATATTTTATTATACCTCCGTGCGGAGATGATATATTTATATCACATTATTGTTAGATGTTAGATGTTAGATGTTATAGACGAACTCTACAGCGTTCTACCGCCGACACTGCGGCGTAGGCTGGACGTACCCACGTTCTCGTGTCCTTCCTCAGGGTGCGGGTCGTGACAACTTGACCTGAGGTGTAAACTCTTCACGAAACAAAAAATATCCTACCTTATCTCTCTTGTTTACTTCAAAGACATTGTTCTTCAATTTATGCTCTGGGCAAAAGCTATGTTCGGGGTCGCTCTTTCCGAGTTGTGTGCGACGAGGAGATACCGGTAGAGCGGAAGTTTTACCACTAGGAGCATTCGGAACAAGTCTGCACATAGACCCGAATCAACTCTTAGGACAGTACTTCGTGCGCGACTTTCCCAGAGGCCGGTAACATTTACTTTATTTTATTTTGTTTGCAGATTTTTTGGAATAATTTCCAACAATCTAAGAGTTGAGTCATTTATAAAATAAAAATCTCTAATTGCTGCTACGAAATTCGTTATCAAATATTTCTTACTGTAGCAGGAAAAAAAATGTTTTTTGTTATCAAATAAATGTTATTTCCAAACAAGAAGTTCTTTTGATGCCTTAATTTATTTGCTAGTTTCAAACAAGTTGTTCCAGCATACTTACTTATCCTTTAGCAAAATTTTGCAATCATCACCATTGTTATAATCTACGGTGCTTAATTATTGTAAGAATTAAGACTTATATGCATTGTTATAACTTATATTAGTGTTAGCATATCTCCTATTCACTCACAAAATTTGCTATACATTGCTTACACTTTACTACCATCAGGCAATTATTTTAACTTACTATTAATAAGTTATTTGTTAATTTTTGAATATTTGTCACATTAGTAACAATTTGTCATTTTCATAAAGTGACACCTGAGCAAACATTATTGTGTTAGTAATTTTGTCAATTATAGTTTTCTTTACTCAATATTTAAATTTAGGCTAAAGTAAACAATTAATCGATTTAGTAAAATTCCTTTAATTTTTAAAGTTCTAAAGTAGAGATTTATTTGGGAACAAGCCGAAAGGGCCCTTCTGTCAAAAAGACGTAAATCGTCTAAGCGACCGGTTCTTAAGTGTTCCTAGTGAACCTCCGCTTGCTGGGATCCGGCCCCTACAGCTAACCCAGCCTTATCAAAACTTTAAAAACTTGAAAAACTAAAATTTTAAAGGTCTATTACTAAAATTATTTAAATTGTTAAGTTTTAGCGTAATCCATCTTATTGAGTAAATATTTTATTTTCTTTTCAGACCTTAGAAATCATGTCGACCAAAGACGAGACTTTGACTGCTAAGCCAGCCAAGTTTGATGGCACCCACTTCAAGAGGTGGCAGAGTCAAATGAATTTTTGGCTCACCACTTTAGGACTGATTTCAGCCATTGATGGTTCCACACCCATCATAAATGATTCTGACGACACTGAGTCTGACATAGGAATGTCCAAACCCTCCAGTTTCTCCAAACCTAAAACCCCTAAGGAAATAGACTTTCACTGCTTCCATCGAATTCTAAGCGCTTTATCTGATTCACTTTATGATATATTCTTTGAATATAAAAGCGCCAAAGAACTTTGGAATGCTTTAGAAGATGAATATGGTTGTGATGATGCTGGAATTGAAAGATTCACTTCTTCAGCTTTTAATAAGTATTTCATGGTAGATGACAAACCTATGAATGAACAAATCCATGAATTCCAAAAATTTGTGAGGCACATTCAAGCTAAAGGTACAACCTTTTCAGCTGAACATAAGATAGCTTGCCTGGTAGATAAGCTCCCTCCCTCTTGGTCTGATGTAAAAAAGGACCTCCATCGTACCCAAGGTGACCTTACTTTTGCCCAGGTATTGAAGCAAATTAGAGTTCAAAGAACAACTTAGGCTAAGGTCTAACTCCAAGACTGAGACTAAGGCTAAGGTAAACCTAGTAGAGTCATCCCAAAGCAAACCTATGCCTAATAATCCTCACAAACCCAAGAAGAATATCTTCAAAAAGAAGAATATTGTTAAGCCTCATTACCAGAACCACCAGAATCGTCAACACCAACAACCCCAGAAACCTAGAAACTTTGGTCAGACTCAGGATCAAGGAAGATTTTGTTTTATGTGTGGTAGAACAAACCACACGGCCATCAACTGTTTCCAAAGGAAGAAGGAACCAATCAAGACTTCCTATAGGGGGAAAGGCCCAGCCAAACCAGAAGCCAACATGATTCTGAATGGGTCTTCTAGTTCCTTCAGGTCTATGACTTACCAACCCTTAGTTAATATTTCTTATCATTCTGATGACTGGTGGTTGGATTCTTGAGCTAATGTTCATGTTTCATTTGATCGCTCCTATTTTTTAAACTATCAGGAATCATATGGAGGAGGCATAACCCTAGGAGATGGCTCTACGGCACAAATTGTAGGAAGAGGAAGAATAGATATGAAGATGACATCAGGAAATTTTTTGCCTCTTTATGATGTTCTTCATGTGCCGACTGTTAGGAGAAATTTAGTTAGCGGTTCCCTTCTTGTAGCATCTGGTTACAAGATTGTAATGGAAGCCAATAAATTGTATTTTCTAAGAATGAGTCCTTTGTTGGTAAAAGATTTGTAAATGATGGTCTGTTTATTCTCAGTACTGTAAATAAAATGTTGGATCCTTCTCCTATTATTTCCAATGTAGAATCTTCCAATGTTTGGCATGGTAGACTAGGTCATGTGAACCTGGGTTCCCTTAGAAGAATGATGAACTTAGATCTTATTCCCAAGTCTCCTGTAGATAATAAAGACAAGTGTGAGATTTGTGTTCAAGCCAAACATTCTAGACTACCATTCAAATCTGTAGAAAGGAATTCTGATCTTCTAGAACTAGTTCATAGTGATGTTTGTGATTCAAATAGGGTTTTGACTCGAGGCGGTAGGAAATACTTTATCACATTTATAGATGATTGTTCAAAGTATTGCTATACCTACCTTCTCAAAACCAAAGATGAAGTTCTAGATAGATTCAAGGTTTACAAATCAGAAGCTGAAAACCAATTAGAGAAATAAGATCCTTAGATCTAATCGTGGCGGAGAGTATACCTCAAACGAAATGACTAACTTCTTTGAAGAACACGAAATAATTCATGAGGTGACTGCTCCTTATTCACTACAGTCCAACGGAGTTGCTGAAAGGAAGAATCGCACTTTATTAGACATGGTGAATGCCATGCTTCTCAGCTCAGATACTCCTGATAATCTGTGGGGAGAAGCCTTATTAACAGCCTGCTACATCCTAAATAGGATTCCCAGTAAATCTAAGGATAAGACTCCCTATGAATTATGGAAAGGTAGAACTCCTAGAGTCCATTACCTCAAAGTTTGGGGTTGTCTAGTAAAAGTTGGAATCCCTGAACCAAAAAAGAGAAAGATTGGACCCAAGACCGTAGATGGTGTGTTCATAGGATATGCCTTAGATAGAAATGCCAATAGATTTCTAGTGACTAATTCTGAAGTAAATAAAATCTCTAACAATACCATTATAGAAGCTAGAGATGCAGTTTACTTTGAGAATATATTCCCTTTTAAGGATAGAATTTCTTCCAATCCCTCAAGTTCTTCCCTAGCTCCTTCTACAAGTTTCCATTACCATTCATCAAGCTCACAACCTGAACAAGACTTAGAACCTAGAAGAAGTAAAAGAGGAAGGATTGAAAGAAATTTAGGGGAAGGCTTCTTTACTTATTTGATACAGGGTGATCCCTCAACTTACGAAGAAGCAATATCTTTTTCTGATGCTCCTTTCTGGAAAGAAGCCATAAACAATAAGTACAATTCCATTATGGAGAAGAGTACTTGGTATTTAGCAGACCTACCTTTAGGTAGTAAATTTATAGGTTGTAAGTGGATCTTCAAAAAGAAACTCAGAACTGACGGTACTATAGAGAAATACAAAGCTAGATTAGTAGCCAAGGATTTCACTCAGAAAAAGGGATTAGATTATTTTGATACCTATTCTCCTGTAGCTAGGATTACTTCTATTAGAACCCTTCTAGCCTTAGCATCCATTCATAACATGCTGATCCATCAAATGGATGTAAAGACAATATTTTTGAATGGAGATCTAGAAGAAGAGATCTATATGGAGCAACCTGAAGGTTTTATTGCTAAAGGTCAAGAAAAGAAAGTTTGCAGGTTAGTAAAATCACTTTATGGCCTAAAGCAAGCTCCCAAGCAATGGCACAACAAATTTGATAAAGTGATTATAGAATATGGTTTCTTGCCAAATGAGTATGACAAATGTATATACTCTAAAAATTCTGGTGGAAGTTGTGTCATTTTATGCTTGTATGTTGATGATATCCTTATTCTAGGATCTTTACTGGAACTGATAAATAACACTAAAAATTATTTTTCTAACCGGTTTGATATGAAAGGCCTAGGCAAAGCCAACTTGATCCTAGAAATGCAAGTATCCAAATGTAAAAAAGGCTATACTCTATCTTTAGCACATTTAATTGAGAAAATGCTAAGAAAGTTTGAGTATTTTGACAAAAAACCTGCCCTTACTCCTTATGACAGTAATGTTGGTCTCAAGAAGAATGAAGGATCACCTATAGAACAACATAGATATTCACAGATGATAGGGTCCCTTATGTACATATCAAATAGAACCAGACCCGATATTGCATTTGCTATTAGGAGACTTAGTAGATATACCAGTAACCTAAATCAGTCACATTGTACTGCTTTGGATAGAGTATTTAGATATCTTAGAGGTACTCTAGATTATAAACTTCATTATACTAGATACCCCGATATCATAGAAGGTTATTCAGATGCAAACTGGGTAACTGATTCACATGATGTGAAATCCACAACTAGATATGTTTTTACTCTAGGAGGAGCAGCAATCTCCTGGAGTTTATGTAAACAAACTATCATAGCTAGGAGTACAATGGACTCTGAAATGATAGCTCTTGACACTACTTGTACAGAAGCCTAATGGCTTAGAAATCTAATTATGCATATACATGTTTATCATATTCCTGTTCCTGCAATTTCTATCAATTGTGATAATAAATCTATTATTGAACTACTAAAGCATGATTCTGTAAATGCTAAGATGAACAGGCACCTGCAGCTGCGCTTTAAGTCTATAAAGAGCCTATTGGGCAAATATATGGTTCTTGACTATACAAAGTCAGAAAAGAACCTTGCAGACCACTTGACGAAGGGTCTGTCTAGGACATTGATCCTAGAATCATCGAGGGGGATGGGGTTAAGCCCATAATTTAGTCACCAGCAGTGACAACCCAACCGAGTCTGACTGGAGATCCCAAGAAGCCGGTTCAATGGGTAGGAACAAACTGGACTAGGTGACTAATATGGAACACTGACCTTGAGATTAAATTCTCTTTAAAATAAAAGCCCAGGAGGCTGTACATGTGTACATTGATACCCCATCCCTATGGTAACAGTGTTCCGGTGTGATATGGTTAGGGTGAGTTTAAACTCTTAATAAGTCCAAGCATGATATGCAGGGTTGATACCTATCACCAACCCTTGAGGACTTACCTATATGAGAGGTCGTGAAGGCCGCGACTATAGGACAGGGCGATCCTAGACAACTCTCATGAATATAGAATAAGTGCGCATGGCCAATCAAAAATGCCAACCGATAGACTCAAGAACCTCTAGTGTACTATGTGTGCTATTTTCTGAATCTGGTTCAAGAAGTCTGATTCAAGGCATAGTCCATCAAGCACTTCTTCAGATAAAGACAATAGTCACTAAGTGAGATTCAAGACTGTAGTCCATCTCATCTATGCATAGTATATATATTTGCCCAGATATTCTTTACTCTTATTCTTATCTTTTATTTTTTCAGAACTTGGTTTTTGGGGGGGTGATTGTTGCATGGTTGTTTGACTAAGCAAATGCAAAACCAAGTCTCATCTTTTGTCCTATTATCTTGCCTTTTGAACGTTGGGTTTTACCAACGTTAGGAGGACCATCCTTTGTGGCCAAGTGATAGGAAAGTTGTTGGGGCTCTTTGCCTATATATATTCCTATTATTCTTTGCTTCTAAACTTGACCTGAGGTGTAAACTCTTCACTAAACAAAAAATCTCCTACATTATCTCTCTTGTTTACTTCAAAGACATTGTTCTTCAATTTTTGCTCTGGAGAAAAGCTAAGTTCGGGGTCGCTCTTTCCGAGTTGTGTGCGACGAGGAGATACCGGTAGAGCGAGAGTTTTAATACTAGGAGCATTCGGAACAAGTCTGCACATAGACCCGAATCAACTCTTAGGGCAGTGCTTCGTGCGCGACTTTCCCGGAGGCCGGTAACATTTACTTTATTTTATTTTGTTTGCAGATTTTTTGGAATAATTTCCAACAAAATTTACAAACCAACTACAAGCACCTTCTTTTAGTAGTAGAAACGGAAAGGCACCGGAAAGTCACCCAGCATCATCGGGTCTCCAACATATCTCCTGCATGCGACTCTCTCGAAGATTTCAACCTGCAATCAACTATGCTTTTAATTACCAGCCTTTCCTTGCAAGCTATGAAATATATAATATATGTTCATGCTAGGTACTTAGACTTTATTAGTTTTTACGGAGCTGTTATTTTGACCACTACAAAATTGGCCCTTGGTTACACAGCACGTCGGCATTGGCCCTCCGGTCACGGACGTCAACCAGCCCCGCGGACGATAAAAATAGCATTTTTCTAGTTTTTAACATGCTATTTTTTTTATCTATTAATTAATATTATTGTACATACTAAATGTTCATGAAAGCTATATATGGTCAATATTTTGGAACTTGATAGGAGCTTCTCTGATCGACACTTCTGAAAGAACTAGATTTTTCTTTCGTACACTTGGGAATTGTTCGATATATGTTGCATGCTTGAAGAAGAACTAGATAACCCATGAAATAATTTACATATATTGATACTTGTGCAGCCTATTAATTAGTTTTTTTTTTCTGAATATTATTTGCTAAACATAAGAATCCTAAGTTATATCTATATATAGGGAGCGGATCAAAAGCCACCCTTAGAAAACCACCTAAAAACCCCCCTCACTCTCAGCCGTCCAT
>JANAVB010024399.1:14660560-14905560 GCA_029216955.1 Iris pallida | reverse complement strand
AGCTGTGTGCAGTGAGCATCACAGTGTCACTTGCATCGAGGTCGGCTCAATTGTCACGTATATGACAAGGTTCGGTTTAAAAATCTAGTTACACCATTTATGATTTGTAATAATTTATCAACTGAAATATGGAATTGTTTGATAAAAAAAAGAAGAAGCTCAAGTCAGATCTTATGCCATATTAATTTATTATAAATTTATTCGGTTGAATAATAATCGGTATAATAAACCAGTAGGAAGAATATATTAACAAAATAATAAATTTTTGGTGAGCATGCGAAGTAACAAAACATTAAAAAAATTGGAAGTAATATGTGAAGTGAAGAAAGAAGCTGAGAAAGTAAATTCTATTGCGTGTGAGACATACAAAGGTTCTACTCAAACTAAGATGTGTCAATATATATAAATATATATATTAGTCATAACCCGTGCCTATAGGACATGGTTCATTTAAAGTATTCTCCCTCAAAATCTTGGACTCCCAATTTTAAACGAACAATAATAATTTTGAGGCCCCATCAAAATATTAAATCCCAACCACTGCTGGATGTAAATTTTATTTAGATTCTCCATAAAATCTCACTCTCAATAATGCTTATGCACAACCATTATGAGGCCCCCATCAAAATATTAAATCCCAACCATCAAAATATTAAATCCCCATCTTTGGATTTCCCATAAAATCCCACTCCCAATAATGCTCTTCCCCATAAAATCCCACTCCCAATAATGCTCTTCCCCATAAAACCCCACAACCGTTGATTCACCAAGATTAAATCCCAACCACTCTTTATCTTGGCACAGTCAGCCGTAGGATTCAAAAACCTTTGTGTTTTGTATAAGATATATATATATATATATATATATATATATATATATATATATATATATATATATATATATATATATATATATATTATTTTGAAAAAGGTAATTTGTATTTAATAATCAACCACTCTACAATCGCTCGACAATCCACCCTCATATTATAGACTGAACCTCTCTATATCATAATCGATATTATGTATGATCCCAATCACCGAATTATGCGTGCCCTCAAAGATACGTGCATTCCGCTCCCTCTAGACATGCCAAACAGCAGCTGCTAATCACATTCTAGCTTCACAAAACCATCTGTCTCCGCGTCTCTTCAGCCTCATCATATCCCGAACTAGACCGTCTGCCCCTGCCTTCATTATGCTCCTTCCTGGCATTTGGAGTTTGCTCCCCTGCGCTCTCCATATTTCCCAGGAGAATCCACACCGAAAGAATAGGTGTTCCATAGTTTCATCTCCCGCATTACATAGAGTACATCTGTGGCTGTCGACTTGGACTCCAAATCGAGATAAACGATCTATAGTCAGCATTCGCCGCATAATAAGTTTGTAAAGACATAGTTGAAACTTCCTCACCCCGTCTTTGCTCCAAATAATATCTGCATATTCCCATTCATCCTGGACCGCTCGAACCTGGTTGTACGCAGTACTATACACAAACCCGCCTGTCGGAGACCCCTCCCAAACCCACATATCGCAGGTGGCCGCCTGGTCGATCTGCACCTCTCGAATGGCTTCTGTATACAACCTGGCTAACCTATGTTGCGCCACCCGCCACTCCCCTGCTTCCACCAACGCTGCAACCTTCTCCTGCCATAACGCATATACGGATCCATGCCATCCTACCCATGCCAATAAACCTTTGTGTTATATCCATGGGTTGAGCCACATTTCCGTCGTCTCCCCATCTGATATCACCATGGTAAGATGCCTCTTAACCTCCGCTTGGAGCTTAAGCATATGCTTAAATGTGACAGATTCATTATTGTAAGCCCCTGAATTTTAGGCTTTATTTTAAATTTTCTAAATGAATTATTTTTAATAAATATTTTATTATAATTATTTTTTATCATTAAATGTACTTTTTCGTGATTTTGATTTCTGCAGCGTCAGAGATGTCAATCTCTGGAAACTCTCTTTATGAGTTTTGTAGTTGACCAGATTATCTTCATTTTCGTATAAGGTGTCCCACTCAAACTTGTTCCCTTGTGCTCTTTTTGCATTGTGCAACTTTCGGATTAATTTAGGCCATTCGACCATTCCCACTTTTATTTATGATTATCATATGCACCTTGCCATGACTTTTAATTTAGGAGCACAAGACTAGTTGTCACGACCCTCACCCATTTTTTCGGATACAAGACGTGTCCAAGCCATCCTACGCCACAGAGTCGGCGGTAGAACGCTGTCAAGCCCGCAAGAAATAAATGTTCAAAATATCACATTTGTTGCTCATCCACATTTCTAAATTTACTACAATATTTACAACATTTATATTTAAAGAAAATACAAGATTTTACAATTAATGAAATTGATACAACTGCTATCTATTTCTAGGTTTCTGTCTGCAAGTACACCAGAATCTCCCAAGCTAAGTGAAACCACAGCTAACCTGAAAAATGATGGTTTCCAGTCAGGAATGGAACAAGTACACAAACCGACGGCAATGCGAAAATACAATAGAATTAACAAGGCATGAAAATAACATATGAGATATGAAAACTGGAAAGTACTGATGACATGGCACGGTGGAGAAGAAAAGGAAAAATAAATAAAAGACAACTACCTATATGTGGTGTAAAATATTCGTTTCAACATGTGAACGGCTAGGGAGTAAATCCGGCACCTGCACGTGTCGTGTACAGGTGCTATTGTTCACGAATAGATATCATGGGGATAGTTCTGGGTAGTCCACATGTCTACTAAGATATTTCTCCTCCCGACTACTCCGTGTGACGAGCGTGTCAACAAGCAGCAAGATATATGTATAAATATGAAATGAAAAGACTACTATGAATCAAAAGCAATCAGAAAGTGCACTTGCCTGAGGTCCTTAGCTGGTGAAACCAATAATACTATACCACTCAATGAGCTACAATCAGTCAACACATGCAGAAGTCTCCAGATGCTGAAATAAACATTACCAATGCTTTCAGAATAGTCAAATTAGCTAGGGTTGCCTGTCCTTAAGTCCAATTCTGGACACAAGAGCAAAACGGTAATTTTGGGTCAAAACGGTGTCCGCCGTTGGACCCGCTTTGCACCGAAAAGCGTGCCAGGGTCAATGGTCTCTAAAGTCGTCAAACCACAAGTCTACGGATTCGTAGGGAAATAAGAATGCGATTAGTCAGGGTCAAGAATAGTAGATGAGAGAATTTGATTTTATAGTCAACCATATATATATATACATGAGGTATTTATAAACTATCTAGAAATTATCGTCTTTTTAGAAAACTGCTAATAATATTTTGTATCTATTCCTTTAGAAAACAGTTCTGATATTAAAACTATTAGTCAAAATATTTTAAATAACTATTTTGAAAAAACTATAGATAAATCATTTGAAGTCAGACCATAAGTCTAGGAAGAAAATATAATAGTTTAGGGTCCATAAGTTAAAAGAAATACTAGAAAATAATATATAATGTTTATTTTTCAGGAAAATATTTGCAAACTAGTTAGAGGTTATATATATGATAATTGAAAACAATAAAATAATTTGGATAGATACGCTTGAAAAAGCTAGCAATTTCTTTTAGACGAAAGCCCTTAATTTACCAAAATATTTTACTTCAAAACTATATTCTAATTACCATAAATTATTACAATAAGACTTTTAAGCCATATTTGAAAATAGGTATAGGGCCAAGTCCAATTCTATTTTGGCACGAAATAACTTTTAGGGATTTTATTTTTTTAAATAATAATTATCATTAATAGAATTAAAGCTATTGACAACTAATAATGATAATAAATTCAATTATAAAATTATTTATATAAACTGTTAACATCATCACCATAGTCATAATAATAAAAATAAAAATAATAAATAATAATAATAAAATACTAATAGTCATTGCACTATACTGTATAGCCCCGTTTGGTTCGCAGAATGGAAGGGAAAGGAAATCAATTCCTTGTCATTTCCTTTCCTTTGGAAAATTCTATTTCCCATTGATTTTCCTTTCCGATGTTTGGAAATGTCAAGGAATTTGGAAAGGAAAGTGATTACTTCAATGTGGGAAAGTGATTCCTTGCTTGGATGGATGGAATCACTTTCCCCCTAATTTTCCTTCCATTGGGAATCACTTTCCTTTCCTCCTCAATTCCTTTGGCACCCAAACATAGGAAAGTAATCACTTTCCTTTCCCAACCCGGAGATTCTGCGAACCAAACGAGGCCTATGTATACGCATGTATGTAATCTAACAAATTTGTAATTAAAGTAATACTAATATTATGTTGTACTACTGCTATTGAGATGAAATAAAGTCCAGCAAGCAACTCCATTATGTTAATACCGGGAACGCCGGGGCACGCTTTTCGATGGAAAATACAGAAACTAAAACAGTTGTAAAGACAATATTTCAAATGCAATTCCTTAAAGAAGGTTTTGCAACAGAGATCCAGAAGGATTCTGCAAATTACGAGATCTAAAAAGATATCGTAATTCACGAATAATCTAAAGAGATTTTCGTGATCGTAGCAATCTGGCAGTAGTGCCTTCTAAAAAGAAGATACTGACAGAAATGCTAAAGGCAACAGAAGGGTGACAGGCGAGAAGATGGAATTGCTGGGGTGAATTATCACCGTTGCTCAAAGCTTTATTCGCCCTCTGCGAACAGCTTCCAGGAACCAGCAAGGTTGACGGAAAACCTTGGAACACTCCTGCTCTTCTGACTCCTCGGAAGACGGCGAACTCCTCTGGCCTGACTCCTCGGAAGACGGCGAACTCCTCTGGCAATGGCTCTACTCTTCTCTCTCTGTTTCTGAAATAACAGAACCCACACGCTAGTGTTTGTGTTAAAAAATACGCTCACTCCTCTGTTGTGTTAAAGAACACTTAGAGTTTTCTTTTCTTTCTGGAATTCTGATTTTTCCAACACTGAGAGAGAGGAGAGAACCTGCATATATAGCCCACGGGGCGGTTGCCAAGCAGTTGCCTGAACTTCAGGGTAGTGGCTGAACCACTCCTGAATGTGCAGCAACTGCTGCAACCGTTCCCGCTCTAATATGTAGCCAGCCACACGCACACTACGCACTCTACGCACATTACGTACGCTGCGCACACTGCGCACTCTACGTACGCTGCGTACGCTGCGCACTCTGCGCAGTCTACGCACGCTGCGTACGCTGCGCACACTGCGCGTACTGGACGTAATGGCTGCGTACTGGGTTGCGTAACTGGGCCAGCGTAACTGTGCTCGCGTAACGGGCCGCGCAACGTGGTCGCACAAGTGGCTCGTGCAACGAGCGCAACTTAAGCGCACTATGCGCCTAGCGACGATGCTGACGTGCTAAGTGCAAAGTGCGCCAACAAAACGCCACATTACGCCTCATGAGCCCTTGAGCCCGAGTCCGAGCCCGAGCCCGAGCCCGAGTCCGAGTCCGAGTCCGAGTCCGAGTCCGAGTCGCTAAGCTCCTACGGAGCTTAGCTCCATGGAAATAAATTTCCAAGAGCAAAAAGCTTACAGCTTCTTAATTGTTGATTAAGCCTTTATACCATTAATAATTAATCCCACATGGCACACACCCATGTGCACTACATGTGCATCTCTATAAAGAGTAAAGACTCATATATATGGAGATACACATTCCTTTCTAGCCGATGTGGGACTAAAAACCAAAAACCAAAGGCTAAAAACCCAACAATCCCCCACATATCTCTATATATATGAGTACGAGTGTTCCCCACAGTAACTGTCCATTATGCTTTTAGGATAGATGCCACTTAAGACTTGAATCTTCCCACGTGAGTCAAAAATCAAACTATAATACTAGAATGGACTAAGCCTTGAATTCTGCATCATAGCTGAAATTCTTTCCACTCACATAATGTAGTTACATGTGCTTCTGGCTGCACATTTAAGGCCGTGTGCCAGCCTGGTTTCAGTGTATAATATTGGGCGTCTACAAGTTTACCCTCAAGAGACGGCCTGATATCTCTTTGTCCATACACTATAGGTGAGTTCTTTATTAAAGAGACATGGCATGAAACGTCCAACGCTTCCTTTGCGGTGCTACGCCGCTATGACATGGCCTTAAGCCGAAGACCTTACCCCGAATCACCGGGAACCTCATCGTAGTGTCATACTACCCGTAGCATGAGGACTAGCCCCTTTGTAGTGCCAAACTACCCAGCATGAAGCCTAACGCTTCTGTGCGGTGTTACGCCGCTACGACATGGCTTGCAAGGCCGAGGCTTTATCCCTAGCCGGGTTTACCTCATTGTGGTGTCGTGCCACCCGTAACATGAGGAACACCTCCTCTTTGTAGTGCTGACTACATCCCTCTTTAATTCAATATACAACATTAGGCCAACTGCCTATTTGCGGTGCTATGCCGCTGTGACTTGGCTAACATAGCCGAGGCTTTACCTCCTTCGAGAACCTCATGGTGGAGTCACCGCCACACATAGCATGAAGTCCCACTCCTTGTAGTGCTGTGCTACCATGCTTCCTGTAAAGCATACCAGACATTCCAAATGCCTGAGAACTCATTAAGGCATTTAAGCCAACCTCCCACAGGACCTGTTTTCCGCAGAAAACAACAGTAGACAACAGTGGTTATAGGTCCGTAACCTCTACATATCCAATAGAACATGTACCCACCGTTCCTGATATTCTTCCGATTAGTGGTCCTTCCTTGAACCAAAAGCTAGATGCCTAGTAGATAAATCTTTGAACTAATAGCATAAAACTTTATGGTAGGAATACAATAATACAATATCAGAATGCCTTCAAGCCCATTTTACAAGCTGTGTCATCGACCAGCTGGCGCTTGAGGCCCTTGGTGAACGGATCCGCCAGGTTCTCCTGACTCCGAACATCAATTACTGCAATAACACCTCTCTTGATAAGATCGTGTATTGCCCTGTGCTTTAACCGCACAGTCCTCTTCTTCCCGTTGAAAAGGTCATTTGATGCCACCGCCGCAGTCGCCTGGTTGTCGCAGTATATCGGTATTGCCGGTATTTGCGCCCCAACCACTGGAAGATCATACATGAGCTCCCGAAGCCATTCTGCTTCCTCGGCTGCGGTATCAAGTGCAAAGAACTCAGATTCCATGGATGACCGCGAGAGCATAGTCTGCTTCTTCGACTTCCACGATATAGCAGCTCCACCCATTGTGAAAATGTATCCACCTGTGGATCTCTCGCTCTCCACCTCTGAGTACCAACTGGCATCACTGAATCCTTCCACTACCGGAGGATCTCCGCTGTAGTACAGTACATATGTCTGAGTCTTCTTGAGATATCTCATAACCCGTTCCACAGCTTTCCAGTGTTCAACACCTGGATTGCTCGTAAAATGACTCAGCATTCCCACGACAAAAGCTATGTCAGGCCTTGTGGCAGTAGTAGCATACATCAAACTCCCGATTACGCTTGCATACTCCAACTGCCTGACGCTTTCCCCTGAATTAGGCTTCAGCTTCAGATCACACCTGTACGGCGTATCGATCCCTGAAAGATCCCGATACCCATAACGAGTGATCATTTTTTCAATATAATGAGACTGTGACAGCGCTAGTCCAGTGTCTGTCCGGATGATCTTGATCCCTAAGATCACATCAGCTTCCCCCAAGTCCTTCATACTGAACTTGCTTGAGATGAATTTCTTTGTCTCCATGACACATCTAATATCCGTACCTAGGATAAGCATGTCATCCACGTACAGACAAACGATCACACCTCTTCCATCAGCGAACTTCGTGTAAACACACTTGTCCGTATCGCTGACCATGTAGCCATTTGACCTTATAACTTTGTCAAATTTCTTATGCCACATCTTGGGAGCCTGTTTAAGACCGTACAAGGATTTCACCAACTTGCAGACTTTGTCTTCAAGACCTTTGATGACAAATCCCTCTGGCTGTTGCATGTAAATCTCTTCGGTCAGCTCGCCATTTAGGAAAGTCGTATTCACATCCATCTGATGTATCACCATCTTATTTATTGCTGCGAGAGCAATCAACACTCTGATGGTGGTCATCCGGGCTACTGGAGCATATGTGTCAAAGTAGTCAATCCCCTGCTTCTGAGAAAACCCCTTGGCTACCAACCTAGCCTTGAACTTGTCAATAGTTCCGTCTGCTTTCATCTTCTTCTTGAAGATCAATTTGTATCTGATGGGTTTCGCTCCTTCAGGAAGATCAACCAATACCCAAGTGTTATTTGAGGTGATGGAATCAATCTCATTGTCAATCGCCTCCTTCCAGAAAACCGCGTCTCTGGTCTTCATCGCCTCATCATAGGTAAGCGGATCTGCTTCCACATGATAGGTGACAAAGTCACTTCCGAAGTCCTTCGGCCTCCTCACACGCTTAGCTGATGGCTCAGCTTGTTCTGGTTCAACCGTTGTTTCAACAACAAGATCTTCTTGGACCACATCTTCATTAAAGACTTTAGTCTCTTGTGCACCCTCATTATTCTCCGGAACATCCGGAAGAACAATATTCTTGTGCCTTGCAAACTTGTCTTCAAAATATTCTGCATCGTGAGATTCAATGATATAATTTGACTCAATATCAAGAAATCTCCGAGCATCACTCTTCTCGGCATACCCCAAGAAGATCGTCTTTGTAGTCCTTGTCCCAAGCTTCTGAATCTTTAGATCTGGAAGCTTGACATATGCCAGACACCCCCACACTCGAATGACATTCAAGTTTGGTCTGACCTTGAACCAGAGTTCATGAGGAGTAATGTCAGAAGTTGCATGAGGCACCCTATTTAAAATAAAAGTGGCCGTCAATGCAGCTTCTGTAACACCCTATTTTCTGAAATTGGGGATTTTTGAAAATTTATTATTTTTTATTATTTATTAATGGTATTTTAGTCATGGTATGATTTTCTGGTGATTTTAATTAAGTTAAACCATTTCTAAAGTCATGCTAAGTCATGACTTATGACTTTGTGACTTTGTTAGTAAACCTTAGTGTAAACCCTAGTTTCTCTAACCTAGAAGTTGCCATGACCATGAGAGCTTGACCATAGGCTTAGAATATCATTTTAGTGATTTTTAGCCATAGGGGTATTTTGGTAATTTTTAGGAATTTATTTGGAATTTAGTGGGATTAGTGAGATTTTACTATTCATGGACTTTTAGATTAGTGACTTGCTAATCCCTAACCTAATTACCCTAATCCATAGGTTAGCTACTAACCTAGAATGACTAAGAGGATTAGATATTTCATGGTAGTCAAAGCTATATAAATATCTAGATATTTACTTATTGATATTTTGCTTGATTTATGCAAAATATCCAAAACCCTTTACCAAAAGTCCTTCCCTTAGCTTGTAAGCAAGCCAAGGACAACCCCCCCATGCCTTGGCCATGCCATGGCCGGCCAAGACACCCCCCCCTTGGTTCATCATTCCTATATATTAGTTCATTTCCTTGTATTAAAATTTACATGTTTTAAATCATTGAAAATAGCCTTTTCTTGGAAAATTCACAACTCTCAACATAGTGATCCAAATCACTTCAAACCTCTTGCATTGGGTTCCTACAACCTAGAGGGTGCTAAGGGAGGCTAGCAAGTTGGACACAAGGACTTGGACACACCCATAAGTGGACTTGGACACCCCCTCATTTATTGAGTTTTCAAGGATTTTGCACATATAGGTAAATGTCTCTAAACCATATTAATATTGTAGTTTTTCTTCATAAATGCATGCATATAGGTGTATACTAGCTGTGGGTAAAGTTTGGTGAAATCTAGGAATCGTTTGGTGTCGTATCGGACACGTATCCTACATATAAAACCCTATTTATGTTCACTGTTTTTGCACACTGTCACATTGATAACACACACTGTTTTGTAAAACTTTTTGAACCAAAACCTAGTCCTAGGTTCCCTAAACCTAACCCTAAAATACTGAGCACAAGTTGGGTTGTGTCGTGTCCAAAATCTGGACACGAAGCTCTCAGTTTCAACACACAGGACACACTGCACAGTGCACTGTAAAAATCCCCTGCTACCACCCCCTTAGTTCTCCCTACACACGACACTAGGACACGAGAAATTTTGTGGACACGAGGGGGCAATGTCTGCGCACATGCCCCCAAAATTTGGTGTCGCCTCGTGTCGTGTCGAGTGAGAAATCTCACTCGCACTGGACACGGGCTGTCAGCGCACACACGCACAGACACCAACTTCGAGTGTCTCGTGTCGCACGGACACGACACGATGACACCTCGTAGTGACACGAGAGTGTAGCCCTATAGTTGGCGTACACGAGGACACGAGCACGAGGTGCGTCGTGTCCTGTGTCGCGAGCACGAGATGTGTGCATCGCTGCACGACGCGGTGCAGAACACTGAGTATCAGTCGATTTCCTTCGACTGGTACGGAGTTCGTGCCGTGTCCTGAGGACACGTGGACACGAGACAGTCTACCTAAACCCTAGACCAACCCTAGGCGAACCTATCCACACGTGAACGAGACTTCTAGACACGTGTGTCGTGTCCTAGAGCTAAGTGCACGCGTGCACGACACTGCGGTTAGTGTTGTGTATCCTAATTTACCCGGGTGTGGTTTTCGTGTGTTTGGACACGTGAAACCGTGTCGTGGTGTCGTGTCAGTGACCTAGGACACTAGGGTATGTGTGGGGTGTCAGTTACCAACCTTTGGTTGGGAGTCTTAGCTCGATTAGGTTCGTGTATTTCGGTTTACCTCAAATCGAGTGCACAGTGCACAGTCTCACTGTTGGGTTTAATTTCCAGTTTTTGGAAATAGATTTCAAACACGATTTTGATTGAATTAATCCATTAGACTAGTGTATTTTAGTATGTATACGTGTAGTATATATGTATTTGAGGGCGTGGGTCGAATTTGGGGAGTTTTGGTAGTGTGTGTGTGTATATACATATGTATATACATATATGTATATATGTAATGTGTGGTATGTGTGGGGTGTTTCCTGTCTCAGGAAACCTGAGATACCCCCCCTTGTCTACTGTTCCTCTCTCTCTCTCCCTCACTGTCCCACTCTCTCTCATTCTCTCTCTCTCCCTTTGTCTCTCTCTCTCTATGTCTCTACATATATTTGTAATATATGTATAGTTATATATATATATATATATATATATATGTATTGTATATATATATATACATGATATATGTGTATATTTATTTAGGTCTCTTAATGTATATTTAGTGTATTATATACATAGGGGTTGTATGTATATGATAATCATATATGGGTATATGGGTGGCTAGTATCTAATTATATATATATAGATATAGTGATATATATATATATATATGTATAACCTTTAGTTATAGGTTTATATTAAAACCTAGACTATGGCCTATGGCCAGGGTTATTGGCCTATGGTTGGGGTTAACCCTAAAGACAAAAACCCTACTAGAAACCCTTGTTGACTAAAGGTTGACCAAAGTCAACCTTAGGTCAAGAGTGACCTAGTTAACCTAGAAATGACTAGGATTGACCTACAATGACTAGTTTAACTAGTTGACTAAAACCCTAACTAGTTGACTAGTGTTGACCTAGCCTTGACTAGATAATTGACCATTATTGACCAAAGTCAACTATGGGTCAACCATGACCAAATTGACCTAGAAATGGCTTGGATGAACATAGAAGGACTTATTGACTAAGATTTGACTAAACCCTAGGCTATTAACTAGTTGGTTTAGGTTTGACCTATATATAAGTATATTATTGTGACTTGGGTTTTGTGAAAGACCTATGTAGATAAGATATGTATGGGGTTAAGTTAGATACTTAGAGTTGAGTCATGACTTGAGATTGGAATATGGGATTAGCTTGAATATAGGATTAAGGTTGGTATTATATATATATGTATTTATATGTGGTATACTTGTATAGGTATTGGTTATATCTTAACCTTGTGGTGTAGTACCTTAGATAGTCTAGATTGACCTAGCTTGACCATATTGACTAGTATTTGACTAGTCTGACCATTGATTGACTAAACCCTAGATAACTTAACTAGTTTGACCCTATTTGACCTTGTTTGACTTTAATTGACTTAGTTTGATTTCCTGTAACCTAGTATGACTTCCTGTGACCTAGTTTGACTATTAGAGTTTACCAAGAGTTGACTTTTGACCAGATTGACCTAGAATCATGTAGTATGCATTGTATACTTTATTTTACCATTGTGGATATATTGTGACTTGTATTGCTCTGATTAGGAGCCAGACACCTCTCCTCAGACAGTATATCCTCTTCAGACATTCAGTTATCAGACGAGTACATTCTCTGACCGTTTCATACTTGTTCAGGCTTTACTTCTCGCTCTAGATTACTTTACTTGTTGCTGTCACATTTGTAACACAGATTGGTACTATATGGATCTTTACATGAGATGTTATCCCCCTCGGGAGCATCGGGTACTTCATATTATGTGCGTTTCACTATCATCATGTACTCCTATGCTTCCATCATTCATGTGCACTCATGTGATCATGTACTATCATGTTTACTGAGCTCTCATGTATACTATCATGTGCACCCTTTCATGGGCCCCATGTGATATCATGTACAATAACGTAACTTGTATAGATCCTTGTGTATTGATTGGGGAAACGGGGGAGTAGAAGTGGTCATGTGAATAATTCCAAAGTAGTGTAATCATGTACAACTCCGTAGTGTAATCATGTATAAGTCCAGCCATTCACATGCCTATCTTATGCTCTACATCACTAGTCACTTACAGTTCTCTATATACAGTAGATATTTCATTACAGCTATCTCTTTTACAGCGTATATTTCCTTTCAGCAGTTCATGTATCTTACTCTATTGCCTGTATCGTATTTCCTAACCTGATATGCACTGCGTGAGATGTATTGTGCTCGTTCCCGTCCTGATTGGACCTGTTGAAAATATTACAGAGGATGAGGATGAGGCCCTGGTGTCTACCTATTATGGAGCAGGACTAGATGATACTTATGTTGTGGACCCTCAGCAGGATCCACCTACAGCTGAGGAGGATGTTCCAGTAGTCTAGACCAGTATAGTCTAGGCAGTCTTTCTATATTTACATTTTGTCTCACATTCTGTGTTGTATTTTTGAGATGTGGAGATGTATAGACTCTTAGACTTTTTGTATTATGAGTTGTCAGTTCTGGATATTGTGTTGTACTAGACACTTAGACTTATTCATCTATGATACTGTTCTCTTGAGTTACTATCTATCTATCTATCTGTCTGTCTTTCGTTCTTCTATCCTAGATGTGATTGAGATGTATATTGTTATGTCACCTCCGTTCGAAGAGTATAAACTGTACAGGTACTTGATATTGATAGATGATTGACCTAGGACAGCGTTCTACCGCCGACACTGCGGCGTAGGCTGGGCGTTGTTACGTTCTCGTACCCTAACAGTGGGTGCGGGTCGTGACACGTTTTTAGTGGTGGCCCATGCAGGTCAAGTTTATGTAGTGGTACTCGAACTAGAGTATCACTACAGCCTGTAATAGGATTGGAGGAATAGGCTTAGAGAGAATGGATACTCAATCACTGCTAGGATACTTTGAGAGATTCCTGGGATAACCCTTGAGAATCTCATTTGAAATTACGATTTAAACTCCTTTTCCCTTGATTGAATTTGATTTTGAAGGATTCACTGTAGAACTTTGAATCCTGGTATTAGTTGATGATTTTGAAATTTTTGTAGTTGTTGATTTTAATTTCTTAGTGTTAGATTAATATCTTTTATTTTTTTTTGGGGTACTCAATCACAATTATGAGAAAACTCTTATTTATTTTTTGCCATCTAATCCTCTTGCTAATTGCCTTTCATTAAAATGAACTGTCCTCTCTATTTTGCATCTTGCTTAAACTCCTTCTACCAATCTATGTGACTGTATCCCAAACCTGACTTACTCGACTTTTCCTCAAATAAAGACTCATTAAGACCTTCTAACCTTGACCTTGATTGGTCGAACCCTAACTATATTCATCTAGTAGCCTATCTATCCCTAGGACTGTGTTCCTAAATTATTTACTGAATTCCTGATTAATTTTATTTCATGGGTTAATTTGATCCTCTTCAATTTTTGCATCAATTTGTCACGTCTCGAACTACCACTTTCTATTCTAGAACATTGGATGTCCTTTACCGCGACTTAGATATTCAGAGTATAATACTAGCTGTTACCTCCCAACAAACTTTACATATAAGACCTAGACTAGCCTACCTTCATGTAGGTATTCCATGTTCCACTAAAACCCGTCTCCTTGTACTCTATTTTCTTGATATGATTTTCTGGTCAAATGGCTAAACTATAACCTCTACCATGATACTAAATTCATTCTTATTCCAATTAGAGATCCACCTTGGCTCAATTCTTTCGACCTGGCATGTGATGGTGTTCTGTTTGAACCCTCAAATACTTAACCTCGTACCGTATCTTGATTGCTTGACCCGATTTGGTTAAGAATCTTGGACTATTTATCTTCTTTTATCATTTTCACCCTTACTTATATCTTATGCTATAAATTTATCCTTAAGTTTTACAAGCTTATCCTTCGAGCTTGATCATGATATATTTTATTGGGTGTACACCCACTAATATATTATCTAATCAGAATCGGCGCATGATGGTCTGATCAACCTATTGCGTTTTGGTTCGTCTTTTCATATATTAATCTACGTGGATGGAGACAGTTAAACTTGCCCTAGAATCTTGTCCGCAACAGCCTTGACAATTCTCCTTGGAATTATTTTAATCGTCTATGAACCTCGTATTCGTATCCAGTTGAATTAAATTTATCATGACCTGGATCTTCATCATTGGATGCTCGTGCTCATACTTGATTTCATTAATTTCCCATCTTGCCCAATCTCGATTTATCCTAAAATTGATCAACTTAGATCGTGTCAAGACTAAAATCTATTGTGATTGTTGTACCTAAATTTTTAATTTTCTTTTTATGGAATGGTAACTTTAATGATTTCTCACTTGTTAATGACCCATTTTCATATAGGATGGTAGACGGCCTATAGCCTTGATGATTGTTGTTTCCTTACCTTCCCAATTAGGACACCTTAGATTGCTTGAACGTTTTGATACCATAGGACAGTATTGATCTAGAATGACTAGTGCACCTAGATGAGACCGCAGACTGTTCCATTTAACCTGTTCCCCTGGTACCACTATTTCATCACGATTTTTGGTTCAATTTAGGCCATAGACCTTTCCCACTCTAAATTGTGATCATCGTAGGCACATTACCGTGACTTTTAAATTTGGAGCACAAGACTAGTTGTTTTCTCAAAACTGACTTCACATACCAGACCTAGACATGACATACTACACCCATGACCTTAGTGTCCCACTCAGGCATACCATTATGTGCTTTATTTGCTTAGTACGATTTTCCTGACCCGAGACTCCATCCTGATTTATCCCATGGAGTTACTTTTGGTTTCGATTTGAATTCAGGACACCTTATGACCTGAAACTGCCAGCCAATTCTTGGACATGACCCAGTATAGGTCTACTACCCCTATTTTGCTTGTTGACCTTGTATGTTGCCCAGGTAGTGGCTTCGTCCTTGATTGTTGGAGGTTGACCTAGAAGGAGTACGACCATCTAAATTTCGAGGACGAAATTATTTTAAGGTGGGTAGACTTGTAACACCCTGTTTTCTGAAATTGGGGATTTTTGAAAATTTATTATTTTTTATTATTTATTAATGGTATTTTAGTCATGGTATGATTTTCTGGTGATTTTAATTAAGTTAAACCATTTCTAAAGTCATGCTAAGTCATGACTTATGACTTTGTGACTTTGTTAGTAAACCTTAGTGTAAACCCTAGTTTCTCTAACCTAGAAGTTGCCATGACCATGAGAGCTTGACCATAGGCTTAGAATATCATTTTAGTGATTTTTAGCCATAGGGGTATTTTGGTAATTTTTAGGAATTTATTTGGAATTTAGTGGGATTAGTGAGATTTTACTATTCATGGACTTTTAGATTAGTGACTTGCTAATCCCTAACCTAATTACCCTAATCCATAGGTTAGCTACTAACCTAGAATGACTAAGAGGATTAGATATTTCATGGTAGTCAAAGCTATATAAATATCTAGATATTTACTTATTGATATTTTGCTTGATTTATGCAAAATATCCAAAACCCTTTACCAAAAGTCCTTCCCTTAGCTTGTAAGCAAGCCAAGGACAACCCCCCCATGCCTTGGCCATGCCATGGCCGGCCAAGACACCCCCCCCTTGGTTCATCATTCCTATATATTAGTTCATTTCCTTGTATTAAAATTTACATGTTTTAAATCATTGAAAATAGCCTTTTCTTGGAAAATTCACAACTCTCAACATAGTGATCCAAATCACTTCAAACCTCTTGCATTGGGTTCCTACAACCTAGAGGGTGCTAAGGGAGGCTAGCAAGTTGGACACAAGGACTTGGACACACCCATAAGTGGACTTGGACACCCCCTCATTTATTGAGTTTTCAAGGATTTTGCACATATAGGTAAATGTCTCTAAACCATATTAATATTGTAGTTTTTCTTCATAAATGCATGCATATAGGTGTATACTAGCTGTGGGTAAAGTTTGGTGAAATCTAGGAATCGTTTGGTGTCGTATCGGACACGTATCCTACATATAAAACCCTATTTATGTTCACTGTTTTTGCACACTGTCACATTGATAACACACACTGTTTTGTAAAACTTTTTGAACCAAAACCTAGTCCTAGGTTCCCTAAACCTAACCCTAAAACACTGAGCACAAGTTGGGTTGTGTCGTGTCCAAAATCTGGACACGAAGCTCTCAGTTTCAACACACAGGACACACTGCACAGTGCACTGTAAAAATTCCATGCTACCACCCCCTTAGTTCTCCCTACACACGACACTAGGACACGAGAAATTTTGTGGACACGAGGGGGCAATGTCTGCGCACATGCCCCCAAAATTTGGTGTCGCCTCGTGTCGTGTCGAGTGAGAAATCTCACTCGCACTGGACACGGGCTGTCAGCGCACACACGCACAGACACCAACTTCGAGTGTCTCGTGTCGCACGGACACGACACGATGACACCTCGTAGTGACACGAGAGTGTAGCCCTATAGTTGGCGTACACGAGGACACGAGCACGAGGTGCGTCGTGTCCTGTGTCGCGAGCACGAGATGTGTGCATCGCTGCACGATGCGGTACAGAACACTGAGTATCAGTCGATTTCCTTCGACTGGTACGGAGTTCGTGCCGTGTCCTGAGGACACGTGGACACGAGACAGGCTACCTAAACCCTAGACCAACCCTAGGCGAACCTATCCACACGTGCACGAGACTTCTAGACACGTGTGTCGTGTCCTAGAGCTAAGTGCACGCGTGCACGACACTGCGGTTAGTGTTGTGTATCCTAATTTACCCGGGTGTGGTTTTCGTGTGTTTGGACACGTGAAACCGTGTCGTGGTGTCGTGTCAGTGACCTAGGACACTAGGGTATGTGTGGGGTGTCAGTTACCAACCTTTGGTTGGGAGTCTTAGCTCGATTAGGTTCGTGTATTTCGGTTTACCTCAAATCGAGTGCACAGTGCACAGTCTCACTGTCGGGTTTAATTTCCAGTTTTTGGAAATGGATTTCAAACACGATTTTGATTGAATTAATCCATTAGACTAGTGTATTTTAGTATGTATACGTGTAGTATATATGTATTTGAGGGCGTGGGTCGAATTTGGGGAGTTTTGGTAGTGTGTGTGTGTATATACATATGTATATACATATATGTATATATGTAATGTGTGGTGTGTGTGGGGTGTTTCCTGTCTCAGGAAACCTGAGATACCCCCCCTTGTCTACTGTTCCTCTCTCTCTCCCTCACTGTCCCACTCTCTCTCATTCTCTCTCTCTCCCTTTGTCTCTCTCTCTCTATGTCTCTACATATATTTGTAATATATGTATAGTTATATATATATATATATATATATATATATATATATATATATATATATATATATATATATATATATATATATATATATGTATTGTATATATATATATACATGATATATGTGTATATTTATTTAGGTCTCTTAATGTATATTTAGTGTATTATATACATAGGGGTTGTATGTATATGATAATCATATATGGGTATATGGGTGGCTAGTATCTAATTATATATATATAGATATAGTGATATATATATATATATATATATATATATGTATAACCTTTAGTTATAGGTTTATATTAAAACCTAGACTATGGCCTATGGCCAGGGTTATTGGCCTATGGTTGGGGTTAACCCTAAAGGCCAAAACCCTACTAGAAACCCTTGTTGACTAAAGGTTGACCAAAGTCAACCTTAGGTCAAGAGTGACCTAGTTAACCTAGAAATGACTAGGATTGACCTACAATGACTAGTTTAACTAGTTGACTAAAACCCTAACTAGTTGACTAGTGTTGACCTAGCCTTGACTAGATAATTGACCATTGTTGACCAAAGTCAACTATGGGTCAACCATGACCAAATTGACCTAGAAATGGCTTGGATGAACATAGAAGGACTTATTGACTAAGATTTGACTAAACCCTAGGCTATTAACTAGTTGGTTTAGGTTTGACCTATATATAAGTATATTATTGTGACTTGGGTTTTGTGAAAGACCTATGTAGATAAGATATGTATGGGGTTAAGTTAGATACTTAGAGTTGAGTCATGACTTGAGATTGGAATATGGGATTAGCTTGAATATAGGATTAAGGTTGGTATTATATATATATGTATTTATATGTGGTATACTTGTATAGGTATTGGTTATATCTTAACCTTGTGGTGTAGTACCTTAGATAGTCTAGATTGACCTAGCTTGACCATATTGACTAGTATTTGACTAGTCTGACCATTGATTGACTAAACCCTAGATAACTTAACTAGTTTGACCCTATTTGACCTTGTTTGACTTTAATTGACTTAGTTTGATTTCCTGTAACCTAGTATGACTTCCTGTGACCTAGTTTGACTATTAGAGTTTACCAAGAGTTGACTTTTGACCAGATTGACCTAGAATCATGTAGTATGCATTGTATACTTTATTTTACCATTGTGGATACATTGTGACTTGTATTGCTCTGATTAGGAGCCAGACACCTCTCCTCAGACAGTATATCCTCTTCAGACATTCAGTTATCAGGCGAGTACATTCTCTGACCGTTTCATACTTGTTCAGGCTTTACTTCTCGCTCTAGATTACTTTACTTGTTGCTGTCACATTTGTAACACGGATTGGTACTATATGGATCTTTACATGAGATGTTATCCCCCTCGGGAGCATCGGGTACTTCATGTTATGTGCGTTTCACTATCATCATGTACTCCTATGCTTCCATCATTCATGTGCACTCATGTGATCATGTACTCTCATGTTTACTGAGCTCTCATGTATACTATCATGTGCACCCTTTCATGGGCCCCATGTGATATCATGTACAATAACGTAACTTGTATAGATCCTTGTGTATTGATTGGGGAAACGGGGGAGTAGAAGTGGTCATGTGAATAATTCCAAAGTAGTGTAATCATGTACAACTCCGTAGTGTAATCATGTATAAGTCCAGCCATTCACATGCCTATCTTATGCTCTACATCACTAGTCACTTACAGTTCTCTATATACAGTAGATATTTCATTACAGCTATCTCTTTTACAGCGTATATTTTCTTTCAGCAGTTCATGTATCTTACTCTATTGCCTGTATCGTATTTCCTAACCTGATATGCACTGCGTGAGATGTATTGTGCTCGTTCCCGTCCTGATTGGACCTGTTGAAAATATTACAGAGGATGAGGATGAGGCCCTGGTGTCTACCTATTATGGAGCAGGACTAGATGATACTTATGTTGTGGACCCTCAGCAGGATCCACCTACAGCTGAGGAGGATGTTCCAGTAGTCTAGACCAGTATAGTCTAGGCAGTCTTTCTATATTTACATTTTGTCTCACATTCTGTGTTATATTTTTGAGATGTGGAGATGTATAGACTCTTAGACTTTTTGTATTATGAGTTGTCAGTTCTGGATATTGTGTTGTACTAGACACTTAGACTTATTCATCTATGATACTGTTCTCTTGAGTTACTATCTATCTATCTATCTGTCTGTCTTTCGTTCTTCTATCCTAGATGTGATTGAGATGTATATTGTTATGTCACCTCCGTTCGGAGAGTATAAACTGTACAGGTACTTGATATTGATAGATGATTGACCTAGGACAGCGTTCTACCGCCGACACTGCGGCGTAGGCTGGGCGTTGTTACGTTCTCGTACCCTAACAGTGGGTGCGGATCGTGACAGCTTCTCCCCAGTAGCACTTAGGAAGACCAGCAGTCAACAACATTGAATTTATCATTTCTGTCAACGTCCTGTTCTTCCTCTCAGCTACTCCGTTTGATTGAGGAGAGTACGGAGCCGTAGTCTCATTGACAATTCCATGTGACTTACAGAACGATGCGAATACATAAGACCTGTACTCTCCACCTCGATCACTTCTTATCCTTTTGAGTTATTGTCCAGTCTGCCGCTCAGCTTCGGCTCTGAACTCCTTGAACTTCTCGAATGCTTCGTCTTTAGCCTTCAGCAAGTAGACGAACGCATACTTTAAGAAGTCGTCGATGAAGGTTATGAAATACTTCATCTCGGCCTTTGTAGAGAACTGTTTGAAGTCACAGATATCTGAGTGTACCAACTCCAGAAGATCTGTACTTCGATTAACCCGAGGAAAGGGTTTCCTTGTGATCTTTGTTTGAGCACAAACTTCACATTTCTCTAACTTACCCCCACACTTGGAGATAAGTCCTAGACTAGACATTCTATTTATTCGTTTACAATGAACATGTCCTAGCCTATTATGCCACAACTCAAGAGTATAAGCAGAAGGAGAGATTTCATTAATTACATTAATTACATTGGACTGATTTACAAGCTGAATCTTGAACATTCCTTCGGTATAAAAAGCTTTCCCGAAATATGTTCTCTTGATAGACATCACCATCTGGCCAGCATTGATGTCCATTCTGAGGCCTGTATTACAGAGTAAACCTCCCGAGATCAGGTTCTTGGCGATAGCAGGTACGTGCTTCACGCCTTAAAGCGTCAGAGACTTGCCAGAAGTCAGCTTCAGAATAACCGTCCCGATCCCTAGAACTTCAACTTGTGCTTGGTTCGCCATCACAACCGCTTCAGAAGTGGGTGTGTAGGTGGTGAACCACTCCTTACTGGAGCAGACATGGCAGGTGACTCCAGTATCTACCCACCAGTCTGAATCAGATCCTACAGCATCAACCTGTCCAATCATAGCAATTACATCAGTAATCATTGAGACTTTGCTAGGCTCACCTTGCTCTGATTTCTTGGCCGGTGCTGTGCATTCACTTTTGAAATGGCCCAACTGGCCACATTTGAAACAAGGCATCTTTGCCTTAGATTTCTTTGACTTGAAAGAAGTTCCCTTAACATTCAAGTTGTTAGGGTTCTTCTTCTTCTTCTGGAAATCTGCACGCTTTCCCTTTCCCTTCGGTTCCTTGGTCTGAACCAGATTAGCGTTAGCCAATTGCTTGGAAAGCGTGTCAACCTTATGTTGAGCCCTCATCTGGTCTTCAACATAAATTTCCTGCAGGAGATCTTCAAGGGTGATCTCCAGCTTTTTCCTATGCATGTTTGCATAGAACTTACTCCACCCAGCGGGGAGCTTTGAGACAATCCCTCCAACAACAAACTTGTCGGGGAGGGGCATCGCCTCGTCTTCCAACTTCTGTCGCAGCTTCAGAAATTCTTTGACCTGCGGCAGCATGGACTTCTCGTCCTCAAAGAGCCATTTGTGATATTTTTCAACCACAAATATTTTGCTCCTGTTCTTGTCTTCTTCGTAGAGTTTTTCTAGAGACTCCCATATGTCTCTAGCGATATCCTTCTTAGAATATGATTCTGCTAGGGAATCCTCCATAGCATTCAGGATAAGCAACCTGCAAATGCTATTCTCCCTTCTCCACTTGGCCTGAAGTTTAGTAGCCGCGGTGATTGCGGCAGCAGACCCAGTATCTGGAACAATAGGTTCCTCTTCAAGCAATACGTGATCCACGTCTCTGAGTTGAAGAGTGAGATAAACCTTCCTCTTCCAGACTTGATAATGCTCTCCATCAAACTTCTCTAACTTACAGAAGTCAGTGTTTAGGAGTGAAGCATTAATATTTTCCATCGCAGCAATAAAGCTTTGAGATTGTTAATACCGGAAACGCCGGGGCACGCTTTTTGATGGAAAATACAGAAACTGAAACAGTTGTAAAGACAATATTTCAAATGCAATTCCTTAAAGAAGGTTTTGCAACAGAGATCCAGAAGGATTCTGCAAATTACGAGATCTAAAAAGATATCGTAATTCACGAATAATCTAAAGAGATTTTCGTGATCGTAGCAATCTGGCAGTAGTGCCTTCTAAAAAGAAGATACTGACAGAAATGCTAAAGGCAACAGAAGGATGACAGGCGAGAAGATGGAATTACTGGGGTGAATTATCACCGTTGCTCAAAGCTTTATTCGCCCTCTGCGAATAGCTTCCAGGAACCAGTAAGGTTGACGGAAAACCTTGGAACACTCCTGCTCTTCTGACTCCTCGAAAGACGGCGAACTCCTCTGGCCTGACTCCTCGGAAGACGGCGAACTCCTCTGGCAATGGATCTACTCTTCTCTCTCTGTTTCTGAAATAACAGAACCCACACGCTAGTGTTTGTGTTAAAAAACACGCTCACTCCTCTGTTGTGTTAAAGAATACTTAGAGTTTTCTTTTCTTTCTGGAATTTTGATTTTTCCAACACTGAGAGAGAGGTGAGAACCTGCATATATAGCCCACGGGGCGGTTGCCAAGCAGTTGCCTGAACTTCAGGGTAGTGGCTGAACCACTCCTGAATGTGCAGCAACTGCTGCAACCGTTCCCGCTCTAATATGCAGCCAGCCACACGCACACTACGCACTCTACGCATATTGCGTACGCTGCGCACACTGCGCACTCTACGTACGCTGCGTACGCTGCGCACTCTGCGCACTCTACGCACGCTGCGTATACTGCACGTACTGGACGTACTGGCTGCGTACTGGGCTGCGTAACTGGGCCAGCGTAACTGGGCTCGCGTAACGGGCCGCGCAACGTGGTCGCGCAAGTGGCTCGCGCAACGAGCGCAACTTAAGCGCACTATGCGCCTAGCAACGATGCTGACGTGCTAAGTGCAAAGTGCGCTAACAAAACGCCACATTACGCCTCATGAGCCCTTGAGCCCGAGTCCGAGTCCGAGCCCGAGCCCGAGTCCGAGTCCGAGTCCGAGTCCGAGTCCGAGTCGCTAAGCTCCTACGGAGCTTAGCTCCATGGAAATAAATTTCCAAGAGCAAAAAGCTTACAGCTTCTTAATTGTTGATTAAGCCTTTATACCATTAATTATTAATCCCACATGGCACACACCCATGTGCACTACATGTGCATCTCCATAAAGAGTAAAGACTCATATATATGGAGATACACATTCCTTTCTAGCCGATGTGGGACTAAAAACCAAAAACCAAAGGCTAAAAACCCAACACATTACTGCTCTTCAATCGGAGCAACCTAAAGAATGGGAAGAGAGGGGAAAAGAGAAGGGGCGCTCACCTTCTGGTAGGCGGAGGGGTCGCCTCGGCGTCAACGCCGGCGGTGGACGGTGCACCTAGATTCATCACCGGCGGCGGGAAGGCGGCTACGGCGCAATCATGCGGCTCACCGATGCAGGCGGGGAGATCGATATGGCAGTGGGCACGGCTTAGGTGAGGGGGTTCGATCTTCTCGCTTCGCTGGGGTGTTGCCACCGGTGAGGTGGCTTGGCGTGTCCGGTGGGTCGGACACGATACCGGTTTTGATGTATATGTAATGGGAGATGGAATAAGAAAGATGGACACGGACACACGGGTCCGGACACGGCACATAGTTTTGGTATTGGACGTGTGTGTTGATGGTGATGACTTGGCTTCGGGCTCGCCATGGCGTGGTTGATCTACGGGTGATCGGAGTGTTGGGAATCCAGACATGCAGGAAGCAGGCGCTCGTCAGGAAGGAGGGGTGTACGCACATCGCTGAGTCTCGAGGCTTCGAGTCTGCCATGGCTGCATGCTTGTTGGTTGAGTATGGATAGGGGAAGGCTTCGGTTTCATGGAAAGAAGAAGGTTATATTGGTAGGGGTAGCAGGTTGTTCTCATGCGTTCGATTTAGGAGAAATAGGGAAATAGAGATATAGGTAAACTATCAAGATAAGATATGTATAACTACACAGATTTGAACTTTGGTCTAAATCTTATAGGCTCAAATAATATTGAATCCAATAGAAATCAATCTATAACAATTTAGAAATGATACTATATTTTATTTAAAATATACACATAGTCAAATCTAAATTTAACACTTAAAATAATACTCCTAGGATAGGACTTTATTTCAAGTAATATTATGAAACATATGTTTTTGAATTCAAATCAGGGTTCAAATTATTTAAAATAAACTTTGAAATATCTTTATATCCATATCGAATTATTTAATATGAGATGACAATTTCCTGCCTCCCAAATATACTTTGGAAGAATATTTGTTGCTAACAATTAATATATAATATATAAATATATCGGTATAAATCTAATGCAAATAATAGTCATTTGTATTTAAACGAATCACTTGATTCCATAAAATAATTTAAAATATATTTTGGTTTAATCAAAATCCTAATTTGAAAATAGATTGAGCATAAATTACTTTATTGATAAAACTAAATAAGGTTTTCAATCGCTCTTGAAGCCGGTAGTTTGGAAGTCCAAAAATAACAACTCATGCCTCTTGTAATTCCAAAACTTCAAGAACAATATTTGACCAATCTGAGGAGAAGGAAAATAATATCGTAACGTTCGATACACAGAAAAATTTAAAATAAGATGATTAGAATAAAATATACAAAAATATAAGTTTTAAAAAATCGGGAAGAGGAGTTACACTAGTTGTTTTCTCAAAACTAACTTCACTTGCATGATCTAGTTAAGACACCCTACACCCATGACCTTCGTGTCCCACTCAGACACACTATCTTGTGCGTTATTTTTATCGCACAACTTTCCTGACACAAGACCCAATCTTAGTTCGTCCCACGGAGTCAAATTTATTTCCGACTTAAATTGGGGACACCCTTTCGACCCAAACTGTCGACCCAAAATATGGACACGGCCTACATTAAGCCTACTACCCCCGCATGCTCATATTTCATCAATAATTATAAATAATTTAAATTTGTAATTATGGCCTAACCAAGCCCAAACTCAACCGAACTTGACCCGATACTAACCAGAATTTTATGTAGGCCTCTTTTATGACTACCCAAACATCCCACATTATAAGCCCCCTGAATTTTCGGGATTATTTTAAAATTTTTAAATGAATTATTTTTTGATAATTTAATTTTGATTTAATTAATTTTGATCATTAAATGCTCCTTACCGTGACTTGGAATTCTAGAGCATCAGGGATGCCAGTCTCTGGAAACTTTTTTCTTGAGTTTTGTAGTGGACGAGATTATCTTCATGTTGATATATCGTGTCCCATTCGAACTTGCTCCCTTGTACTCTTTTTGCTTCGCACATGTTCGGGTCAATTTAGACCATTTAATTATTAATTGAATTTCCACTCTTTTTCTTGATCATCATATGCACGTTACCATGACTTTTAATTTAGGAGCACCAGACTAGTCATTTTCTCGAAACCAACTTGTCATGCATAATCTACTCGAGACACTCTTCGCCCATGACCTTCGTGTTCCACTCAGACACACCATCTTGTGCTTCATTTTCTTCGCACAACTTTTGGGTCAATTTAGGCCAATTAATTATCCACCGTAATTTGTGACCTGACTTCCAATTTAATTTCGGGACCCGACATCGACCCAACCTAGTCGACCCCAAATATGGACATGGCCCACACGAAGCCTACTACCCGCATGACACTCGCGTCCCATTTATTTGAGCCTCCACATGCTACTTATTTATCCATGATCATAAATACTTATTTTTAATTCAAATATTTCACCATGTCCGATTTTGGCCTAACCCGGCTCCACTGAACCCAACCCCAGCTCCATGTTACCCTCCATCATGACTGCCCATACACCCCACTGATATTTTTTTCTCTCTCTAAATATCTCTCTCTATAAATATCTCACTTTTTTCTATTATATATATATATACATAATATATATATTATTAATATCTCTCTCTCCTAACACCTCACCCCTCTCTTTATTACAATTACACACAAACAACCCCCTCCTGTACGAGCAGCACCCCCCTCCATCTCTATCTTTCTCTCTCTCTCTCTCTATTCTATTAATAATTCTCATTCTCTCTCTCTCTTTAATTTTGTTCACAAACTCACACACACATACACACCATCACCAACAGCAAGTAGCAGCCCCTCCATTGCCGAGCTCACCATCTCCTCCTCCCCGACTTTATCTCCTCCTCTCCGACTCCAACTCCTCCTCCTTCCTAACACAACATCATCATCATCATCATCTTCCATTACCATCACCATCTTCGATCACCACCCCACCGAACCACCACCTCTCCTCACTCTTTTCTCCTCCTCACCGTGCCACCACCCTCGCGGCCGCATGGCTGGCCGCCATCGTGCCCTGGCTGCGCCGCCGTACCACCGCAATGGCAGCAGCAGCAGGTACTGCTACAACAGCAGCGGACAGCAACGACAGCCGCGCCTGGCCGCGCGGTGCAACGCCGTCGCCGGCGCCACGACCGCCAGGGTCGGCCACCCCCTGGAGGGGCGACCCCCAGGCACCACCCTGTAGCGGCCACCGTCCTCCGGGATGCGCCGTCTATGCAATTTGTGCATTTTACACGGGATCCCGTCGGCGCGAGCTCGGAAAGGATCCAGAAATGGTGTTCCGTCGCAGCGACTTCGTACACATTTTTCAGGAAATTCGACCGTTGGATCGGCAATTTCTTCGCTCCATTACAATCTCGGTATATAGCTCTTCACTCCCCTCAATTTTTGTCCGTTAATTTCGTCGTTTGATACATCAAAATCGGCCACCAAGTTGACATTTTAATTTGTACTGTTTTTGGACAGTTTTGCGACGCCAACTTCGCGGGTTCGTATCTTCGTCGTAGCAGTCGTTTGGTGCACCATCGGTTCTGGTGCACAGCTGGTATAACCCTCTTTCTGCCCCCTATAGATTTCATTTCAGTTTGAGCTTGTTAGGTCGGTCGAATTTGACGCCAAAGTTGGCCGTTCGAATTCTTAGTGTTCCACTTATTAAATTCCATTTTTGAACCTGGGACTCCGAATTCAATTTCTGACACCACCAGTAGACTTGTGGCGTCGTTCTGGCACGTTTTCATATAAAGTTTGTTAGATTTGGAGGACGTGGGCCTTGGCACGTATTTCGGTGCAAAGCGGGCCCCATAATCCGGGTCAACGGGTCATTTTGAGATCGGGTCAACGGAATCCAATTCTGGATATACCGTTGGGTTCGTATCGTCATTAAGGACTCGTTGACATATAATTTGCTGAGTTTTGAGGACATTGGCTCCGACACGCTTTTCTGTGCAAATCGGATTTCAATGTCCTGGTCAACGGACCAATTTGAGATCGGGTCAACGAAATCCAATTCTGGATATACCGTTGGGTTCGTATCGTCATTCTAGATTTGTGGACATATAATTTTTTAGGTTTGATAGACAAGTATTCTTTCACATTTTTTGGTACAAAGCGGGTCCGACACGGACACCGTTTTGACCCAAAATTACCTTTTTGCCCCTGTGTCCAAATTGGACTTATGGACAGGCTAACCTAGCTGATTTGACCATTCTGGACACGTTGATAATGGTTGTTTCACCATCCGACAACACCTGTAGGTTCTCACCCTATTATTATAATTTTTCTCCTTTGGTTGTATTTCGAGATCCATCGATCCCAATGATTTCACAATCACTGAAATTGAATGTGTTGACCCTATGGATGTTTATAGAGACTAGCTTTGACCCAGTTTGACCATGGTTGACTACTTTGACTGAACGTCGAAGTAGAGTCAACATTTGACCTAGGTTAGACTAGTTTTGACCCTGGTTGACCATAGTTGACTATTTTAACCAAAGTCAACCGAAAGTCAACCGTAGTCTACAATTGACTAGAACTGAACCAGAGTTGACCAGTGGACCCAAAGTCAACTGTTAGCCAACATTAGTCAAGTTTGACCCGAGTTGACCTAGGGTTGACCAGAGTTGACCAGTTGACCAGAAGTCAACTATAAGTCAACCCTTGACTTAGATTGACCTAGTTTGACTTGCTTTGACTTGCCTTGACCTAGTTTGACTTGGTATGACTTGATTTTACTTCCAAACCCTTATATTGATACAGTATTCCACCTATAGGTCTTCGAGGCACTGTTCTTGGACTCAGTTGACATATTCCACCAGATCTCAGGCGAGTACATTCTCTGATAACTTTTTTTCAATTTATGATAACTGTTATGATTCATGTACTTAGTGTAGATATGCTTATTCCTGACACATGGTTCTCACGGATTGGTATTCCTGGATCTTGACGAGAGATGTTTCTCCTTCTTAGGTTGGGATGTATTGTGCAAGCTCCCTTGTAGCTCTTGCACAATATGTGGTCACTGATTCTAGAAAAGACTTGCTCCCTTCTCATTAGAATCCCGTGCAGTGACGTGTCCTGTTTGGATCCATTCTACCAGTTGGGGGTAGGGGGAGTAGTAGCGTATGCCTGTGATCAAATCCATCATGCATTCTTGAACAATGTTAGTCATATACCGTACTTATGACTAGCCAGGCCAGATCTTACAGGTTCCCAAGCCGGTCACAAGCTGAAAATACTACTCACACACATTGGATATATGGCTTACCTTGATTTGTGTACATACCATAATTCAGTTCTACTTTCCTGTTCTAGCTCTAGCTCTACAGCTTACCATGCCATGATATATATATGTACACTCCATGATTTCATTGTATATGCTCTATTTACAGTCTTATGGCTTTTATTCTATCTTGAGATCTGTTATGAGATATATGTACTCGTTCCATCCTGACCGGATATGTTGATAAAATTTTAGGAGTAGTTGTGCCCTCAGTATTGGACTTCATGATATTGCTCGCTGAGGTGGATCTCACTATTCTTCTATGTGAGTTGCCTGGTAGTTATCCTTAGTTAGTCTTGTTGTTCCTTCTTTATTTCCTGTCTTATGATCATTGTAGATTCTAGTTGTTCTAGTGATATTGTTATTATTTCTTGTCTTATCTTCCTTAGTTTTCGTGATGTGACATGAGTACATTTCTAGTTATGGATCTTTAGATGTTGTAGTTAGTATAAAATACTGGACAACGCTCTACCGCCGATACTGCGGCATAGGCTGGGCGTGGCCCACGTATTCGTACCCGTATATCCGGGTGCGGGTCGTGACACGTTTTTAGTGGTGGCCCATGCAGGTCAGTCTTTGCTATTAATGCGAAGTCGTGGTAGTACTTGAGCTTATCTGTACCACTGCGAGCCTGCCCTAGGATTAAGGTTGAGTCATGTAATATTTTAGGGATTTGGTACTCAGTCATATATTATGAACTCTTGATAGATTCTAGGGATGACCCCTGGGAATCTTATTTCAAAACTCTTCGAATCTATTCCTATTCGTTTCTATCCATCCTGATTCCTGAGATATCTCTCAGTTATCGTACTTTATTATTCTTTGGGATGAGTTTGTGGACCCCAGAGGGAAGGTATAAGTTGGACTTGTATGTCATCTAGGTTGGGGAGAGAATATGATTTACCAACCTTGTATCACGGTCGAGGTTTGTTTTAGATTATATTCCACCATTTTCTATCTTGACCTAGGTAGTACCCTCGGGACTTTCCCTGAGATTTTCCTCTGAACCCTATCTCGGAAGTTGTTTCCGTTGCTTCTATTAACTTACCCTCCACTTGTTGAATTTTAAATCTTAATATTCGTTGTTGACCTTTGATTTTGTTCTGGATAATTCTTTTAAGAATTGAGTTAAGATATCCTGATAAACATATTTTGGACGAGGACGATGAGAACAATAAGTGTCTACTTTATTTATGGAGTTAGAATTCATCGCAGTCATATTAGCTAGCGAGACAAGGACATGGAGCCTGATTTGGATATACTATCCTAGTTATATCATTTAGATTCTCTTGCAGCCATACCGGTTGGCGTGGTAAGGAATCTAGATGACATGATTATAGGGTGTATACCATAGTTATGGACTTCATTGTTTATTACCGCTATGCTTACTGGCGTGGCGAGAATTCTGGCAACATGATTTGGGATAGACGAGTATGGTTATCAGATCGTATCTTAAATTGATTCACTTGGTTTAACCTATTGGGCAAGAGCAGTTCCTACTTGTACTTCTGTTTTCCCATTCTTCTCTTCCTCATCGTATGATGATTTCCTCATCTTACCCTTACTTCCTCCATCTTGATCAATTATGTCTTGGTTCCACCAATTACCTATCTCGTATCTACTTTGTCAGCCATACTTTGAAAACCTTGAAAATTTTAGAATTTTCTTATCTTTTTATCTTGGGAGAAATCGAGGAAGTATCGTAATCATCCGTCTCGGAGTAGACATTGTTGGTAGTAGTCGAAGCAGAGCGAGATGATTACCCCGACTTCCTCCTACGATCCCATATTCTGGTTTCTATGATAACAGAAGCAATTCAATTCTACATCCTTGATTTATTTATTATATTTTGATATCGTGAGATTGATCCTCTCTGATTGACCAATCGATTCTGGTTGTCTAGTTTATCGTGCCAAAGAGTCTTGATTGTTGATTAAACTTAAATGGTTTCGAATTCCGTTGTGATATGATTTCCTTCTTAGATGCTCGTGTCCAGACTTCGTTGATTTTGTTCTCCATCTTGCCCAAATTCTGATTTACTCAAAACTTGATCAATTTAAATCGTGCTGAGACTAAATTATTTATTTTTATCGTGATTAGACAATGCTATCATCACTCGTGCTTTAAACTTTCGATTCAATTCTGGCAAATGACTAAATTCTATTCCAATCACGATTAGGCTTCATACTATCCTTGATTATGCCGGAGTCTCATGTTGGTCATGCTTAAACCGTTATACTTTTGACTAAGGTTGAGCTGACCGTATCTATGATCGTATTGAGATAATTTTGAGCATGTTTGGATTTTGAAACACTCGTGCCTATACTCTTTTCGACTTTGATTTGATTTTCTGATTGTATCTGAAATTTCCTTGTGCTTAATCATGCCTAGATGATCTAGCGTGACTAAGGCAACTTGGAGTTCCTTGATCGTAATTTTAACGATCATAACTATGCATATCATCTTGCTTCTAAATTATGCTTTTAAGACCTTGATTTTGAATTCATGATTTATTTATCATTCACAACTGAACTTGGATCTTGATCGTGCTTATGTGACCTATAATCTGATTTCTATCAATTCTATCTCTCAATCGTGCTATACTCAAATTTTTCTCTCAATTTGCTTCTCTCAGCCTTGTTTTAGATTATGACTATCCGACTTGATTTTCATGATCTTGATAATCTTAACCCTAAATCTAATTTTATTGAGCTGAAATCCTGTTAATCAATGTTTGACTCGATTGTAATCGGACGAAGCTCAAGTTTTGATTTTGTTGTCATATCTAAATCGTGCCCCAATGACTTGACTTATTTCTGAAATCACGCACATATGATTTTGTTTGTATCATGATTCTATCGTGCCAAATCCCTCATCGTGCTGAATAATTTTAAATCGATTATCTTGATCGTACAAAACTCGTCATTTTTGGATCGTACCTAAAATATTGCCTAAATCTTCTATCCTGTTTTAACCCCCACTACCAACCTTTAATTTCGAGGACAAAATTTTTATATGGTGGGTAGGATGTAAGCCCCCTGAATTTCCAGGATTATTTTGAAATTTCTAAATAAATTATTTTTCGATAATTTAATTTTGATTTAATTAATTTTGATCATTAAATGCTCTTTACCGTGACTTGGAATTCTAGAGCATCAGGGATGCCAGTCTCTGGAAACTTTCTTTTTGAGTTTTGTAGTGGACGAGATTATCTTCATGTTGATATATCGTATCCCACTCGAACTTGCTCCCTTGTACTCTTTTTGCTTCGCACAAGTTTGGGTCAATTTATACCATTTAATTATTAATTGAATTCCCACTCTTTTCCTTGATCATCATATGCACGTTACCATGACTTTTAATTTAGGAGCACCAGACTAGTCATTTTCTCGAAACCAACTTGTCATGCATGATCTACTCGAGACACTCTTCGCCCATGACCTTCGTGCCCTACTCAGACACACCATCTTGTGCTTCATTTTCTTCGCACAACTTTTGGGTCAATTTAGGCTAATTAATTATCCACCGTAATTTGTGACCTGACTTCTAATTTAATTTCGGGACCCGACATCGACCCAACCTAGTCGAACCCAAATATGGACATGGCCCACACGAAGCCTACTACCCGCATGACACTCGCGTCCCATTTATTTGAGCCTCTACATGCTACTTATTTACCCATGATCATAAATACTTATTTTTAATTCAAATATTTTACCATGTCCGATTTTGGCCTAACCCGGCTCCACTGAACCCAACCCCAGCTCCATGTTACCCTCCATCATGACTGCCCATATACCCCACTGATATTTTTTTCTCTCTCTAAATATCTCTCTCTATAAATATCTTATTTTCTTTCTATTATATATATATATATATATATTATTAATATCTCTCTCTCCTAACACCTCACCCCTCTCTTTATTAAAATTACCCACAAACACCCCCCCTCCTGTACGAGCAGCACCCCCCTCCATCTCTATCTTTCTCTCTCTCTCTATTCTATTAATAATTCTCATTCTCTCTCTCTCTCTTTAATTTTGTTCACAAACTCACACACACACACCATCACCAACAGCAAGTAGCAGCCCCTCCATTGCTGAATTCACCATCTTCTCCTCCCCGACTTCATCTCCTCCTCCCCGACTCCAACTCCTCCTCCTCCCTAACACATCATCATCATCATCATCTTCCATTACCATCACCATCTTCGATCACCACCCCACCGAACCACCACCTCACCTCACTCTTTTCTCCTCCTCACCGCGCCACCACCCTCGCCGCCGCATGGCTGGCTATCGCCGTGCCACCGCAATGGCAGCAGCAGCAGCTACTGCTGCAACAACAGCGGGCAGCAATGGCAGCCGCGCCTGGCCGTGCGGTACAGCACCGCCGCCGACGCCACGGCCGCCATGGCCGGCCACCCCCTGGCCGGGCGACCCCTAAGCATTACCCTGTGGCAGCCACCATCCTCCGAGACGCACCGTCTAGGCGATTTGTACATTTTGCACGGGATCCCGTCGGCGCGAGCTCGAAATGGATCCAGAAATGGCGTTCCGTATCAGCGACTTTGCACGCATTTTTCTAGAAATCCGACCGTTGGATCGGCGATTTCTTCACTCCATTACAATCTCGGTATATAGCTCTTCACTCCCCTCAATTTTCGTCCGTTAATTTCGTCGTTTGATACATCAAAACCGGCCACCAAGTTGACGTTTTAATTTGTACTATTTTTGGACAGTTTTGCGACGCCAACTTCGCGGGTTCGTATCTTCGTCGTAGCAGTCGTTTGGTGCACCGTCGGTTCCGGTGCACAGCTGGTATAACCCTCTTCCTGCCCCCTTTAGATTTTATTTCAGTTTGAGCTTGTTAGGTCGGTCGAATTCGACGCCAAAGTTGGTCGTTCGAATTCTTAGTGTTGCACTTGTTAAATTCCATTTTTGAACCCGGGACTCAGGATTCAATTTCTGACACCACCGGTAGACTCGTGGCATCGTTCTGGCACATTTTCATATAAAGTTTGTTAGATTTGGAGGACGTAGGCCCTGGCACGTATTTCGGTGCAAAGCGGGCCCCACAATCTGGGTCAACGGATGATTTTGAGATCGGGTCAACGAAATCCAATTTTGGATATACCGTTGGGTTCATAACGTCATTCTGGACTCGTTGACATATAATTTGCTGAGTTTTGAGAACATTGGCTCCGACACGCTTTTCTGTGCAAATCGGATTTCAATGTCCTGGTCAACGGACCAATTTGAGATCGGGTCAATGGAATCCAATTCTGGATATACCGTTGGGTTCGTATCGTCATTCTGGATTCGTGGACATATAATTTGTTAGGTTTGGTAGACTAGTATTCTTGCACGTTTTTTGGTGCAAAGCGGGTCCGATACGGACACCGTTTTGACCCAAAATTACCTTTTTGCCCCTGTGTCCAAATTGGACTTATAGACAGGCTATCCTAGCTGATTTGACCATTCTGGACACGTTGGTAATGGTTGTTTCACCATCCGACAACACCTGTAGGTTCTCACCCTATTATTATAATTTTTCTCCTTTGGTTGTATTTCGAGATCCATCGATCCCAATGATTTCACAATCACTGAAATTGAATGTGTTGACCCTATGGATGTTTATAGAGACTAGCTTTGACCCAGTTTGACCATGGTTGACTACTTTGACTGAACGTCGAAGTAGAGTCAACATTTGACCTAGGTTAGATTAGTTTTGACCCTGGTTGACCATAGTTGACTATTTTAACCAAAGTCAACCGAAAGTCAACCGTAGCCTACAATTGACTAGAACTGAACCAGAGTTGACCAGTGGACCCAAAGTCAACTGTTAGCCAACATTAGTCAAGTTTGACCCGAGTTGACCTAGGGTTGACCAGAGTTGACCAGTTGACCAGAAGTCAACTATAAGTCAACCCTTGACTTAGATTGACCTAGTTTGACTTGCTTTGACTTGCCTTGACCTAGTTTGACTTGGTATGACTTGATTTTACTTCCAAACCCTTATATTGATACAGTATTCCACCTATAGGTCCTCGAGGCACTATTCTTGGACTCAGTTGACATATTCCACCAGATCTCAGGCGAGTACATTCTCTGATAACTTTTTTCCAATTTATGATAACTGTTATGATTCATGTACTTAGTGTAGATATGCTTATTCCTGACACATGGTTCTCATGGATTGGTATTCCTAGATCTCGACGAGAGATGTTTCTCCTTCTTAGGTTGGGATGTATTGTGCAAGCTCCCTTGTAGCTCTTGCACAATATGTGGTCACGGATTCTAGAGAAGACTTGCTCCCTTCTCAATAGAATCCCGTGCAGTGACGTGTCCTGTTTGGATCCATTCTACCAGTTGGGGGTAGGGGGAGTAGTAGCGTATGTCTGTGATCAAATCCATCTTGCATTCTTGAACAATGTTAGTCATATACCGCACTTATGACTAGCCAGGCCAGATCTTACAGGTTTCCAAGCCGGTCACAAGCTGAAACTACTACTCACACACATTGGATATATGGCTTACCTTGATTTGTGTACATACCATGATTCAGTTCTACTTTTCTGTTCTAGCTCTAGCTCTACAGCTTACCATGCCATGTTACATATATGTACACTCCATGATTTAATTATATATGCTCTATTTACAGTCTTATGGCTTTTAATCTATCTTGAGATCTGTTATGAGATATATGTACTCGTTCCATCCTGACCGGATATGTTGACAAAATTTTAGGAGTAGTTGTGCCCTCAGTATTGGACTTCATGATGTTGCTCGCTGAGGTGGATCTTACTATTCTTCTATGTGAGTTGCCTGGTAGTTATCCTTAGTTAGTCTTGTTGTTCATTCTTTATTTCATGTCTTATGATCATTGTAGATTCTAGTTGTTCTAGTGATATTGTTATTATTTCTTGTCTTATCTTCCTTAGTTTCGTGATGTGACATGAGTACATTTCTAGTTATGGATCTTTAGATGTTGTAGTTAGTATAGAATACTGGACATCGCTCTACCGTCGATACTGCGGCGTAGGCTGGACGTGGCCCACGTATTCGTACCCGTATATCTGGGTGCGGGTCGTGACACACATAATTTCTCTTTTTTTTCTACTCTAAAATATCTCTTTTTCTCTCTGTACTTATTTAAATATCTCTATTTAAAATTTCTCTTTCTCTTTTCTTTAATATATACAAATATCTCTCTCTCTGCACTACTCACACTACACTCCAACCCCCATCAGCATCAACACCCCTACTCCCCCTTCCAGCCGATATCAACACTCCACCCCCTCCTCTCTTTCTTCATTTTTCTTCCTCAACTTCTCATTCTTCTTCTTCTTCTTCATGGCTTCATTAACACCACCACTATCACTCCCACCATCCCTACCAACACTACTCACTATCATCCTCACCATTCTCCTCCTTCTTTGTCCTGTCACCGTCGCCATGCCCCAGCCTGGCCCCCCTCCGCCATCGTACTGCCAGCAACAGCAACTTCAATGGCAGCGAGCAACAATAGCTGTAGTGTGCAGCAGCAGCAGCGGCCGGCGACCGCGTACCACCGCGCACCGCCGTGTGGGCGGCCCCTTTAGCCCACGACCACCATGAGCCCCAGGCAACTCCGACGACCCACTACGTGTCACCTCGGCGTGGCAGCAGCGTCTCCGACGCGAGGAACAGTCGATCTGTGCGTTTCACACAAGATTCCGTCGGCACGCACGAGAAATCGAAGTCCAGAATTGTTCCTCGGGACAGCGACTTCGTGCACATTTTTTGAGAAATCAGACCGTTGGATCGTCGGTCCGTTTCTTCCTTCACAATCTCGGTATATTTCTCTTCATTCCCCTGAAGTTTCTACCGTTAATTCCATTGTTTGCCATATCAAAATCGGCCGCCATATTGACAGTTTAAATTGTGTTATTTTTGGATAATTTTATGGAGCCAACTTCGTGAACTTGTATCTTCGCCATCGCAACTCCGTTTGGCATGCCACCAGTTCCTATGCATAGCTGGTATAACCCTCTTCCTGCCCCTTGAGTTTTGATTGATTGTGAGCTTGTTTGATTGGTTGAATTTGGTGCCAAAGATGGCCGTCCGAATTTATAATTTCTAATTTGTAAAATCCTAATTTTGGACCCGGGACTCCCGATTCCAATTCTGACACCACCAGTAAACTGTGGGCGTCGTTTTGGCACGATTTTATATAAAGTTTGTTAGATTTGGAGGACGTGGGCCCTGGCACGCATTTCGGTATAAAGCGGGCCCCAATATCCGAGTTAACGGGCCATTTTAAGGTCGGCTCATCAGAATCCAATTTCGGATATACCGTTGAGTTTGTATCGTCATTCTAGACTCGTTGACATATACTTTGTTAGGTTTAGTTGACTTTAGCATCGGCACGCATTTTTGTGCAGACTGGATTCCAAATGTCCGGGTCAACGTGTTATTTTGAGATCAACTCATCGAAATCCAATTCTGGACATATCGTTGGGTTCGTATCGTCATTCTGGATGCATGGACATATAATTTTCTATGTTTTGAGGACTTTTACCCTGACACATTTTTCGGTGCAAAGTAGGTCCAATACGGACGTCGTTTTCATTCGAAATTACCATTTTGCTCGTGTGTCCAAATTGGACTTATGGGTAGGCTATCCTAGCTAATTTAACCATTCTGGAAAGATTGATAATATTTGTTTTATCATCCGACAACATCTATAGATTGCTGCTTATGTATCACCCTTAATTACAATTAATTCTTATTATTGGTATATATGTATATGATTGGGTTTTTAAAACTCTAGAATGATCTTTGAGTTTCTAAGGACTCTGAGTGTTGGTTATAGGCGTAGTGTCACCCCATATTGGTCTACATTGCTAGGGCATCACTTAGCTAAGTGTCTCAGTTAGAAGTCGTGGCACACCACTAGTGTTAGAGTTAGCAGTCTAGAGTCTTGAACATAGAATATGATCTGAGTTTGTTATACCCTTTTTAACAGTGACAGGACACCGGGCTTCTTCCTCTGTATTTTTATTTCGTTGCCTTGCTCGAGGCAAGTACCCCTACAAACTCTATTTATTGCATATAATAATGAATTGCATATGAACTATGTTAATACAGTTACTTAAATGGAAAATCGTATCTTACATGTTTTTATATACCTACCGTATACTTCACATGCTTTAAACTTCTCTCAGTATCTTTCACATGCTTTAAACTGTTCTTGTATCTCTCACATGTTATGACTTAGGTTATGGGGAGACTGATAGTTGAGTACGTGATCATGCCCCCTTCACCTGTTCGTATGTACCGAGCAAGGTCGCATTACATGCATACCTTGTCGTAGGCCATTATCCCGTATTTCTGTACGGATGTACGCCTATGCTTGTAGACTTGTACATACGTATATTTTACTATATATAGACTTGTACGCCAGTACATTTAACACCTATTGACCGATCACGTACCTGCTCTAGTTTTAAATATTACATATACATCTGTCGCCATGACAAATGTATCTTCTACATGATAAATTATGATATGACATGATTCTTATTTATTATATCTCTTTTTATTCCATGCTCAGTATGTTTAGTTTGTAGAACCAATACTTGCTCCCGTCCTGACAGGATAACGTTGTAGGCATACTTTCGGAGGAAGATTAGCTCTGTGATCTTTTCTATGGACCCACTGCAGACGACCGGTCCATTGCTCCCGAGGAAGTCCCCGCAGGGAACCTCGCTTGGTAGTCTCGCTTAGATTCCTTTTAGTTTAGTTGTTGAACTGTTTAGACTATATCTTGTAGTCACTGGACTTTGTCTCCAGTTTAATATTTTGGAAGTATATTATTAAGTCTGTACTTATTTTACTTTCGCTTATAGATGCTGTGTTGTGATGAACCTTTTAAATGTGATATTAGAACTGTTAGCCGCTTAGATCCTTTATTGTCTATTCTTAGAACAGCTTACTACGCTATAACTGTCACGCCCCGCTCCCGAATAATCGGGTACGGGCCGATGCATGTCCGGCCTATACTGTCGTTGACAGCGGTAGTGAGCCGTCTAGTCATCAATAACAAGAGTAATCTCATCATAGCATCTAATCTCGGAATCTATACTACCATCACAGCAATCCACTATACAATTATTACAACTTATACATGAATGTCCGGGTACAAAGCCGGTAAAAGATAAATGATACAACAACAATATATAATCAAATACACTCAATCAATCCCTATACATGAAACTAAATATCTCAATGTCAAGTGAGCTCCACTGCCAGTCATGACAATCTAAAGATCCATCTCACCTGAAATCAACGATCCAATCAGGAAAGGAGCAAAGTACAATATAACTCAATAAAACTCACCATGAAGATCAATGGAACAGTATATCAAAATATAACTGAAAGACACGAAACAAGATGAGTATAAAATATGCAATAGCTATGTGTACATGTGCAATTGGACATTATCAACATGTGGGGACTAATATGTAATCAGGCATATAAAACATGCTATCAGTCAATCAATAATCAGGCATGTCTGACGATAATGCTATCAGTCACGCAATAATCAGGCATGTCTGACAACAATGCTATCAGTCACGCACGAAATGGACATCAGGCATACGGAGTATGCTATCAGGCAATATTTGTCCAATATTAGTCAATCACATGTCTCTAGAACGTCCCCCACCCGACACGAGAAACAATGCAAACAATAAAGTAAGAACAAGTGAAACAAGGACAAGATGACAATGTGTATGTGCTTTGTATGCAATGATGGTAATACTGAGTACATGTACTTGCCTTGATTCCGGAATTTTGTCCAAGTCTTCTAGATCACCTAGAATAGGGAAAATTAATATTTTAGAATTCCTCTAAATAATCTCTAAATAATTTCTGATACCACTAACCCTCAAATTCCTATTGATTCAATCTAAGTCTTAATCTACGATAGCTCACTAAGAATAATTTGAAAGCCAAGGCCTAAGCACTGGCCAGACCACTAGACAGTCCATTATCAACCCATACATAACCTGTTTAGGCCGATCACCATAAGCTCAATACACTACCAAAATTTATCGATTTAGCGACGGCCGCATCCGTCGCTAAGACGACGGTAATTACCATTAGCGACCGCTTACCGATGGATATTGGCCAAAAAAATCCGTCGGCAATCACCTCGTCGCTAATAACCATCCGTCGCTAAGTTGTCGTCACATGACGGAAAAGCGACGGATAGTCGACGTCACAATACGAAGCATTAGCGACGCATTGCCGACGGAATCTCGTCCACCTCAGCTTTTAAGTACTGAACTGTGTACACAATACCGACGAGCAAAGCCGTCGCTAGCCCGTCGCAAAGGTGTATCAGATCGTATCATTTCGTCGCTAATCCGTCGATACCGTCGATATCAAGTGACGGATTAGCGACGGCTTTCTGACGGAAAAGCCGTCGGCCAGCTTCTGGAATTTCATGTCATTTCCAGCAACTTGGCGACGGATATGTCGTCGCTACGCCGTCGCAATATATGTCCCGCCAATTTCCTACACTATTCCCGCCAAATATACGACTGTGTTGCGACTACGGAAGATCCGTCGCTATGTTACCGTCAGTCTAGCGACGGCTGAGCGACTTTTCCTCCTCCTAAAATTAAAATAAAAATGGCAAAGGCTTGTAGTCGAAATTCAGTCGCTGAGCGGCCACTAAACCGTCGCTAATACCGACGAAAAAGTTCCGTCGCTAAACATCCGTCGCTAAATGGGTGTATTTTGGTAGTGATACTACAAAACTAAACCCAATATAAATTGGACAAGTCTACTAATTCATGTCTAATTAATAACAGTAGCTCACTCTCTTAAATAGCTAGAGCCTAAAAGTATCAACTCATGAATAAATTCTATAACATTAAGCATCTGGCTAAAACATATACTACTTGATCTCAAAACACATCAAGAAGCTCAGTAAACCCTCAGTACAAAGCTACTAATGTACTGACCCAACCACATAATCACCAAGTATCCTAATACGATAAAATTGCTCAATAAAACCTAACCAACACTATAGCACATGATTTCAAATATAACGTCTACTATCAAATAATCGGATCCAAACCTCTCTGTGTCAACATGATACGGATACGAACTTGTGTCCAACCTGAAACCGACACTACACACAGTCGTCCCAGGTCTCACAGAGCAAGGAAAAGAATACAGAATTTTACCTGAGTGATGGACGTCACCAACGATCCTTCCTTGAATCCGACATAGTTCTCTTGAGTCCAAAAAACTGGTAGTAGTCCCCATACAAGCATTTCGTCGAACAAATGGTGTGCATGAAACGAAAGCATCAATAAGAGTTCAATTCGAATTGAATCAACTCCAAAATTGGAGAAATTCACAAAGATCAGATTAAACCTAAAGAATCTAAAAAATAAATCAATCCAGGAATTGTAAGAATCGATCAAGAACAAAATTGCTCCACCGATCGTCATGATCAGAGGATCCGATCAATTGATCCACAATCGATCGTTGCATCAACACTCGTCAAGAACGCAGAGAATCGAAGGAAGAGAGGAACTCACCAATATGCGAACGGTCTCGTCGTTGCCAAATAGTCACTACTCGTCTTCTCTAGGAACCGCCATGGCCGAGATCTACAAGAAGTCGAGGAAGAAGATGATCCAGTGCGGAGCGGTCGAGCAAGCCGATGACAGATTTCTACAGGGCTTTGCCGTCAAGGTGAATGATGGAGAAGAAGGGGACTGGGGGTTATTATATAGGCGGGAACGATGACAGGTGGTTAGGCGGTCAGCGTGGGCAGGCGGTTAGACAGTTGGACGGGCAGGTGGCCGGCGATCGACGGTTAGGAAGTTGTTAAGAATGGACGGTGATCGTGAATTGGTGGTTGGGGAAGAACGATCGAGATGAGAGGGAAGGATCTGGAAGCCTTAGGAGAACTCCGGTGATCGTCGACTCTTGCGCGCTGCAATCTCTCGTCGTCGGTAATCTCTACTGAGTAGAACAGAGGGGGAAAGAACTTAAATTGAATGGATGAATGGAAGAATGGAATTATATAACGTCTATATAATTATTGGATACGGTTATTGGGTTATCGGGTCTAGTTCTTTGGATCCGTGCCCTAATCAAATGGATGGGCCGGCTGGCTGAGGAAAGGATTAGACCGGGCTGGCTGAGAAAAGGATTTGTTTGAATGAGAATAAAACATGATGGGAATAGAGCATTTGAGGAGATTAGTTACTAAAATATTAGTAATGAAATCCCAATGAGAATTTGGAAAGTAAATCAAATATTAAGGAGAATTATAATTAAATAAAATTTTTTAGAAAACCCAATTAACTACTCTTAATATAGAAATAACCTTTATTAATTTAAAATATAAAGTTAAAGTTTATTTTGAAGAATTTAATTATAGAAGATTATTAAATCAAAATACTTCACTTTAAGAATATTTAGTAAAATTATCCAAAATTTATTATTAGAAAAGGTGGAGTTACAAATCTCCCTCCCGTGAAAAAATTTCGTCCTCGTAATTTCAGATGGCACGATTAGGGATAATCAATACAATTTTGAAATTGGCACGATTTAAGGTGATACAAAGTGATAGTTACGGAAACATAATCGAAGGATAATGGTCTCAATAGTATCTGGCAATCATACATATCTGTGTTTGCAAAAACAAAAGTGTTCTTTTTATTTCACAAACTTTGTAAGAAGATTACAATTGAATTCTGGGAAAGTACAACTATAGGAATCCAATCTGAAGACGATCGCTTTATCCCTTGGACGATGTGAACTTTGAAGACGGTAGCCTCTGAAGAAAGCAGCAGCACTTGGGCAAGAACTACTGATCTCTCTGATGATCGTGAATGATCTTGAATGACCTGATCTTGATAATGAAGGACTTGAAACTCTATTTATAGAGTTCTGGAAAATAACTAATTAGTAGTTATTTCTGGCTTGCACAGGCTGGATTGCGCATGTACTGGACTGCGCAGACTACAAGTTGCGCTAGCAGTTACTCGATCGTGGGCCAACTGTATTAGACACGTGGCATTGTTTGATTGAAATGTGCATGGTCGTGTACAGACGGTTGCCACGTGGTGAGCAATTGATGGCATGTAGGCCACGTACAAAATAGTAGTTATCTTGATGGATTGCGCCACTTGAACTGCGCTAGCTTCAGACTACACTCAAATCGAACTGCGCTGAAGAGGATCTGGCAAACTGTACTTCCTTTGGGCTGGCAAACTGCGCTGGCTTTTGGCAGCTGGACCGCGCTAGACAGCTGTCATGGCGGCGTAGCATAAGAAACAAACAATTTCCTCATTCTTCGGGCTGTCAGTTGTCAGAAGATCTTATTTTGTGTTAGGTAATGATGACGTTGCCACGTCAGCTAGCGCGCTTGGATGTTAGCGCGGTTCGACCTCGCGCAGTTGATTTGTTGTGCAGTCTGTCTCCTGCCTAGTTCATTTGAAGGGTGCGCAATTTGATTTTCATTGCTTTTTTGATAGGTGCAACTTGATTTTTAGAACCTACAAGACCCCCTTCAAAGTTTTCAAAATTTGAAAATATTCAAAGTTTTGAAATACTTTGAATTTCAAATTTAAAATCAAGTTGCACAAGTGGAGCTTTGACTGCGCATTTGGAGGAATCAGCTCCGACTTTTGTGGCACAATCTGAGGTGACTGTTACACTTCTGAAAACTGTAAATAGTTTCCATTCTCATTCTGTCAAGCTTTAATTGCTTTCAATTTTCTGAAGAGATAAAAGCTTCCCTCCTACTCCGACTTCCTTCTTCTTCTTCTCGTCGTCGATTGCAATGGTACCTAAACGAACTGCCGCCGAGAAGGGCAAGGCCCCCGCCGAGACTTTGACTCGGGTTGCGCCCCGAATCTCTTGTCATGAAATTGGCCACCCAGCACTGCAAGGTAGATGACAAACTCGATCGAAACCCTTTTTAGGGTTCTTGACATTTTCAAACTTTCATACCTTTCTCTTTTTAGAGATTGATGGTACTACGCCGCCCTATTTAGGATTTTGGTTTTCTCACACAATAGTTTTTATTTTTATGAAAACTATACTCTTGCGTAATCGGTTGGAAAGCGCTGGCGGATGTTCGGCACAATCCATCGATTTGCGCAAGTAAGTTGAGCCAGCGCAAACTGATGCCTTGCGCAAGTGGGTTAGCGCAACCTGATATCTTGCGTAAGTGGATGTGTTGGCACAATTGGATACTTTGCGCATGTGGGATGCATTGGCGCAATCTGATGCTTTGTATATAGCGCAATTTGATGAACTCTTTTTAAAGAAACTTTGTGATTTTGCATGTACTGATCTTTATCTCTTTATTTGATGCAGTTAACCTCAGGAAGGATCCCAATTATGAGGTCTTTGTAGGGACTTTGTCTGAACCTGAGTTCAAGGAGGATCTTTCCCATGTGACATATCCTCAATATGCCCTGCCGTCATCTCGGTAAGCCATCCTGATGGCTCAAGCCAATGAAACTCTGCTGAGTCTAATGAACGGTCAGCCTCTGCAAACTGTTGACACCGTCATCCATAAGAAGCCTCTATTTCTGTTCGATGAGGCTTTTGACAAGAGCTCTCAGCCTAGACCTCGCATGGAACAGAGACTTTTTCAAAGGGGTAAGAAGATAATACTTCTACCGGAGATTTTCAGATGCCTTCCCCTGTCTCGTTATGCTTTTGCGAGTTATCCCAGGAGGATGGAATGGGATATAACTCCACTTCAGTAAGCCCGAACGGGGAATATCTATGTGAAGAAGGGGCCAAACAGCAAAGACATGTTCTACAGTTCCTCTGAGCGTCACATCACCCTGCTCAGAGGGCTGAAACCCGGTTGTATCCCACCGAAAAACTCTTTCCTGCTGCTACCAGTCAGAACCCCGATATTCGCAAATGAGTTTGCGAAGGTTGAGGGGAGGTATCCAGATCAAGATATTCGATTGACAGGTCTTGTGAATCCAGATAACAAGAGATGGATTTGTATAGCCAACTGGATATTGGCTCAATTTGAAGACAAGCTCAAGGAGATTGAGCTGTACCAAGCGGTGTATGCCATCGTTTATGGTTTTTTGCCTAATCCGCACCTATTTCTTGCATTGGCAGAGAGATACAACTACAGGACGGGGACTTTTATGACGCCATACGGAGAGATCGGATTGGCTTTACACGAGATGAAGTACATCTCCAGCCTGCCAATGGGGGATATCCCCTATGAAGAATTTGTCCCGACCAATGACGAGTTGGACAAACTTCGTCAGGAAAATGCTGATATGGTGGCCGTCTTTGAAGAGCTGCTATGCCACTAAAAGATTTGTTCCTTGTACTACAAGAGTGGTACATCCGGCACCTTCTACTCGACCAAATGGTTGCCATATCTCTTTCTCAACCATATCATTGAGAAGAAGACCAAGGAGCACGATAACTGCAAACCCACATTCTTCAGACCACTTAGCAGCAGCGAAGTGATAAGGTTGATGGAGGAGAACAAGGATATGGATATCAAGATCGATGATGATCTTCAATGTCCTCCTTTCAAGGAAGGAGACATTATTGAAAGCTACATGAGGCTGGGCTACACGCCCGTGTCGAAGGAAGCCCAACTGGCGGGTTTCCTTACTTATTGTCTTCGACGATACGTCGTCCTTGGAGCCAGCATCGTCGATCGCTTTCATCATGGCGTGTTGTTTGCTGCTGTCCGCTTAGTCTTTGGCTATAGGATAGATCTATTGTCAGCGATGACTTGCAGAGTGAATGCTGGCCTCCGCCTTTTCGTCGATCAAATGCTTCGAGGGAAGGGTGAGAAAGGAAGCTTTCCTCGGCTGGAGCTACCCTACACATATCTGTTCGGATGGCTGCTTCTGCACTATCCTTCACTGATGAACCCCGATATGGGGGCGGTGAGCGACAGCTTCTTGAGGAGATTCTCCAAAAGCAAGTGGATATATACCACTTTAAGAGATTGCAGGCGTGTTTTGAATCTCGGAAAGGGATGGAACTTCTATTGTGTTCCCCCTCCAGCTGGCTACGAGCATATGTCCACCAACCTTGTCAACTCTGGGAGGGCACAGCCTCTGGGCCACACAACTTTCGACTGGTTGAAGATGATCCGGCCATCTCACTTGGTGTACCAGTTTGAAGATGAGTGCTATCTAGAGCCTTATCTCCCCAGCCGATTTGTACGCCAATTCGGCTATGACCAGTTTCATGTAGGCAACGCCATAACGTGCCTACAGAAAAAAGGTTACTTGATCGATGGAGCCCGAGCTTGGGCTTACTATAATGCTCGGGACACAAGGACGACGTTCTCGATGCCGCTAAAGAGCGATCATGGTCCTCGCATGCTATATACGTATTCGCTCTTCTACACATTAGCGAATACCTTTACTGAGAATTTCAACTTAGCAGATAGCTTTGCGACAGCAACGCGATTAAAGAAGGGAGCATCTATTGTGTTGGCTCCTGCTAATGATGAAGAGGATGAGCCAGTTGATGCACCGTTGGAAGCTTCGAGGGAAGCCAACTTCCCTGAAGAAGTCAACGAGCCGCCGCGCGTCTCCTTGAAGGTTGTCAAATCTCCAATCAAGGAGAGGAAGAAGAGGAAGGCGGACGAACCTTCTTCTCCAGTTGCTAAGAGGAAGATTGTCTTAGAATCTTCAGAAAGGGTCACTACCCGGTCGCAATCTCGGCAGCAGGCTGAGTCGACTCAGAGAGAAGAGGTGACGACTTCGACCACTCTTCAAAGATAGGCAGATGTTGTAGATGTAGAGAGTCCGGAGAGACCTCTACATAGAAAGAAAATAGTCTTCAGAAGAAAGAAAGTAGTCACTCCTCCGAGACCTATCCTGTCATCGGTTGTGACCAGTACTATAGCCGGAGTTATGATGTCATCTCCTACACCTGCCCTTGAACCCAGGCAGGAAGCTTTCAGTCCAGAGAAGAGGGACGAGGCTTTAGAGACCTGGAAGGAAATCACGGAGATAGCAGATGAGTCTGCGAAGCCAAATGAGCCAGAAACATCTCCCAAAGCACTGCAATCTCCAACACTTGCAACAGAAACCGTCCACCTTCCAGCTTCTCCTCAATCACTACGTGCCGAAGAAGATCAGTTAATGATTGAGGCACTGAATGACTGTGACTTTGGCCTCCACGATGATGTAGATCCAGTTGCCGCAACTGATAGTGAAGAAGCACGAGAAGAGAGTGCAAGTGATGAAGATACATCAGCAGAGGCTGTTGATGACACTCTAAATCTAGAAGAGGATGCTGATGTACATGCATCCCCAGAGAAGAATGCGGTTAAAGAAGTAGCACCGGAGGGAGCTACTATCACCCATCAAGGAGGTATTGGTATTGACTGATATTAATACCCTTCTTTTATGGATTAAATGGCTGACATTTTAATTTTTATCCATGCAGAAATTCAACTTTCTCCGATTCCTCCAATATGCACTGATATAATACAAATAAAGGCGATAGCCAGCAGTAGCCGTCATTTATCAGGCGGCTCTGAAGCGGGTAGTAGCCAGGCAGTAATGTTTGAAGCTACTTCTGCGAGGCTATAATCAATGTCAGCAGATGACAAACTTGTCACTGGACCCAACAATGGTAAGATTGCCCTTACTTTTGATCCTTTTTGATAGTTGCTAATGACAGCAAACTGATGGGGTTTATTCGATTTCGCCGAGGAACATCTGGGAGGAGCAACCAGCTCTACCATGGCTCCCTTGTCCAAAGAGACCTCAACTCACGTTCAAGAAGCTGAACATCCACCTGTACAGGCACCTGCTGCTTCGACGTCCATGGGAGTAGCTGCTACACCCGGTGCAATAGCTACTAACAGATTTATAATTGGCTCCTTCACCAACCTTTTCTTCAATTCATTGGGACCCTTAATAGAAAGGGTAATGGAGAAAGAAGATGTTGGTTTCATCACTGTTAGAGGTCCAACCTCTTATCTGATCAGTGCCATCCGAAATCAAGGTGATGAAGCTCAAACGGTTTATCTTGAACACATCCTGGATGAGCTGGAGGAGTCAGTTAAGATCTACAAAGATCTTAATCGGGGAGAGGTGGAACCCTTGGTACATGCTGAGTTTGAGAGGATGTCTCGAGAGGCTGCAGTTACTAAAGCTGATTTCCAGGTTTTCTTGGATACTTTCGCTGCCAAGTCTTCAGAGTATAACTCCCAGATGGAAATAATAGAATCTGCTGCTGGGGAGAAGGAAAAAAAAGTTGCTGAGCTGAAAGCAGAGTTCGATCGACTACAAGAAGAGCTGAGAATTGTTCAACTTGCTCTGGAAGAAGAGACAACTCAACATCAAGCCACAGTCCAGTAACTGGACATCCTGACCCACAAAAGAAATGAATATGTTAGGAGTCATCAAGCTGAAATCTCCCACCGACTAGTAACCTTGCCGACTTTTGATGATAAATCTGGAATGAAGGAAGCTAGAAGGCGGGTGATGGATTCTCGTGAGGAGCGACTTCAAACTTTAAAGTAGCAGATGGCTAGTTTGATGACCCCACCAGCTGAATAGAAAGACTTTTTGTATCTTCTATTTTGTGACATGTCTTTTTGTAATGCCTTTTAATTTTATCAAATAAAAAGACATTTTCTTTGTGGCTCTATTATTTATTGCATATCTCATTCGAATATAAATAATAGCGATAGAAAATATATTCAGAGGTCCGGGACATGATATATTTCTTGATTTAGAAAATAATTATATTCATTATATCTGCTCAGAGGTAATGTGGACATGGCAGAATATAATTTGTTGAATATCATTATTTCAGTAGACAACTTAATCAAAGGTAACAAATACATGACAAGTTGCTGATGTGAATGAAATAGATGGAATGAACGGGTGAATCGTCAAAATATGTGAACGAAATGACTCGTCGGGATGAACGGATGGACCGTCAAATGAATAGGATGAACGGATGAACCGTCAGATAGATGGAAGGAACGGATGAACCGTCGAATAGATGTAGTGAACGGGCGAACCGTCGGATGAATGTAGTGAATAGGCGAACCGCCATGAACGTAATGAACGGGCAAACCGTCATCAATGGGTGAACCGTCAGATGAATGTAGTGAACGGGCGAACCGTCGAATAAATGTAGTGAACGGATGAACCGTCGGATGAATGTAATGAACGGGCGAACCGTCGGATGAATGTGTCGCTTCGTTGTTTCACGAATCTCTGTCAATAAATAGAACAGAAGATTAGATAGAATAATCACTTTCACTTTTCAACACAAAGATGTCGTCTGGAAATGCATCCAAGAAGGCTGAGATCGCCCCGAAGGTTGAAGCGGGCACTGAGGAACATCCAATCGAGCCGGTCCAGCCAAAACAGACAGAGGCGGGCGAAGGTTCGTCTGCACCCAAGCCGCCAAGGGACATCTTAGACTTCCTACTTGAACCAGGGACAACGGAGGAAGAAGAGGCCATGAGGAAGGGTTCTTGCAAGTTCCTGGTGGGTTCGAGCAAGGATGTTCTCGGCTCTTTTGTCGATTATGTTTTTGAAAAGGACGACAGTGGTCCTCGTCCTGTCTATAAGAGGGACGATAGCGATCCTCGTCCATGATATTATGTAACATCGTTTATGATGAAATAAAATCAACCTTTATTTATAAATTGTCTGATCATATTTAAATGAAATCCTTTTTACATTCATACATAGTACTTTTTAAGGAATTTGCCATTGATAGGCATCATTGCAACTTGACCGTCCAACTCTGTAAGTTGATAGGCTCCATTTGAGAAGACTTTACTCACGATATATGGACCTTCCCACTTCGCGTCGAATTTGCCCTTGCTCATATGAGTCATGGTTATAGGACGTCTGACGGTTAGAACCAGTTCTCTTTTCTGAAAAGCTCTGACCTTAACTTTGCGGTTGAAAGTCTTTGAGATGCGGGCTTGGTATAACTCAATATGCTGTTGAGCCAATAACCTTTTCTCGTCGAGCGCTTCTAATTCTTGAAGTCGAAGGAGATCATTGTTCTCTGTAGTGTGCTCATTGGCGATGGCAATCCACAGGGATGGGATCTGAAGTTCCAGGGATAGAACTGCTTCACAACCGTACACAAGAGAAAAGGGTGTACAGCCTGTGGGGTTGCGGACCGTAGTACGGTATGCCCATAGACATTCTCCAAGCTTTTCACTCCAGTTCTGTTTGTTAGTAGACACAAACTTCTTAAGGAGCTTGATGATGGTCTTGTTGAATGCTTCAGCTAAGCCATTAGCAGCATGGTTGTAAGCTGTCGAAGCGACGTTGTCAATCCGATGATCATCACAGAACCTGGTGAACTTTTGACTGATGAACTGAGGTCCATTGTCATGAATGATTCGGCAAGGTACACCAAATCTATAGATGACATGGTGTTTGACGAAGTTGATGACACTACTGGTCTTGACTTCAGCCAGAGGTATAGCTTCAGCCCATTTGGAGAAGTAATCGGTTATTGCTAGTATGAACCGATGTCCTCTAGAAGAAGGAGGATTGATGGGACCTATAATATCCATGCCCCAAGCTTCGAAAGGCCAAGAAGCAGTAGTCGGATGAAGGAATTCAGACGGTTGATGTATGAAATCTGCATGGATTTGACAGGCTCGACACTTCCTTGCATATTCGATGGCATCAGATACCATAGAGGGCCAGTAGTAACCCATGTGTCGGATACGATCCTGTAGCTTAGGACCGGGTTGATGTGCTCCGCAAACACCGTCGTAAGCTTCACGCAATACTTGCTTTGCTTCATCACCAGCAAGACAGCGCAAGAGTAGGCTGTCATAAGTCCGTCGGTAGAGAGTTTTGGTGGTCTGATTGTAGTAGAATCGCAGAGACCGCCGACGAATACTCGTAGCCTCTTTGGGATCTTCAGGAAGTATATCATGAACCACGAAGTCGATGAAGGGAGCCCTCCAATCTTCACTGATAACATTGGCTTCAGTAGGATTACTGAATTCAATATTACGATTGTTTTCGATGCAGAACAATTCCCGATTAGAGACAACCACCACCTGCTATCTTTTGATAGGGATGGCTAAGACTGTCGTAAGATTGGCCAAAGCATCTGCTTCAGTATTGCAAGCTCGACGGACATATTCAATGAAGAAGGCTTTGAATGATGTAGCCATGTTGATTGCCGCTTCATGATAAGGCACTAGATCTTGATGACGAACTTCATAGGTTCCTCTAACCTGGTTAACAACCAGCTTAGAGTCGCCATAGACTTCAAGATATTTGACGTCCAGTTGCTTAGCTAATTGAAGGCCAATGAGTAGAGCATTGTACTCTGCTACGTTGTTGGAGCAAGGTTCATCTAGGGAGTAGGCTCTTTGGATATTTGACCCATCTGGAGAAACAAGCACAACCCCAACTCCTGCGACAATAGTACCATTTGGTCCGATCCTGGATGCACCGTCGAAGAACAGACGCCAAGTAGGAAATTCTTTGGAGATCAAATTTGATTCCAATGTCTCGTCTGGAATTTCATCATAAAGTTTAGATGTCTCTGGTATATGATGAGCCGCTAAGAAGTCCGCCAGCGCTTGACCTTTGACAGACTTTTGTGGAACATAAACCATGTCATATTGGGCTAGCAGAAAGGCCCATGTAGCCAGTCGGGAATTAAGCGTGCTAGGCTTCTTCATCAGTACCCGAAGAGGATTAACTCGGGAAATGACGTGAATGGTTTGGCCAATGATATAATGCCGAGTCTTTTGAACAGCAAACATAAGAGCTAGACATTCTTTTTCGACCGGACTATAATGGTGTTCAGCACCAATCATAGTACGACTGAGATAATAGATGGCTTGTTCATGACCTTCTTTATTCTTCTGGGCAAGTAAAGCACCCAATGAATGATCCATAGCACGGACATACATTAAGAATGGTATGCCTGAGATCGGTGGCACCAAGACTGGTGGGTTCATGAGATATCGCTTTATGTCATCGAATGCTTGTTGACATTTTTCGGTCCAAATGAAAGATACACCCTTCTTCATTAGTTGAGTAAATGGTCTGCAACGTCCAGACAGATTCAAAATAAACCTCCTGATGTATGCAAGTCGACCTTGGAATCCTCGTAGCTCTTTTAGGTTACGTGGAGGACGCATCTCTTGAATGGCTTTGATCTTCTCGGGATCCACGTGTATACCCTTAGAGGTAATGACGAAGCCGAGAAATTTCCCACTAGAGACACCCAAGAATGACTTGGTGGGATTTATTTTGAGTTGATGTTGGCACATCAGATTGAAGATTGTTCTCAAGTCTTGGATGTGATCTTCCTTTAGACGACTCTTGACGGCAATATCGTCGACATAACATTCAACAGTCTTACGAAGATGATCTCGAAAAATGGTACTCATAGCTCGTTGGTAAGTTGCGCCCGCATTCTTGAGACCAAATGGCATCACGGTATAGCAGTAGACTCCGCGAGGAGTGCGAAAAGAAGTATGTTTTTCATCTTCAGGATTTATTCGAATCTGACTGTATCCGAAGAATCGATCCATGAAGGATATTCGCTCGAACCCACAAGTATTATCGATTATGACATCTGTGATAGGGAGAGAAAACTCATCTTTTGGACAGGCTTCATTAAGATCCCGGAAGTCGATGCAGACTCGAACTTTGTCAGTTTTCTTTAAGACTGGAACAACATTGGCTACCCAATCAAGATGTTGTTCTTCTCGGATAAAGCCACAAGCTATAAGCTTTTTGAATTCATCATCAATAGCGTCCATCATTTTTGGCTTGAATCGCCTTTGATGTTGTTTGACTGGCTTTGCATTAGGCAAGATATTCAATTTGTGAGTAGCAACTTTGGGATCTAAACCTGGCATGTCTTTATAACTCCAAGCAAAGACATCAATATATTCTCGAATAAGAAGAATTAATTCTTGCTTATCTGCCTATGGAAGGTTCTTGCTGATGAATATTGGACGAGGTGACCCGCTCTCTCCTACGTCAATTTGAACTAATTGATCTTCAGTAGGAGGTTCTCATTGTTCGAATCGGAGTTCCCATTGGGTATCTATTCGTTAAGCCCAAGGAACTGTTTCAGGACTTTCTTCGATGTCTTCATCATAACCTTCTGGAAGTTCGGCGGAGACCATGTTAGAAGATACAATCAGCCGATGAACCTGACCAATACTGGTGTCAGAATCCCATGATCTGGAATCAGAAGAGTTAGAGCGTTCCTCACTATCGGATTCGGAGACTGCTGGAGATAAGACTGGAGGTGAAGCATATCCGAGACCTCTTTTTGTTTTGCTGTAGTACATCTCTGATTTTCCTTTCGGAACAACCGTACGGATAGGAGTTCGTCTACCCTTACCGTAGTTGAGGCCATTCTTGAAGTCATAACCCATCTTTCGGATGATGTCTTTTGATTGTTGACTATAGCGATGAAGTTGGAGACGTCCTGTATCGTTACTTTTGCTATCATCCGTATAGCTGAATTTTTGTTCTGGCCCTTTACTAAAAAGTATTGGACTTTGGTCTCTTTTTCGAGAAGGGATAACAAAGTATGAATCCTCTGGGTGTTCGAGTAAGACCTCTGTTTGAAGAGACTGTACAACTCCCATTGTAAATGACTGAAAGCTATCTAACATATCCAAATAGCACTTAGCATGATAAATGACATCAGTATACTGGAAAGGAGATGCTTTTTCATTGATTTGTACATCTATATTTACAACAGGACCTTTAGCCTTAGCATGCTTGGTCAGATTGATTACAAGAGAGGGAGAAGAAGAACGTGGAGGAGGATTGGACTTGTTACGACGAAGGTCGATAACAAGTGGCTGAGAGGAGGTGAGCTCCCTTTTACCCTTGTTATGAGATAAATCAATAACAAGTGGTTCAGAAGAGGTGAGATGTCTTTTATCCTTGTTACAACATAGGTCGATAACAAGTGGCTCAGAAGAGGTGAGCTCCCTTTGATCTTGACCACCATCGGTTGATTACTTCTGGACTGGCAAGTGAATAGCCAGTGGTTTGGAGGACTGAGGATGAGAAACACGCCCTTTAACAGGTATGATGAGGGTGTTATTGGGCACTGCTTCTTGTTCTTCTTCAGTGTCCAGAGCCAGTACTACCTTCATGAACTCATCTTTATACATGCGAGCATCGTTACAATATGCTTCGACACCTTTGAAGGGGTAAAGATCCACAACCTCTTTTGAAACGTCTCTATTGTCATCAACGTATTTGAAACATTGATGGAGAGTCGAAGGAACAATGTTGTGTTCGTGAAGAAATGGTCTCCCCAAAAGAGCATTGTAAGAGCAACCATGGTTGTCTATAATGTAGAAGGTCACCTTTGTGCGGAGATTGCCTATTTGGAGTTTTAGGCGAATCTTGCCCAGAGGCTCACTTCTTCCTTGGTTGAACCCCAGAATGGTAGTGATTGTACCAGAAAGTCTATGTACTGGGATCTTCAGTGCATCTAGCATTGTCTTTGGCATGATGCTGAGTGTTGACCCTGGATCTATCAGAATACGATCGACTTTCATCGAGTCGACATATCCTGTATAGTATAGAGGACGGTCATGCCTATTGTCTTCTAACAGCATATCATCTTGTGTGAATGTAATGTTTGGAATTAACTCCAACACACTGTGACAATGGAGGCAAGAGACAGGCTCTGCTTTCGGCTTCTTTAGAAGGGTTAGGCAAGTTTCTGCCTGCATTAGAGCTTCACTCAGAGTTTTTCGAGTATCTTTGGAGAGGCGCAAGAGCTCGAAGATTGACAGCCTGGCCGGTATATTGGCTAGTCGAGCCAAAATATCAAATTTGTATGGTTTCTCAAGTCCAGAAGGAGATGACTTCTTCAAAGGTTTGTCGAAGCGGACTTGTTGTTTGCCTTTGTCGGCTACCGTCGGTTTGGGAGGAATGGGTTCTACAACCGGTGAGGATGCAGAAGGGATGTCCTCAGTGGAAACAGGTTGCACTGGAGCAGACTCAGAAGAAGAAGCAGGGTTTTCTTGATTTTCAGGAACTTCCCGTAGGTAGGCTTTCCCTGACCTGGTGCCCAGCAGGATTTCCTCTTCAACTATGGGGTCAAATGACACCATATTGCAGATATTTGTTCTGCCCTTGGAGCGGTCTTTTTGCTTAGAAGGAGCCTCGAAGTCAGCAACAAGGTCCGGGTGGATCCACATAATTTTGCCATTATCGAGAGATAAGGGGACGAGACCTTCACTTCGTGGAGGAGGGAGATTCTCGATCTCGAGAGTGGCCTTGGGAATAGGGATGACACCATGCTGTATCATCTGTGGAGAGAAGTTACCGAACTGTACTGAGACCATGTTTGCGGTAACAGTCTTCTCATCTTGTTGAAGAGTGACAACACCAGCGTTGACGAGCTCTTGAATTTTGCCTTTGAGCACGTAACATGCTCGAGTGGGATGCCCAATGAACCTGTCATAAACATAATATTTGGGATGATCAGTCTTACCGACCTTATCAGGCTTCTTCGGGTCTGGGAGCTGAAGCTTATTGCTTTTGATCAAGCAATCAAAGATGCTCACGGTGTCATTCTCGTCAAAGGAGTACTCTACTTTTGGACGAGGTTCCCTTGGTGGAGGTACAGAAGGAGTAGAAGTAGACGTCGGTGGAGCTACGTTGACCGTCAGAGATTCTTTGTTCTTCAAGTTGATGTTGAGAGTTTCTTTACCCTTGCGGTTGTTCTGGCGATTACCACCACCAAATATAGGGTGTTCATCGCGGTCGGGGTTAGATATGTGTACCCCCAACTGCTTGAACTTGTCAGCGCTAACTTCAGCTGCTTTAGCGTTGACAATGAATGATGGCCAGTCTTGAAATTGAGTTGACCCCGTCCACATGCTGATAATAGGCAAAAGATTTGCCTTACAAGTATCTATAGTGACAGCAGCCAGAGTTCCAGGAGACATCTTTAATGCTTCTCACCGAAATCTTTTAATGAAACTCTCAGTGGTTTCATTATTTCTTTGTTTGATCTTGTTGAGGGCCGACATGGTCATGTCGTTGATTTCCTCATAGAATCGTTCCAAGAAGATTTGTTTAAGACCCGAGAAAGAAGTGATACAGCCATCAGGCAAACTTCTGTACCAATCGTATGCCACACCGGCTAAACAGCCGATGAATACCCTGGTAAGAAGAGCGTCATTTGGCTGAAGTTGAACAGTCATTACCTCAAAGTGGTTAATGAACTGACTCGAAGAAGTGCTACCGTTAAACAGCAAAATTGTGGGAATCTTGTACTTTGGAGGGAATGGAACCTTCTTCCATTCAACCGGATAGGGTTGTTTGATCCCCAATCTCTGTAAATTGTCTTTCTCTTTAAAGGCCTCAAATTGAGTGCACAAGAGTTTGATAGCTTCATTAGAATCCTCCGATGATGAAGAAGGAGCAGGCTGAATTACAGTGTTAGGGGGAGAAACAGCGTGGTAAGCACTACCTCCAGCTCCTGACTGACTGGGTGTGGGTTAAATTTGTACATGGGGTATTTGAGGAGATACTACCCTCAGCCCTGTATTGATAGACGCCGACGATGCTATAATCTCAAGATTTGCAGCAGGTATGGTCGGTGGTACTGTATGTTGAGCCATGATGATAGAATGCATACTTGCGACCATTTCAGCCATGGTCTTCAGCTTATCCTCCAGTGCAGCTATTCGTTGTTCTTGATTTGTTGAACTAGAAGCATCTGGATCTTCAGTGACAACATAAGCTGTCACTTCTCTAGGTACAGTAGAAGATACTGTCTGTTCAGAACTTTCGCTGTATGCATCATAATCAGAGAAGGAATCATCTCCTGAATGAGAAGTAGGAAGATGACCAGAAGGATCTTGGAGAAGATTTCTTTGACCGATTGTGTCTCGGCTTCGGGATCGGGTGTGTCAAAATACTCCTTCAGAAGATTCTTGGAGTAAATCTAAGTACCGCTGGCTGGGTTTACGAGGCTTGCCGTATTTAGAGCATATTCTACCCCCAGTGTCTCGAGAAGCCATGTTGACGGAAGCATACAACACTTCGTCTTCGTCTTCTGACATTGGTTCCGAAGTTGCAAAGTTCAGACGATCGAAGACAGATCATTTTGTTGTTTGGCAACAGCACTTGATGACCTCCTTGTGATTACAATGGTGTTCAAGTGGTTGAACTGGAGGTGTTGAAATATTGTCCCGCTTTTGCTTGAGGTGCTCTCGGAGATCAGGAACAATGACGGGACGAAAAGAAGTTTGAGGGATATGTTCTTTGACCACATTCGGAACATGGTTCCTGTTCTTCAGATGTTTTGTCCCATGAGTATACAGGAAAGTACTCACTTCATTAGTATAAGTATCAGAATTTTTTATCCTGGAAGTTTGCCTCTGATGCAGGTTCATCTTCGGCATTGGCTGTTTGCGTTTCGCCGAAGTTGATGTAGACCGAGGTCTATTGAGATAATCCCGTAGATCAGCAAACTCACCCCCAGGGGTTTCTGTCTGAGATACCAGTAATTTTTCTTGCTGTGAGCGGGATATCCGGAGAGTTAGGAGATCTTGGAATTCCGCTACCGGAGTAGGAAGAATACCTCTTTGATCAGTACATTTCCCTTTGGCAGGGAGAAGAGAACTCTTGTTTGAGAGAGTTCTTGTACTGATTGGTGCCGAGGCACATTCAGATTGATCTTCCGAGGTAAAAACCAGGAAAGACTGAGAAAAGACCAAAGGACCTTTTCCCTTGTTTTGTGAGGAAGGGTTGGCTAAAGAGCGTTTCCCTCTATTGTCTTCCAAGTCGTGGAATGAGGAAGTTTGAGAAAAGACCAACGGGCCTTTTCCTTTGTTCTGAGGAGGAGGAGGAACAGTCAAAAGACTACCCCCAGTGGATTGCGCTGGAGCAACAGGGTGCTTGGGAAGAGGAGCAGAGTTTTTTCCCTTGCTGTGAGAAGAAGGAAGATTAGCCAAAGGGCTACCCCTATTAGACTGCGCTGGAACAGCTGGCGCAGAGGTTGAAGTGGCAATAGGTGAATTGACTGATTGCGCATGGGGAGCTTTGACAGATGGCTTTTTGGCCACAGAAACTGTAGTTTGTGCAGCAAGAGTTCTGGCTTCAGTGGATTGCGCAGGGGGGAAGGAGGTCACCAACTGCGCCAAGGGGAGAGGAGTCTTGGACTTTGCCATAGCAGCATAGGAAATGGCTTGCGCGGCAGCAAGAGAAGCAGTATACTGCACAGGAACTCTGGCTTGCACTTTAGTAGCACGGGTGGTGTTTTGCACAGGAGCAGAAGTGGCCAGTGGCTCCTTAGAAGTAGAGACAGCAGGTTACGCAAATGATTGTGCAGAGGATTGCGCAGAGGACTTTGGAGTCCACACTGAATGAACCTTGCTCTTGGCAGAGGTTGCAGTGCAACGAGTAGCCCCGGAGTTGATCATCGCCTCATAGACAGTCTGGTAGACCTTTACAACCAGCGTCTTCTGTGTCTTTTCGAGAGACGCAACGTCACATTGAGTTGTCACTTCCTCGTCGGAGGCGAAAGTCGTCCCCAGCAGAGTCGCCATTTTGTTTGCAAAAACAAAAGTGTTCTTTTTATTTCACAAACTTTGTAAGAAGATTACAATTGAATTCTAGGAAAGTACAACTATAGGAATCCGATCTGAAGACGATCGCTTTATCCCTTGGACGATGTGAACTTTGAAGACGGTAGCCTCTGAAGAAAGCAGCAGCACTTGGGTAAGAACTCCTGATCTCTCTGATGATCGTGAATGATATGATCTTGATAATGAAGGACTTGAAACTCTATTTATAAAGTTTTGGAAAATAACTAATTAGTAGTTATTTCTGGCTTGCGCAGGCTGGATTGCGCAGGCACTGGACTGCGCAGACTACCAGTTGTGCTGGCAGTTACTCGATCGTGGGCCAACTGTATTAGACGTATGGCATTGTTTGATTGAAATGTGCATGGTCGTATACAGACGGTTGCCACGTGGTGAGCAATTGATAGCATGTTAGCCCCGTACAAAATATCAGTTATCTTGATGGATTGTGCCACTTGAACTGTGCTAGCTTCAGACTGCGCTCAAATCGAACTGCGTTGAAGAGGATCTGGCAAACTGCGCTTTCGTTGGGCTGGCAAACTGTGCTGGCTTTTGGCAGCTGGAGCGCGCTAGACAGCTGTCATGGCGGCGTAGCACAAGAAACGAACAGTTTTCTCGTTCTTCGGGCTGTCAGTTGTCAGAAGATCTGATTTTGTGTCAGGTAATGATGACGTTGCCACGTCAGCTAGCGCGCTTGGATGTTAGCGCGGTTCGATCTCGCGCAGTTGATTTGTTGCGCAGTCTGTCTCCTGCGTAGTTCATTTGAAGGGTGCGCAATTTAATTTTTAATGCTTTTTTGATAGGTGCAACTTGATTTTTAGGACCTACAATCTGGAGTCACTTTTTCTTCAGTTTCTACCCCGCCAGTATGTATCTGGCTGCAGTGAACCTTCGGTTCCATGGTCCCGATAATAATATATTACCAAAATACTCTGTCAACTTTATCCGATGTCAGAAAATATTATGAATTTAGGACTTAGTCTCAGTAATATCCGAGAGCTCATGATTACCTTTAATTACTTCAACTTAGAGTCCATGTCTCGCCAGTGTACAGCTGGCTGCAATAAACTTTTAATTTCCATAATTCGGTAATTGACTGTAGTGCACATCTGCTACGCCATAGTAGCTCATCGAATATTTCTTAACTTTATCTAGAAGATTTCCAAGGATTTATGAAGATGAATTCTTTAACAGTCAAAGTCATGATAGGAAGTGAACAAGCAGTTTTATTAGGTACTAAAGGACAACAAGAATCAAACAAGCGGCCATTACAAAACAATAGTAAGATACAGAGACTTTAGAAACAAGTCCTGAATATGAAACAACAAGGAAAGTCTAGATACTAGAAAGAATCAAAAGAGAAATGATGACCCACGGTCTGCTCCAGCTATGCGAGAATGCCTCTGGTCTTTAGTCCTCGTCCAGAATCAGAATAGCCTTTGCTCCTTCCTCTGACATAAGGTAGACTCGTCCTTCTGGCTGTGGAAGTCCCGAAGATCCAGCTGTTGTACGAGTATTGGTGCACTCCCTAGCCTGATGATCAGCTGCACCATAGATAAGGCACTGTCCAAGTCTCTTCCTACATACCTGCCAGGTATGGCCTACTTTCTGACAAAATCTACAAGGCTGCTGAACTGATCATTGCTATTGCTGCTGCTGTGTCCCCTGAGAAGGCTGGGATGTGAAGGTCTTCGTCTGCTGGTTATTGGGACGTTTGGGTGGTCCCGAGTGGCTACCTCCTCCACTAATGTCACAATCTTTCTTGGGTCGGAGGCTCAGATCAATCTCTAACCTCTGAGCAACGACGACCATCCCAGCATAAGTAGTCGCTCCGTTAGCCGTGACTAAGTAACGAAGTTAGTGGCTCAAACCCTGCCTGAATCTCGTGGCTCTCACGACTGGATCTCTGGCTCTACCCTCTACAAACCGACTAAGTCGCCCGAACTCTGCTGCGTACTCTTCAACCGAGCGGGTCCCCTGCTCAAGAGTCTGAAACTGGCGCTCCAAAGCCTCTCTAGCTACTGCTGGAAAAAACTTCTCTTTGAAGATTTCTACAAACTGCTCCCAAGTTAATCCAGGTACTGCGAGCTGAGGCTCGCTCCTAAACCAAGTACGTGCCAGATCATGCATCTGCACGCCGGCTGCCTCCACCTTGAGGTCCTCTGGAAGCCTAGATAGTCTCATCACCCTCTTCATATCCTCTAGCCACTCATCGGCGTAGAGTATACCCTCAGTCCCAAGGAACTCTCTAGATGCCATCCTTTTAAAGTCTAGGATAGACCCCTCTCTCTGATGGTGGGTGGGAGTAGTCTGAGTATAAGTCGAAGAAGCATGAGTATGGATGGGAGGCGGAATAAAAGAAAAAGGCTCAGGCTGAACAAAAGTGGTAGTAGTAGGCTGTACAGGAGCCCGGGTGGGTGGTGGTGGAACATGTGATGGATGTGGCGCGTATGGTGGATGTGGGATATACGATGGGGTCGGTATGGTAGTCGGTGGAGGTGGAATATGAGGTGTAGGTGGAGCGGTAGTAGTCTGGGGAAGTAGAGGTGGTGGTGGTAAGAGTGGGCTAACTAATCTCTCAATACCCTCTTGTAATATAGTGGTCTGCTCCCTCTAAGCATCCAACAGACTCTAGGTCTAGGCTCTCTGGGCCTCCAATAGCCCATGGACTAGCTCATGCATCTGGGTGCCCCTCATAGAACTGATGGAGTGTCGTGAAGAAGCGCTCGTGACGGGTGGTACGTGGGTACCGGAGCGCTCTGGGTCTACCATAGGTAGGGCAGATGATCCTCTCTCGGAATGGGCTACACTCGGAGTGCGGCCTCGCGGATGAGGTTCCTTTCTTCCTTTGGCCATCTCTGGAATTGTAGGAGAACCATCAGTGACTCGTAGGTGTACTGTGTGTGTTAACAATATATATAAAAGATAGAAAAGTAAGCAATATGATAACGGTCCTATGCTGTGATGAGTTTACTAATTCCGCAGGCTTCCAATGGCACTCTAATCCTAAGTACCATTTGATAGAGACCTGCATGGGCCACCACAAAAACATGTCATGCCCTGCTCCCGAATAATCGGGTACGGGCCGATGCATGCCCGGCCTATACTGTCGTTGACAGCGGTAGTGAGCCATCTAGTCATCAATAACATGAGTAATCTCATCACAGCATCTAATCTCGGAATCTATACTAACCATCACAGCAATCCACTATACAATTATTACAACTTATACATGAATGTCTGGGTACAAAATCGGTAAAAGATAAATGATACAACAACAATATATAATCAAATACACTCAATCAATCCCTATACATGAAACTAAATATCTCAATGTCAAGTGAGCTCCACTGCCAGTCATGATAATCTAAAGATCCATGTCACCTGAAATCAACGATCCAGTCAGAAAAGCAGCAAAGTACAATGTAACTCAATAAAACTCACCATGAAGATCAATGGAACAGTATATCAAAATATAAATAAAAGACAGGAAACAAGATGAGTATAAAATATGCACTAGCTATGTGTACATGTGCAATTGGACGTCATCAACATGTGGGAACTAATATGTAATCAGGCATATAAAATATGCTATCAGTCAATCAATAATCAGGCATGTCTGATGATAATGCTTTCAGTCACACAATAATCGGGCATGTCTGACGACAATGCTATCAGTCACGCACGAAATAGACATCAGGCATACGGAGTATGCTATCAGGCAATATTTGTCCAATATTAGTTAATCACATGTCTCTAGAACGTCCCCCACCCGACACGAGAAACAATACTAGCAATAAAGTAAGAACAAGTGAAATAAGGACACGATGACAATGTGTATGTGCTATGTATGCAATGATGGTAATACTGAGTACATGTACTTGCCTTGATTCCAGGATTTTGTCCAAGTCTTCTAGATCACCTAGATTAGGGGAAATCAATATTTTAGAATTCCTCTAAATAATTTCTGATACCACTAACCCTCCAATTCATATTTATTTAATCTAAGTCTTAATCTACGATAGCTCACTAAGAATAATTAGAAAGCTAAGGCCCAAGCACTGGCCAGACCACTAGACAGTCCATTATCAACCCATACATAACCTGTTTAGGCCCATCACCATAAGCTCAATACTACAAAACTAAACCCAATATAAAGTGGACAAGTCTACTAATTCATGTCTACTTAATAACAGTAGCTAGCTCACTCTCTTAAATAGCTAGAGCATAAAAGTATCGACTCATGAATAAAGTCTATAACATTAAGCATCCGGCTAAAACATATACTACTTGATCTCAAAACACATCAAGAATTAGTAAACCCTCAGTACAAAGCTACTAATGTACTGACCCAACCACAGAATCACCAAGTATCCTAATACGACAAAATTAATCAATAAAACCTAACCAATACTATAGCACATGATTTCAAATATAACGGCTACTATCAAATAATCGGATCCAAACCTCTCTGTGTCAATATGGTACGGACACGAACTTGTGTCCAACCTGAAACCGACACTACACACAGTCATCCCAGGTCTCGCAGAGCAAGAAAATGAATACATAATTTTACTTGAGTGATGGACGTCACCAACGATCCTTCCTTGAATCCGACACAGTTCTCTTGAGTCCAAAAAACTGGTAGTAGTCCCCACACAAGCATTTCGTCGAACAGATGGTGTGCATGAAACGAAAGCATCAATAAGAGTTCAATTCGAATTGAATCAACTCCAAAATTGGAGAAATTCACAAAGATCAGATTAAACCTCAAGAATCTAAAAAAATCAATCAATCCAGGACTTGTAAGAATCGATCAAGAACGAAATTGCTCCGTCGATCGTCATGATCAGAGGGTCCGATCAATTGATCCACAATCGATCGTTGCATCAACACTCGTTAAGAAAGCAAAGAATCGAGGGAAGAGAGGAACTCACTAATACGCGAACCGTCTCGTCGTTTCCAGATAGTCACTGCTCGTCTCCTCTAGGAACCGCCATGGCCGAGCTCTACAAGCAGTCGAGGAAGAAGATGATCCAGTACGGAGCGGTCGAGCAAGCCGAGGACAGATTTTTGCAGGGCTTCGCCGTCAAGGTGAATGATGGAGAAGAAGGGGACTGGAGGTTATTATATAGGCGGGGATGGCGAGCAGGTGGTTAGGCAGTCAGCGTGGGCAGGTGGTTAGACAGTTGGGCGGGCAGGTGGCCGGCGATCGACGGCTAGGAAGTTGTTAAGAATGGACGGTGATCGTGAATTGGCGGTTGGGGAAGAACGGTCGAGATGAGAGGGAAGGATCTAGAAGCCTTAGGAGAACTCCGGTGATCATCGACTCTTGCGCGCTGCAATCTCTCGTCGTCGGTGATCTCTACTGAGTAGAACAGAGGGGGAAAGAACTAAAATTGAATGGATGAATGAAAAAATGGAATTATATAACGGCTATATAATTATTGGATACGATTATTGGGTTATCGGGTCTAGTTCTTTGGATCCGCGCCCTAATCAAATGGATGGGCCGGCTGGCTAAGAAAAGGATTGGACCGGGCTGGCTGAGAAAAGGATTTGTTTGAATGAGAATAAAGCATGATAGGAATAGAGCATTTGAGGAGATTAATTACTAAAATATTAGTAATAAAATCCCAATGAGAATTTGGAAAGTAAATCAAATATTAAGGAGAATTATAATTAAATAAATTTTTTAAAAAAACCCAATTAACTACTCTTAATATAGAAATAACCTTTATTAATTTAAAATATAAAGTTAAAGTTTATTTAGAAGAATTTAATTATAGAAGATTATTAAATCAAAATACTTCACTTTAAGATTATTTAGTAAAATTATCCAAAATTTATTATTAGAAAAGGTAGAGTTATATTAACCAAGCGTAGGCTGGGCATGGCTCGGCCCGACCCAACAATTTAGGTAGCAGGTCGTGACATGGTTTTAGTGGTGGCCCATGCAGGTCAAGACTAAAGTTGTTTGGTTACGTTATTGTACCAAGCATGCCTGAAATTAGGATTTTAGGACAACTTGATAATACTAGGGACAACAATTAGAATACCTAGAGGATTTCTAGGATTATAACATAGGAAAAATCATCACAGCATAGGAGCATTAACTATATTTAGTCTCTTGCTTGAAATTTAGTGGATTACAATTTTGACCAAGATAGTACCTTTGGGATGACCCCTGAGAATCTCACTCTAAATCTTACCTCGAAATCTACTTCCACTTGTTTCTATTTACTCTTCTTTAATTCGTTGTTAAATTTGATTCCAGATATTCGTTGTTGACTTCGATTTTGTATCGAGATAAATTTATGGATTGAGTTATGGTGTATTCTGATAAAATATTTGATGATAACAATGAGAACTGTAAATGTCTGCTTTAGTTATGGAGTGTAGAATTCATTGCAGCCATATCAGCTGGTATGACACAAACATAGGGCCTGATTTTGGGTATACTTATCTTAGTTATGGAATTTAGATTTTTCTTGCAGCCATACCAGTTAGCGTGGCGAGAATTCTAGTTAACATGATTATAGGGTGTATACCTAAGTTATGACTATATCGTTTATTGCATCTAACTTATTTTGATCCTTAATTATATTATTTCTTAATTATGTTCTTAAATCGTGCATAACCGCATCCTTTGAAATTTCGAGGACGAAATTATTTAAAGGGGGTAGATTTGTGAGCCCTTGACCCAAAATTTCTTTTGTATTATTATCATTACTGCCATTATTCACATACACATAAATATATATACATCAAGGGTTTATTAGTCCTAATAATTAAATAGGAGTAAAGTGAAGTATGCAAATACTCAACTTAGAAGGGGATGAGTTACAAAACTCAAATATTCAAATTCTTATCCGTTCATTCCCTCTGCTCACCTCTATATCCGATTCAAATATAGATCAATCTCGAAACTCTTAGAGATCAAACAAAGCAAAATTCAAAATCTAGGATTCCTATCTAAACTCTCCATGATCAGATCCAACACTAGAGTACAAATATCGGAGGTAGTCAGCCGACCTCTATCCTCTACGAACCCTAAATTATCATCCCCTTCCCACCACAGGCGTAGTCGAGCAAGGAGCTAAGGAGTAGCAGAACACCATCCCAACTCAAAGAGGAAAATCTCTATCTATTAACTCTGTTAAATTCTATCAGAAAATGGGAGGGAATAGGTGATGTTTTTTTTAATGTCTAAAAGAGGCTATGGGATAATACTCATGGTGTCAGGCGTGGGGAACGCCAGGATCCTACTGTGAGTATCAGGGAAATACATAGAGAGAAGAGTTCCTGAACCCTCGACCCATAGGGATCATGAGTAAACTATTTTCCATATAGAGAATTCCCTACATGCTACCAGGGCGCCTACTAAACCACAGATAACTTGCAAGCTAACTTTCATTAAGCAGTAGTTAACTATAGGGGAGGGTGTCTCGTGGCAGTATCATATCAGTAAGTAAAGTACCTACACTTGTGTACGACTCTAAATAACTGTAGATATAGATTGGGGAATTGTTTGTAGGAGTGGTATTCCGGAATCAAGTGGGGTTAGAAGTAAGGTTAGGAACGACCTGTGCAAAGGAGTATCGGGTAGATACTAGAGTATCGATAGGAATTGGTCACAAGGTTAGTATCAGTTACGTACAGGAGTTAGGAGTATGGGCAGGGTCCATGCTGGGTCGAGGCCCCCTCTGTATCAGGTTTACTCTATGTATCGGTGGTGTTGGGTAGTTAGTGTGCCAAGGCTATAGAAAGTAGACTCAGATTAATATGACAGTCGTATAGGGGCTCGGGTACAGGTGATGTAAACATTTGGGTAAGTTATTATCAGGCTATCAGAAAAAATGAGTCCCTCGTGCTAATAAAAAAATAACCACATAGGCAATCCAAGAGTTACACTGACCTTAAGCCATTCCCTGCATCCCTTTACCCCACTGGTTCGAAAGACATAGGCATCTCTACCAACAATGTACCCCATGCCCCAATGGCACAAATGCAACCACTTGACACTATATGTTAATCAAATACTAGAGTATCCTCTTTATCCCATGTGCATTACTCTATTCCTATAGTACATTGTAGCATGATCTGAACACGAGACACCATGCCTCTTTAGTAAGCCCAACCTGTAGGCATGCTCTAAGTACATGTAACATCAGAACCATATGGCCTATGGCCTGAATTTAGACCTGCAGACCTGTGCAAGTTATGGCACATGCATCTTGGTTCCTGTGTATACGACTGGAGGGGTTTTTCCAGGTACCTATAAGAGCTAAGGAAGGGCCAGAGCATGGTATATACATATAGCTAAGAAGAGGTGTCATCAAACAGCAAGCTTTCATGATCTTGACCCTTAACTCTTGAACATATAGCCTAGGCCTTAGTACCATTTTGTACAGCAGTAATAACAGAGTACCAGGATCTTCTGTATCTGAGCCATTGGTATCATGAAACTTGGTATCGGGCTTGGCGTATCCTATAAACTTGGGGATATCGAATGTGTATCTAACTAGGATATTTAGAACTGTGACATATGCATAAGCAAACGTGAAAGGTTATTTAAGCATAATCACAATATAGAGTCTCTTAAAGTTACATAAGGAATTAGGGGTATCAGAAATGAAGGGAAAATCAAGTGTCTGTCTATAGGAAAGGATGCATAGTTATAGTTCAGGTAACTTGATAGGTTAGTATCCCATATGCCACAAACAATAGAAAACAGATACGTACTTAGCCTAAGTATAGCCTAGTAGCATAGGCACCCAATACTTACATTCCATCTTCAGAAATGTAGAATATTTGAGATGCAAGGTGCCAGTGTACAGTCAAGTTGATGTATCCGTTTATCTATCTTGTACCATCTAGCATTGACCTAGTAATCGTTTTCAATATTAGTTTACACATATCCAGATTCCTTATTGCATCTAGTTAGCTGTTATGTAGAGTTTCATCTTGTATCCAGTCGAAAACTAGTATGTTAGTTACCTAGCTTGCATCATGGAGTCGATTACATGTCAAACTAGTCTACATAGGTCGTGTCAGTAACATAAACTCACAGGGACACAGATATGATGCCGCACCTATGAATCAGAGTTTAGATATTATAGTAGTAACAGAGAGGCCAACTCGAGTCTGTAGTAGGTACACGAAGGGTTAGCAGGAAAAGAGCAAATGGTAGAGGATGGACCTATGTAGGATGTCGAATAAGTACAACTCCGCTTATGAGCACAAAGTTCTGCACATGTTAGGTTCAACTGGGGTATTTGTATAAGCAAAAGGGAAATAGGTATCGAATGCATCCGATTTTCTAAGGCACTATCATGTCAATGTTGGGTCATACTGTGGACTAAGAGTCAGTCACTAGCAGAGTTAGTAAGGGTGGGGTATCGATCATTTAACGGAGGACCCACGAGGAGTTATACAGGTAGGTATATGTCCAGTTTAATGATACAAAGAAATTTCCTACACAAGCCATGTCAAACCAGTATACGTATGAGGTATCATTTAAATACCAACTTAGAGGGATAGTAGTCTCAAAGGATAGGGAATCTCAGAGTACAGAACAGGGTATCAAACTAGTATGTAAGGGGGATGTATTAATTCTGGTGTACCTACTCCTATGAACAAGTAAGGTAGTGGCCCATGTATAATGCTGTGAAGCAATACTATCTAATGACAGTAGTATCCATAGAACAGGTAGGTATCAGTTATGAAGAGTTGAATGAGGATGAAGTATCAGTTGTAGTGGTGTCAGTTAATTGAGTTGAGACAAATATAGGTAAAAGGTAGGAGTTGGCCAAGGGTGAGTATACTCTGTTAGTAGAAGTTAGATTACCATCTTTTACAAACCGAACAGGTAAATGAAATTAGGGTAGCATCGATCCAATACATATGTAGGAGGGAATCAGTGGGCATGGTCAACAGATAAGAAGTAAACAGAGAGTAAACAATATGGTAATATAGGAGATGAACCTAGAAACTAATTCATGGCTTAGATAAATTGTTAATTCCTAAGATACAACTATAAGTTAAATTAAACCTAAGTAATAGGTTAGGTCTGGAATGGTAGGTAGTGAATGCAACCCAAACACTAAAGAAAAGCTAGAAAACATAAGGACAGATAGCAATAACTAAAGAAATGTTTTATTGTAGTTAATTTCACATGTTAATTAGATTTAATTTGCAATATAGGTTCTGTAGACTCTGACTCAGTACTCGACCCATACCCGCAGCTTAGGACCACAGGCAAGTGCACTTTCTGATTGCTTTTCGATTCATATTAGTTTATACATTTCATGTTTATACATATGTCTTGCTGCTTGTTGACACGCTCGTCACACGAAAATTAGTATCATGGATCTCTACTTACTATATTTTGTGATTATCATGTTTTCGTGTTTCATGACTTGTTCGAGTCCATGAGTACTAGTCGGGAGGGAAAATATCTTAGTAGACGTGTGAACTACCCCTCACCTATCCCCTGTGTCTTTCATGGAGAATAGCAGCTGCACACGACACGTACAAGGTGCCTGATTTACCCCCTAGCCGTTTACATATCGAAACTGGTATTTCAAAACACATAGATAGTTGTCTTTATTTGTTTTCTTGTTTTCTTTACCGTTGCCATGACATCAGTTACTTTCTAGTTTTCATCTCACATATGTTATTTTTATGTCTTATAAATTCTATTGTGTTTTTGCATTACCGTCGGTTTGTGTGCTTGTTCCATTCCTGACTGGAAACCAATATTTTCAGGTTAATTGTGGCTTCTCTTAGCATTAGGAGATTCGGATGTACTTTTAGGCCAAACCTTGATATTAGATAGATGATGTAGTCATTTTCAATATTTGTAACAACCTTGTACTTTTTTTTGAATATAAATCTTGTAAATATTTTAATCAATTTAGAAATGTGAATGAGCATTAAAAGTTTATTTTTGAGCATTTATTTATTGTGGGCTTGACAGCGTACTACCACCGACACTGCAGCGTAGGCTGGCTTGGACACGCTCTCGTATCCCAAAAAGCGGATGCGGGTCGTAACAAGTTTTTTTGGTGGCCCATGCAGGTCAGTCTTCGCAAATTGTGCGAACTCGTGGTACTACCATATCAGTCATACTACTGCGAGCCTGTGACTAGAAAGTGCTCATTCACATTAAGAATAATTTGAATTTAGGAGAATGACTAGGACTAGGAGCCCCTTGTTCAAAGTGACTATTGGGTAGTTAAGGCCATATGATTTAGCCAAGGACTCATTAATTCCAAACCATATTAGATAACTTTACCTAGGAAGATTTATTATTGTATTTTGATACGATGGTAGGATCTAAGGTGGGTAGACTATTCGCCCAGTAAACTAGGACTTCCTAGGATTCAATTCAAATTCTTGATCGTTTGTGCAAATTTACTATTCTGTCCTCTAATTATCATCGTCATATCGTGAGATCCATAATAATTTATCATTAGCCATAAATAATTGTTTTCCTAGGAGTCTATATTTTATTGTTTGAGCCTAACATAATCAATTATCCTTATGACTACTTTGAGTTAGTTTTGTTGAAATTCAGGATATATATGTTTTTTCCCTCGATCTTGAATATTAGAGGAATAGACGTTAAAGTTTAAATCTCTCTTGTCTTCAACCCTTCTTCCTATCAAGCGTTCGATTTAAAAAAAAAACTAATACTTTCACTTCAAGGATAGATACGTACACTTTCTTATCATGATCAATTTCTCTAAATTTCTAACGTCCTCCGTCATGGTTAATTTGTTTAAGAATTTTAGAAGCCCCTTTAAAATTTTATAGATATAGTTAAAAGAATGATCGGTGACTCACGATGGAAAGACAACAACGCACTTTCGCCACTTATTTGACTTATGGAGACTATGGATTCACTGCAGCCAGCAGCACACTGGCGAGGCATGATCCCTCAGTTGAAATAATTCCAAGTAAGTGTGAGTTACCAAATCTTATTAAACTATGTCTTAATCGTCCTATTTTGATCTTAGTTATCCTTATGTCGATATTGGATAGAGATGATAAATATTTGTCACTCCCGTTTCCCGTTATACGTATTTTCGTATACGTATACGAGATCTCTGACGTTTGTCAGGTGACCCGTAGTTGGACTTGACTTTCTTGCCTAGTCTACGTTGGTTTTGACTTGGTTTGGTCTTGGGTTCGGCTTGGGTTGGTTTGTTTTGGTTTAGGGTGGTTCATCATGAACCCAACCCTCTACCTACCACCATCTCCATTTAAAGCCCAACTACTTTCTCTCTCTTCACTTATTCTCATTTACTCTTCTTCTTCCTTATAACTCTCTCCACCTACCAAGAGCTTAGGCAAGTGCAACTTGCTTCATGGAGGAACTCCATTTTTGTTATTCCATTGTCTTTCTCACGAGATTCTAAGACACTTTAGTACTTAGCATTTTCAATTTCTATGGTTTATTTCTTGTAGATCTAAGCTTGTTGTATTTTTGGATTTTTTGGGTTTTGATCTATCAAACTTTATTATTTTCAAGTTTTGGTTGTTCCATGTTGTAGAGAATTTCGTTCAACCCCATTTTGATCTATGGAAGTCCCATTTTTTGCTTAGATTGAAGGTTTCATGGAGTTTGGAGTTCTGGAGGTTCCTTACGCCCACGTTTATACGTGCTCGCGTAGTAACAAGCTCTACGCCCACGTTTATAGGTGCCCGCGTAGTATCAAACTCTACGCCCACGTTTATTCGTGTCAGCGTGAATCTGTTTTACGCGTAAAACAAAGTCTGCCCTGCCTTGGCGTAAAACAAGATTTATGTGTACTTCATTTATGCGTACTTCCTTCACGTGTACTCTTTTATGCGTACTTCATTTACGCATACTTCCTTCACGCGTACTCTTTTATGCGTACTTTATTTACGCGTACTTCCTTCACGCATACTCTTTTACGCGTACTTCATCTACGCATACTTCCTTCACGCGTACTTTTTTACGCGTACTTCATTTATGCGTACTTCCTTCACACGTACTCTTTTATGTGTAGTTTCTTTGGCGTACTCCTTTACGCGTACTCCTTTACACGTACTTCCTTCATGCATACTTCCCTTGGCGTACTCCTTTGGCGTACTTCGTGGCCCGTCATGGCGCGCTCCTAACAAGTAACAAGTACAAGTAACATGACATGAAGGTGACCCGTTGTGGTGCACCCTTGACAAGTAATCCTGACATGAACTCATGAACACCGTTGCGACGGTTATCTTGACATGCTAAGTAATCTTGACATGTAACCTTGAATGCTGTTGTGACAACTACCTTGGCTTGTTAAGTACTCTTGTCTTGACACCGTGGGTGTTTGTGCTTGTATAAGCTACATGTCTCGTCTATCATCATGTCTAGGCCTGGTTACCACGGTCAGGGATTCATACTGAATCTGACTAAGGTTAATGACTAGATTGATCAAGTAGTTCATATAGAGAGATGTTTCCAGTTACAGGCAATCTCGTTATCCCGGCTACACCTGAGGGACTTGTAGCCTGCCGTCGAGTAGGACACATTTCCAGCCCACTGTCATGTGGGGCACTTCATAAAACAAGTACAAGGCACACTATTTTGTGTTGCACTCTAAGCCATTTAATAATTCTGGATAACCTTGATAATCAACCTCGCCTGGATAACCTCGATAGCTGCAGGGCCTGTGACTGCTGGAATATCTCATTGCATCTTGCTAGTAACTAGGATTGTGATAACCCTAGCTAGTTAAAGTATCAAGCCGTACTCTTTGCTTGGCCGTGATTGATGGATGTAGTCCAGTCTAGTCTTGTCTAAGCAATGCCAGTCTATGATTATTTCTGTACATGCTTGTTCATGATTTACTCTTGTCGATAATTGGTTGGAGACTAAGCTCTGTTCAGGTGAAGGGTTACAACCCCGGTCCTTGTTTGGTTTACGGGTTGTAACTTGGTTACCGGAATAGCCCTTTAGTTATCTTATCGTTTATCACCCTGTTTTCTCTAACTCATGTCTTTTGTTATTTTATTTATGTTTTCATGTGCTAATGTGCTGGTTTTAGTTCTTAAGTGAAGCCTCCCTTGTGGCACTTGCTCTTTCTGGGGTCTGACCCATCTGGTTTTGTATGACCAGATTTCGGAGCAGCAACCGAGGATCTACCTGCCTTCCAGCCAGATGGTGACCACTAGAAGAAACCCTGACAACGAGTGGGTTTTATTTTGCTCTCCTGCTCTATAGTAAAATTATACTTTTGAGGCATTTTGCCGTTGAGCACGTGTTAGCTCGGGTTAAATTTATATTCCTGTCTGCCTAAGGGCTGTAACATGATTGACAAATCCTAGGGTTGATCATGTATGACTGAAACTCTTGCTAGTCTTCACATTTTGTATGACTAGCTTCATGATCATCTGAATATGTAATATACGGAATGCCTTACTTTGCATGTCTGATGATCTACCATCTTGTTATATTTACTTGCTTGCTTAAGATTGAGATACTAGGCTTGTTCTTGACCTTAAGAGACTACTGGCTTGTAGTTAAACCCTCATGTATCTAAACAGCCATGACCGTATATCGAGGTGGAATTCACTTCAATATACGTAGCTGGCTGTGTCTGTCCTCCGCTCTCCAGTATTCTGGTTCTGGGGTGTGACACGGTTTAAGTGGTGGCCCATGCAGGTCTTAAAAATCAAGATTTGTGAGGGTTTCACGAAGTAGATGTCTCAATCAGCACTCGCCTTTGATCTCTACTCGTGTCTTCTAATCTTTCCGAAATCTTGATCTGATCACATGCTTATATCCTTGATCTATCATGGTCCTTCCTTATTGTTCCCCATGTCATTTTTTCAGTGGCATTGTTCCTGGTCCTACCGATCAGCAAGGCGGAGCACCTGCAGTGAACCAGCAGCAACCTGGAGACCAAGCCCAGCACTCAGGAGTAGCCTCCAGAGTCATGCCTACTGGGGATTAAGAGCCACCAGTTCAGCCAGTCCAGCCTGCAGAACCTGACAATGGAACCCTGGTGGGGCTTATTAGGGAATTGCTTGCATCTCAAGATCGTCGGGGCGATGCCCTGCACCAGACAGTGCATGATGCCATGAGTAGAGTTGGTTACCAAGGGAACAACGCGGCCAACAGCTTCAAGCGCTTGAACCCTCCTTTCTTTGATGGCAGTGAAGATGCTATCGCTGCTGATGCTTGGCTTCAGGACATAGAAGTTATCCTAGAGGCAGCTAGGATTCCCGAAGGAGAGAAGGTGGCCATTGTGCGCCTGCAGTTATTAGATTTAGCCTGCAGCTGGTGGGCGATGCTAGCAGTTGGATTGGCAACGCCTGTCCCATGGGCGATATTCAGTGATAAGTTTCAGATCAAGTACTTCGATGCTGTAGCTCAGTATGACCTATAGACGAGGTTCACAAATTTGAGGCAGATGAGCAGGACGGTCGACGGTTATGCGGTCGAGTTTTCAAGACTAAGTCGGTTTGCTTCCACTTTGGTGGCGACCGAATTGGACCGAGCCAAGCGGTTCTAGCAGGGACTCCACCTAGAGATTATTCTAGCTGTGGAGCAGTTCGAGCACCGGATATTTGATGTCGTCTTGCGAGCAGCGAAGAGGCATGAGTATACTTCTCAAAGGATAGTGGACCGAACCGGAGGTCGAAAGAGGTCTCATGGGCAGATGTCCCAGTCATCAACTCCAGCCCCACCAACTAGGGCTTTGAATATAGGAACTCCGAGGCGGGCAGCCTCAGTTACATCGGTTCACCATTCAACTCATTTCTTAATTATGTTCTTAAATCGTGCATAACCGCATCCTTTGAAATTTTGAGGACGAAATTATTTAAGGGGGGTAGATTTGTGAGCCCTTGACCCAAAATTTCTTTTGTATTATTATCATTACTGCCATTATTCACATACACATAAATATATATATATCAAGGGTGTATTAGTCCTAATAATTAAATAGGAGTAAAGTGAAGTCTACAAATACTTAACTTAGAAGGGGATGAGTTACAAAACTCAAATATTCAAATTCTTATCTGTTCATTCCCTCTGCTCTCCTCTATATCCGATTCAAATATAGATCAATCTCGAAACTCTTAGAGATCAAACCAAAGCAAAATTCAAAATCTAGGATTCCTATCTAAACTCTCCATGATCAGATCCAACACTAGAGTATAAATATAGGAGGTAGTCAGCTGACCTCTCCCCTCTACGAACCCTAAATTCTCATCCCCTTCCCACCGCAGGTGTAGTCGAGCAAGGAGCCAAGGAGTAGCAGAACACCATCCCAACTCAAAGAGGTAAATCTCTATCTATTAACTCTGTTCAATTCTATCAGAAAATGGGAGGGAATAGGTGATGTATGTTTTAATGGCTAAAAGTGGCTATGGGATAATACTCATGGTGTCAGGCGTGGAGAATGCCAAGATACTGCTGTGAGTATCAGGCAAATACATAGAGAGAAGAGTTCCTAAACCCTCGACCCATAGGGATCATGAGTAACCTATTTTCCATATGGAGAATTCCCTACATTCTACCTGGGCGCCTACTAAACCACAGGTAACTTGTAAGCTCACTTTCATTAAGCAGTAGTTAACTATAGGGGAGCGTGTCTCGTGGCAGTATCAGATCAGTAAGTAAAGTACCTACACTTGTGCACGACTCTAAATAACTGTAGATATAGATTGGGGAATTGTTTGTAGGAGTGGTATTCCAGAATCAAGTTGGGGTTAGAAGTAAGGGTAGGAACGACTTGTGCAAAGGAGTATCGGGTATATACTAGAGTATCGATAGGAATTGGTCACAAGGTTAGTATCAGTTACGTACAGGAAATAGGAGTATGGGCAGGGCCCGAGCTGGGTCGAGGCCCCCTCTGTATCAAGTTTACTCTATGTATCAGTGGTGTTGGGTAGTTAGTGTGCCAAGGCTACAGAAAGTAGACTCAGATTAATATGATAGTTGTATAGGGGCTCGGGTACAGGTGATATAAACATTTGGGTAAGTTATTATCAGGGTATCAAAAAAACTAAGTCCCTCGTGCCAATACAAAAATGACCACATAGGCAATCCAAGAGTTATACTGACCTTAAGCCATTCCCTGCATCCCCTTACCCCACTGGTTCAAAAGACATAGGCATCTCTACCAACAATGTACCCTATGCCCCATTGGCACAAATGCAACCACTTGACACTATATGTTAATCGAATACTAGAGTATCCTCGTTATCCTCTGTACATTACTCTATTCCTATAGTATACTGTAGCATGATCTGAACACGAGACACCATGCCTCTTTAGCAAGCCCAGCCTGTAGGCATGCTCTAAGTACATGTAACATCAGAACCATATGGCCTATGGCCTGAATTTAGACCTGCAGACCTGTTCAAGTTTTGGCACAGGCATCTTGGTTCCTGTGTATACGACTGGAAGGGTTTTTCTAGGTACCTATAAGAGCTAAGGAAGGGCCAGAGCATGGTATATACATATAGCTAAGAGGAGGTGTCATAAAACAACAAGCTTTCATGATCTTGACCCTTAACTCTTGAACATATAGCCTAGGCCTTAGTACCATTTTATACAGCAGTAATAACAGAGTATCAGGATCTTCTGTATCTGAGCCATTGGTATCATGAAACTTGGTATCGGGCTTGGCGTATCCTATAAACTTGGGGATATCGAATGAGTATCTAACTAGGATATTTAGAACTGTGACAAAGTCATAAGCAAACGTGAAAGGTTATTTAAGCATAATCACAATATAGAGTCTCTTAAAGTTACATAAGGAATTAGGGGTATCAGAAATGAAGGAAAAATCAAGTGTCTGTCTATAGAAAAGGATGCATAGATATAGTTCAGGTAACTTGATAGGTTAGTATCCCATATGCCACAAACAGTACCATAGAAAACAGATGCATACTTAGCCTAAGTATAGCCTAGTAGCATAGGCACCCAATACTTACATTCCATCTTCAGGAATGTAGAATATGTGAGAGGCAAGGTGCCAGTGTACAGTCATGTTGATGTATCCATTTATCCATCTTGTATCATCTAGCACTGATCCAGTAATCGTTTTACATATTAGTTTATACACATCCAGATTCCTCATTGCATCGAGTTGGCTGTTATGTAGAGTTACATCTTGTTTCTAGTCAAAAACTAGTATGTTAATTACCTAGCTTGCATCATGGAGTCGATTACATGTCAAACTAGTCTACATAGGTCGTGCCAATAACATGAACTCACAGGGACATAGATATGATGCCGCACCTATGAATCGGAGTTTAGATATTATAGTAGTAACAGAGAGGCCTACTCGAGTCTGTAGTAGGTACACGAAGGGTTAGCAGGAAATGAGCAAATGGTAGATGATGGACCTATGTAGGATGTCGAATAAGTACAACTCTGCTTATGAGCACAAAGTTCTGCACATGTTAGGTTCAACTGGGGTATTTGTATAAGCAAGAGGGAAATAGGTGTCGAATGCATCCGATTTTCTAAGGCACTATCATATCAATGTTGGGTCATACTGTGGACTAAGAGTCAGTCACTAGCAGAGTTAGTAAGTGTGGGGTATCGGTCATTTAACGGAGGACCCACGAGGAGTTATACAGGTAGGTATATGTCCAGTTTAATGATACAAGGAAATTACCTACACAAGCCATGTCAAACCAGTATACGTATGAGGTATCATTTAAATACCAGCTTAGAGGGACAGTAGTCTCTAAGGATAGGGAATCTCAGAGTACAGAACAGGGTATCAAACTAGTATGTAATAGGGATGTATTAATTCTGGTGTTCCTACTCCTATGAACAAGTAAGGTAGTGGCCCATGTATACTGATGTGAAGTAATACTATCTAATGGCAGTAGTATCCATAGAACATGTAGGTATCAGTTATAAAGAGTTGAATGAGGATGATGTATCCGTTGTGGTGGTGTCAGTTAATTGAGTCGAGACAAATATAGGTAAAAGGTAGGAGTTGGCCAAGGGTGAGTATGCTCTGTTAGTAGTAAGTTAGATTACCATCTTTTACAAACCGAACAGGTAAATGAAATTAGGGTAGCATCGATTCAATACATATGTAGGAGAGAATCAGTGGGCATGGTCAACAGATAAGAAGTAAACAGAGAGTAAACAGTAAGGTAATATAGGAGATGAACCTAGAAACTAATTCATGTCTTGGATAAATTGTTAATTCTCAAGGTACAACTATAGGTTCAATTAGACCTAAGTAATAGGTTAAGTCTGGAAGTCTAGGTAGTAAATACAACCCAAACACTAAAGGAAAGCTAGAAAACATAAGGGAAGATAGCAATAACTAAAGAAATGTTTTATTGTAGTTAATTTCACATGTTAATTAGATTTAATTCGTAATATAGGTTCTGTGGACTCTGACTCAGTGCTCGACCCATACACGTAGCTCCGGACCACAGGCAAGTGCACTTTTTGATTGCTTTTCTATTCATAGTAGTTTACATATTTTATGTTTATACATATGTCTTGCTGCTTGTTGACACGCTCGTCACACGAAAATTAGTATCATGGATCTTTACTTACTGTATTTCGTGATTATCATGTTTTCGTGTTTCGTGACTTGTTCGAGTCCATGAGTACTAGTCGGGAGGGGAAATATCTTAGTAGACGTGTGAACTACCCCTTACCCATCTCCTACGTCTTTTGTGGAGAATAGCAGCCGTACACGACACGTACAAGGTACCTGATTTACCCCCTAGCCGCTCATATGTCGAAACTGGTATTTCAAAACACATAGATAGTTGTCCTTATTTGTTTCCTTATTTTCTTCACCGCTTGCCATGACATCAGTTACTTTCTAGTTTTCATCTCACATATGTTATTTTTATGTCTTGTGAATTTTGTTGTATTTTCGTATTGCCGTCCGTTTGTGTGCTTGTTCCATTTCTGGCTGAAAACCAATATTTTTCATGTTAATTGTGGCTTCTTTTAGCATTGAAAGATTCGGGTGTAGTTGCAGGCCAAACCTAGAGATTAGGTAGATGATGTAGTCATTTTCAATATTTGTAACAACCTTGTACTTTTTTTGAATATAAATCATGTAAATGTTGTAATCAATTTAGAAATGTGAATGAGCAGTAAAAATTTATTTATGAGCATTTATTTATTATGGGCTTGACAGCGTACTACCGCCGACACTGCGGCGTAGGCTGTCTTGGACACGCTCTCGTATCCCGAAAAGCGAGTGTGGGTTGTGACACTAGGACTCTCCAACTTGATTGCTTTTACGTTATCTTTTTGGACATAATTATTTTTGTGTTCCATCTTTCCTATGATTTGACTAAACTCTTCTTCGTTAACCTCTTGGGTAATTCTTCCCGTCTTTCTCGGTAATTGTTGGAAATGCCTTATAGATTGATCCATGGAAGGTTCAAGAAAGTAGATTTTAACCTTGTATTACGGAATCGAGAGTTTTACGGCCAGAGAAATACTAGCATGGTAGGACTTCAGATGATGGCATCATGGTTACATATGTTTCACGGATCTTACTTGAACCATACCCTGTGTATTTGATTAACATTTTATGGATTTAGCTAAGATAAGTTCAAGAACCTGTATTATCTAGCATGGCAGCTGTGCACTGCAGCCATCCGTCGTATTATGGAATAAAGAAGTTATTTCATCCAGATGCACACTGACTTGGCAATAACTTCACGTGACAAAATCGCTGACGTATATGGTTCTCGGATTTTACCTAGACTGTATCCTATGCATCTCGTTGGCCTTGCACCGTTCTTGGAGATATTTCGGCAAAATTTCCTGTCTTGCTTGACCCTTAAGTTGTTTGGATACTGTTATGGATTGCTCGACCCAGTCTTAGGCCTTGTTACCTTCTATTTGATAGACGACTGAAATAGTCAAACCTCGTTAATTGATTCTATAGTATAACTATAAATATTATTGTGTGATTGTGATAAGTATATTTCCTAGGGATTGGTTAGATTAAGCTTATAGGACGTGTATGAGTGACTGACTATAGTAGACTTGGAAACCATTAAGAATGATTGTATTGATAGTATAACTTGATGATAGGGTATCTAAGATGGGATGATGAGATATTATATTGTTGTGACTATGGATTGAGGATTAGAATCTTGTGCTTAGCGTTTGAGGGTTGAGCATTCGTAGGACTTTGACGACCAAGTAATTATTGGTTATCTATAAGCTAATTACATGTGATTAGAGGGTAGATCGATATGTGGAATGATATAAAAAAAGTTAGAATGAGACATAGTATTGAGTACGAGATCAGGAAGATATCAGTTAAAACGACAAGGAACAAGGCAAAGACATATGTACATTGGTAATTAATGAATCAAGAATTTGAAATTGAGGATTTATATTCAGAGGAGTTATTGAGTAAAAAAAAGAAGGCTCTACGCCAAAGATTAGTATTGAACGTATAATTTCAAGAAGAAGCTGTAGAAAAAGATTGAAGACAAATAATGCAAAGATCTTGTGGTTAATAGAATAAAGATACTTAGGATAGGATAAGAAACCCAATTATTTATAATTAATGTTGGAAATATGGTTGATGACCAAGCATTGTTGGCTTATAAACATATCCAGAGAATGACCTATATTTTAGGGTATATATAAAGGTTCCATATTAGTATGGAAGATTCTAAAGGATATATGACGTAATTTATGATAGAAGGACCTTTGTTAAACCTGAACCAAAAAGATTGTAAAGAGAAACAGAAGAGATGATCACAAGGGTAGCAGATTGAGTATTGTAGCCAGAACAACTACATGTTATAGTTTGACGTATTGGATGATTTTAAATATCGAGAATGAAATTCTTATAAGGTGGGTAGGATGTAAGCCCCTTGAATTTTAGGGTTTATTTTAAATTTTTTAAATAAATTATTTTCAATAAATATTTTATGATAATTATTTTTTATCATTAAATGTACTTTTTCGTGATTTTAATTTCTGGAGCGTCAGAGATGTCAATCTCTGGAAACTCTTTTTATGAGTTTTGTAGTAGACCAGATTATATTTATTTTGGTATAAGGTGTCCCAATCAAACTTGTTCCCTTGTGCTCTTTTTGCATTGCACAACTTTTGGGTCAATTTAGGCCATTCGACCATTCCTACTTTTATTTATGATTATCATATGCACCTTGCCATGACTTTTAATTTAGGAGCACAAGGCTAGTTGTTTTCTCAAAACCAACTTCACTTGCATGATCTAGTTAAGACACCCTACACCCATGACCTTCGTGTCCTATTCAGACACACCATCTTCTGTGTTATTTTTATCGCACAACTTTCCTGACACAAGACCCAATCTTAATTCGTCCCACGGAGTCACATTTATTTTTGACTTGAATTGGGGAAACCCTTTCGACCCAAACCTGTCGACCCAAAATATGAACAAGGCCCACATTAAACCTGCTACCCACATGACACCTGTGTTCCATTCAATTTAGCCCATGCATGCTTCTATTTCATCAATGATTATAAATAATTTAAATTTGTAATTATGGCCTAACCAAGCCTAAACTCAACCGAACTTGACCCGACACTAACCAGAATTTTATGTAGGCCTCTTTCATGACTACCCAAACACCCCACACAAATTTTCTCTTTTTCCTACTTTAAAATATCTCCTTTTCTCTCTCTACTTATTTAAATATCTCTATTTAAAATATCTCTTTCTCTTTTCTTTATTATATACAAATATCTCTCTCTTCACTACTCACACTACACTCCAACCCCCATCAACATCAACACCCCTACTTCCCCTCCCAGCCGACATCAACACTCCACCCCCTCCTTTCTTTCTTCATTTTTCCTCCTCAACTTCTCATTCTTCTTCTTTATGGCTTCATTAACACCACTACCATCACTCCCACCATCCCCACCAACACTACTCACCATCATCCTCACCATTCTCCTCCTCCTTTCCCTCGTCACCGTCGCCATGCACCCGCTGGCCCCCCTTGTCGCCGCGCGACAAGCAACAGTAGCAGCTGCAATGGCAGCGATCAGCAACAGTTATAGTACGCGGCAGCAGCAGCGACCGGCGATCGCACACCACCACGAGCCCCGGGCAACTCCGGCGACCCCCCTTGGCCCGCGACCACCACGAGCCACGGGCAACTCCGGCGACCCCCTGCGTGCGACCTCGGCGTGGCAGCAGCATCCCCGACATGAGGAACAGTCGATCCGTGTATTTCGCACGAGATCCAATCGGCGCGCGCAAGAAATCGAAATCCAGAATTGTTCCTCGGGACAGCGACTTCGTGCACATTTTTAGAGAAATCTGGCCGTTGGATCGTCGATCTGTTTTTTTCGTCACAATCTCGGTATATCCCTCTTCACTCTCCTGAAGTTTCTATCGTTAATTCTATCTTTTGCTATGTCAAAACCGGCCGCCAAGTTGACAGTTTAAATTGTGTTATTTTTGGACCATTTTATGGAGCCAACTTCGTGGACTCGTATCTCCGCCATCGTAGCTCCGTTTGGTGTGCCACCAATTCCTATGTATAGCTGGTATAACCCTATTCCTTTCCCTTATGTTTTTTTTCATTGTGAGGTTGTTTGATTGGTTGAATTTGGTACGAATGTTGGTCGTCCGAATTCGTAATTCCAACTTATAAAATCCTAATTTTGGACCCAAGACTCCGAATTCCAATCTGACACCACCAATAGACTCGTGGCATCGTTTTGGAATGATTTCATATATAGTTTGTTAGATTTGGAGGACGTGGGCCCTGGCACGTATTTCGGTGCAAAGCGGGTCCCAATGTCCGAGTTAATGGGCCATTTTGAGGTCGGCTCATCGGAATCCAATTTCGGATATACTGTTGAGTTCGTATCATCATTATGGACTCGTTGACATATACTTTGTTAGGTTTAGTGGAATTTGTCATCGGTACGCATTTCCGTGCAGACCGGATTCTAAATGTCCGGGTCAACGTGTAATTTTGAGATTGACTCATCGGAATCCAATTTCGGACATATCATTTGGTTCGTATCGTCATTCTGGACGCGTGGACATATAATTTTCTAGGATTTAAGGACTTCTACCCTGACATATTTTTCGGTACAAAGTGGGTCCAATACGGACACCGTTTTGACCCAAAATTACCATTTTGCCCCTGTGTCCAAATTGTACTTATGGGTAGGCTATCCTAGCTAATTTGACCATTCTGGACCCATTGGTGATATTTGTTTTATCATTCGACGACATCTGTAGATTGTTGCTTATGTAGCACCCTTAATTACAATTAATTTTTATTATTAGTATATATGTATATGATTGGGTTTTGTAAAACTCTAGAATGATCTTTGAGTTTCTAAGGACTCTGAGTGTTGGTTATAGGCTTAGTGTCACCCCATATTGGTCTACTATGCTAGGGCATCACTTAGCTAAGTGTCTCAGTTAGAAGTCGTCGCACACCACTAGTGTTAGAGTTAGCAGTCTAGAGTCTTGAACATAGAATAGGATCTGAGTTTGTTATACCCTTTTTGATACTGACAGGACACCAGGCTTCTTCCTCTGCATTTTTATTTTGTTGCCTTGCTCGAGGCAAGTACCCCTATAAACTCTATTTACTGCATATGATAATGAATTGTGTATGAACTATGTTAATATAGTTACTTAAATGGAAAATCGTATCTTATATGTTTTCATGTACCTAACTTATACTTCACATGCTTTAAAATTCTCTTTGTATCTTTCATATGCTTTAAACTGTTCTTGTATCTCTCACATGTTATGACTTGGGTTATGGGGAGACTGATAGTTGAGTACGTGATCATGCCCCCGTCTTCCGTACGTATGTACCGAGCAAGGTCGCATTACATGTATACCTTGTCGTAGGCCATTATCCCGCATTTTTGTACGGATGTACACCTATGCTTGTAGACTTGTACATATGTATATTTTATTATATGTAGACTTGTACGCCAGTACATTTTATACCTATTGACCGATCACGTACCTGTTCCAGTTTTAAATATTACATATACATCTGTCGCCATGACAAATATATCTTCTACATGATAGACTATTATATGACATGATTCTTATTTATTACATCACTTTTCATTCCATGCTCAGTATGTTTAGTTTGTAGAACCAGTACTTGCTCCCGTCCTGATAGGATAACGTTGTAGACATACTTTTTGAGAAATATTTGCTCTGTGATCTTTTCTATGGACCCACTGCAGAGGACTGGTCCATTGCTCCCGAGGAAGTCCCCGCAGGGAACCTCGCTTGGTAGTCTCGCTTACATTCCTTTTAGTTTAGTTGTTTAACTGTTTAGACTATATCTTGTAGTCACTGGACTTTGTCTCCAGTTTAATACTTTGGAAGTGTATTATTAAGTCTGTACTTATTTTACTTTCACTTATAGATGATGTGTTGTGATGAACCTTTTAAATGTGATATTAGAACTGTTAGCAGCTTAGATTCTTTATTGTCTATTCTTAGAACAACTTACTAAGCTTTAACCAAGCGTAGGCTAGGCGTGGCTCAGCCCGGCCCAACAATTTGGGTAGCGGGTCATGACAGTTATTATTCGTCACATAAGCCTAGAAGTTTATCTCCTTTAGGTACATGTTTCTCATCCAATCCGCCCACATGGAATCTTCCTGTAGAAATTGCCATATCATTCGTATCCCGCCACTTGTTGCTTGGTCATAATAGATCGAATCCCCACTCCTCCCTCCTCATACGGACGACACAGTGCTCTCCAATCAATTGCATACAAACCATCCCGCCAAATAAAGTCCACATATTTTCTCTAACCTGCTAATAGTTGCTACCGGGAGTTTTATCGACTGTAGCCAAAACCCGGCGATAGCAAGAATCACAGATTTAACAAGTTCAATCCTGCCTCCAAATGACAAACTCAGTGCTTGCCACCCTGTAGCTCCCCTTCCCAATTTTTTTTGAAATATTTATATATTATTTATTTAATTTAAATATGATTTTTGGAATTTTATAAATAATTAATTAGTTAATTATTACGACAGAGGACTTTAGCCACGGTTGAGTTTTGAAGTACCAGACAACTAGGAATCGTGGCACGGATAGTGCAGTAGGGTGCCTTGACTAGAGTTTCAGCCATGACAGGAAGGCCGAGCCATAAGTATGTCCCAACTAGGAAAACCAGGCTAAGTTGTGACTTAACCCCTATAGATTAATTAATTATATATTATTTAAGATTATGATTTTAGGAGACCCGGTTGTGCCAATTTAGTCTAAACTGGACCCGAACCAAATCCAAGCCCATGTGGGCATGTAGAAAGACCAAAGACGGCCATGTAGACATTTTATGTGTGTACAAATATTTCTTATTTATCTTAGGACTTAACAAATATTTTCTAAATATTTAACAATTTATTTAAATATTGTTTTAGAATAATTGTACGAATTTATGGAGCCAAATAAATGGTGCTTGATGAGTTCACCGAAATACATTATTGGTTTAATTTCAGTTGTTATTAGGATTGTTATTATTTTTAATGTTGTTGATGTTATTATTAAATATTATTATTTTACAATTATTGGTTATAATTATTTTATTATCAAATAATATTATAGTATAAGTATTCATATTTATGTAGGTAGGCCCTACACTAGGTGGTAAAAAGTATTGAAGTTTATTTGGATTTTATGCAGATTATCAAATATTATATATGTGTGCATGTGTATGTATATATAAATAAATAATATATATGTATGCATGTGAATATATATATATAAATATATATATTATATGTATATATATATTTATTTATATATATATATATATATTTATATATATATATATATATATATATATACATATATATATATATATATATATATATATATATATATATGTATGTGTGTGTGTGTGTGTGTGTGTGTGTGTGTGTGTGTGTGTGTGTATATAAATATACATATATATATATATATATATAAAATATATATATATATATATATATATATATATATATATATATATATATATATATATATATATATATATATATATATATATATATATGTGCATGTGTATATATATATATGTGCATGTGCATGTGTATATATGTGCATGTGTATATATATATATATATGTGCATGTGTATATATATAATAATTGCTAAAAAATAATAATAATAATAAATAGAAAAAGAAGAAGAAGAAATACAAAAAACCCAAGCCCAGCAACCTGGCCCAGCCCCATCGGGCTGCAGACTAATACCCCCACAACCAACATTAAGCAGCAGCAAACCCGTCTTTCCCGACCCCATTCTATAACCGAACACCATATATATGCAATGAAAAGAATCGAAACCCTAACCCCCATCCCAGCCTACCCCAACGCCGACCCCCAGCCACCCTGGGCAGTTTCCATACGGCCGTGCGCCGCCGCACGAGCGCCGAAGTCGGCCGGCCAAGCCGCCACGGCCGTGCGCGCGCCATGCGTGCGATAGCAGCAGTTGCAGTCGCGGGAGGCGACTTCGCAACGGTGGTTCGTCGTGCACGCTCATTATTTTGATGAGCCATTTACTCGGGTATGTAGTCAACCTGACCGACTTCAACATCCTCTAATTAGTTTTAAGGTATACGAATCAGATTGTCTGATAATTCGACGGGAAGTCGACAAAAAACTGTCCCGAAACAGGACATATAGCCAATCCAGGTAACCCTGTTTGGGAGCAAATCCTGAGCAATCCAGTAAGCTTCTGTCAAAAGTAATTAAAAGAAATATTAGACAACATATAGGGGATCAGAAACTATTTCGTAGTTTTGAATTTCATAAACTGTGTACAGATTAATCTATTCTTGAAAATCAGGAAAAACCCAAGTTTTAAATCAACAAAATTCAATAAAACCCTCGATACGACGTGCGTCCTGCCAATCCGGGCAACGTGGTCGCGAACCGTAAGCATCAAAAGGTGCGTATCGGCTTCATGGACATGTGGGCTTTGACGAAATTCAAATTGGTTGCGTGTGCGTGACGAATTTGATGCGTATCCGTCGAAATTTACCGTATCGACCACTTTGCACAAACTCCAATTACTTTATGCACGTTCGTCAAATCAAGACGAAACTTGCGCCAACAGAACCGTATTATTTTTCTGGTCCTGCATGACAAGCTTGGTCCAATTCTGAGACAGTTGATCGGATCACCGTTTTGCGGGCCCCACGGTCCGACTCAACGGGCGATTTTGTGCTTGGCCCGTCGAAATCCAATTTTGGACATACGGTTGGGTTCGTATAAAAAAACCGGACCTGTTGACATATAGTTTGATGACTTTAGAGACCATAGACTCTGGCATGCTTTTCGGTGCAAAGCGGGTCCAACGGCGAATACCGTTTTGACCCAAAATTACCGTTTTGCCCATGTGTCCAGAATTGGACTTAAGGACAGGCAATTCTAACTATTTTGACTATTCTGAAAATGTTGGTACTATTTATTTAAGCATCTGGAGACTTCTGTATGTTTTGACTGATTGTGGCTCATTGAGTGGTATAGTATTATCGGTTTTACCAGCATAGGACCTCAGGCGAGTACATCTCTGATAGTTTTTATATCTGATTATCTCTATGACTCATATATGTAGTAGTGTTTTACATTGATATTCATTGGTTCTTGACATGATGTTACACGAGGTAGTAGTTGTGGATTCTTTACATATTGTTCGTGACCAATCTATTACCGTGTTCGTGACCTGTTTGGATCCATGAGTACTGGTCGAGCGGGGAAATACTCTAGACATGTAAACAAATCCAAAATTATACTTGCCTAATAGCAGCCTCACATTTTACGTACGGGTGACGGATCATATTCTTGCCTAATAGCAGTCGCATATTTCATGTGCGGGGTGCCAGATTTAGCCTTAGCCGTTTACTTGTCGAAGTAGTATTTCTACTCACTAGATAGGTACAGTGTCTGGTACTACAGTATATATTGCTGGCTACAGGTCCTCTCTATTTTTAGTGCTCACTTGCCTTGTTCCCCACGCTCAGTTTCTGTCATGATTCAATACTTATCTTTTCGTCGTGTATTTCATTATTATTTACAGATTTATGGATTTTGTCTTTTATTGAATCTGTTGTGAGATTGTGCTCATTCCATTCCTGACTGGAAACCAACATTTTCTAGGTTTAGCCGCGATCACTCTTAGCACTGGAAAAGCATTGGTATGCTGAGGTCGACCTAGATAGTGGAACTAGCTGTCTTTCTATATTGTGAGAACTTTGTATTTTCTTTAATTTTAAATATTATAAATGTTGTAATATATTTAGAAATGTGAATAAGCAACTAAAGTTTATCTTGAACAATTATTTCTTGCGGGCTTAACAGCGTTCTACTGCCGACTCTGCGGCGTAGGCTGGCTTGGACACGTCTCGTATCCGAAAAGCGGGTGCGGGTCGTGACAAGTTTTTGTGGTGGCCCATATAGGCCAGTTTTTGCAAATTGTACGAACTCGTGGTAGTACCATTTTAGTCATACTACTGCGAGCCTGCGACTAGGAAATGCTCATTCACATCTGGGAGTAAATCAATTTTAAGAGAATGGTTAGGACTAGGAGTCCCTAATTTAAATTGACATTTGGATAGTTAAGGTTGCTACCTAGGTCTCACTAGATGACTTTCATAGAAGGATATACTATCGCATTTTGATTCGACAATATTTCTCAAGTGAGTAGATTCGTAACCCCTCTTTCCGAAAGTTTGGAAATATCATTTTATTTATCTGTTTGAATTAAAATGTGATTTTAGAATTTTGTAAGTATTTAGTATAGACGGCCTTAGTCACGGTTAAGTTTCGGAGTGCAAGATGACCAAGAATTTTGGCACTGAGAGTGTGGTCGAGTGCCTTGACTAGTGTTCTAGCCATGCTAAAGGAGGCCGAGTCATAGGTGTGCACTAACTAGGAAAATCAGGCCAAATCGTGACATAACTCCTCGGAATAATTTAATTATTTATTACTAAGATTATTGGCTTTCAGAAGACCTGGTTGTTCCAAACCAGCCCGAACCCAACCCAATTCCTGGTGGTCATGTAGTGAGACCAATGTCATCCATGTAGACATATAAATGTGTATATATATTGGTAGTCCATTTCTAGTATTGTGAATAATTTCTATAAATTATATATTGAATATAATATATGTATTATTGCTATTTAAATTTGTATTTTCTTGGAAATAGGGTAACCTCCTCTTAGAATGATAATTTGGGATTTTTGGGATTTACTTAGACTATGCATATATACTTGTGTATAAATATATTCATTATAGGTAGACATAGTGCTTTATACATATTTTCCCTCGCTCTTGAATATTAGATAAATATAAATTTAAGTTTATAATTCTTTTGCCTTCTGTCATTTTCTTCCTGATCATGATCATTTGTACAACTTTATCTTACGTCTTTTCTAAACACCGCCATATCATAAGTTCGTATCACTTATATTCTTTCCTTGGACCAAAGGAATTATTTTTTTTAAATAACTTCTCACTCAATTGTCTATTAATCCCAAGTTAAATTTTGGATTCAAAAGTTTTTTCCTCTAAAACGTTTAATATTGAATATCCGTAAAATAAGGGTTATAAGATTTCTACTTATCTTGCCTCCGACCATGTCCTTCATAATCAATCGTTTAAATTTTCCAAAACTGATACCTCCCCTTCAAGGATGGATACATACACTTTCCTATAATGATCAATTTGTTCAAATTTATAGCTTTCTCCATCATGGTCAATTTGTTCCAGGATTTTTGAACCTCCGTTAAGTTTTTAAGGATGTAGTTGAAAGGATGATCGGTGACTTATGATGGCAGGCAGCCGCGCACTGTCTCTGTTTCACTTAACAAAATGCCAAAAATTGGCTTTTGAAAGAAAACGAGAAAAAGTACAAAAGTACAAATTATTTCTGGGAAGTATTGCTATAGAAGTCTGATCTGAGAGCGATCACTTTGTTCCTTGGACCACACGATGATGATGAAGAGAACTGCTTAAAGAAGATGAACAATCGGAAGAACTAAGTCACCAGAAAGGTATCGACACAACGGCACTGATGACACAGTCGAATGCTTTCATGCTTTGCTTCACCCTGTTCTTGAGAAAAAGTTAAAGAAATGCTTCTGGAAATATCACTCTGAAAGTATGAGTTTTCTCAGAATCTCCTCTTATGTATATCTTTCTTGATGATTTTCTTCTGTTAAAAATAAGTCTATTTATAGACTAGACTCTCTGTGCGTAAAAAGCAACAAAATTGGGTCTCTACGCAAGTAACTGTCAACCACGATTGAAAATCAACCTTTATGTGTGATGACACGCATCCCATATAGAGTTGTGATCTCTACACATGGTGACACGTGTCCCACAACTTCAAAAATATGGGGAGAGCACGTACACACGTTCCTCGATAAGTGTGGCATGAAAGCCACGTATGCAGACCACGTTCTCACATAGCCAGAAAAGATTGGGCGTAAAAATAATCCAAAATAGACTTCCTGCGTAAAGTGGCTGAAAAGTTGCCTTGAGCGTATAGTTAGCTCAAATAAACTCTATGCACACGAAAGCCTTGAGCGTAAAGACTCAAATAGCTTTCATGCGTAAAGGAAGCGGTCTCTTGAGCGTAAAGTAGCTTATCCTCACGCTAAACGACAAGTATTGGATTTGGTGTAAAAAATCTTCTTGGCTTCTGTGCAATGCAATGTCAGAAAATCATTCTGTCAGGGCAGTATCACGCGCATTAAATGCGATATGGACAGCCTGTCTCTCGCGTAAATGCTGAGAATGGCTCTCGCGTAAAGTAGTTCACGTAGAGTTTAGACTCTGTTTAATCTCTTGCGTAAAACTTGAATCTGACCCAGTTTGACTTGCATAAAGCTCTCAACTTCTTTTACGTGGTCTATAAAATTTATTTATGCTTCTACAAGACCCCTTCAAAGTTTTTAAATTTTTTCTAAGATTTGAATATTTGAACAGAAGCGTAAAAGTCCGGGATATCCAACAGTCCGCATAAAGTTCGGGATACCCAACAGTCCGCGTAAAGTTCTGGATACCCAACAATCAGCTTAGAAATGTAATATTCGGGATATCCAACAGTCAGCGTAAATTTTGGGAATTTGAACCGATTTCAAAATTCTCTATAAATAGAGCTTTACGAGTAGAGAGAGAATTTTTACTCATCTCTCAATCTCTTTTTCTCTCGTCTTCGAAATCCCAGTCTTTGAAATCCCTATTTTAAACCGATGGCACCAAAGAGCAAGTCCTCCGTCGGCGCTAAGGGCCAGAAGCCCGCCGTTGCTGCTTCGTCGGCGGCTGATCGAGCAGAGACCACCATTCCAACATCGATGGCGACCCCGAGACCTAATCCCGCTATGGCTCCAGCCATGATAGGTAAAACCCTATCTAGTTCGGCCGTGGGTTCGTCGGAAAAGAAGAAGAGGAACCGAACAAAACCCTAAATTTTACGCACACATTTATACGTGTCAGCGTAAAATAAAAATTACCAAATACGCCCACGTCTATACGTGCCAGCGTAAAAATAGAAACAACAGAATACGCCCACGTTATACGTGTCAGCGTAAAAATAGAAAAAAAACAAAATACGCCCACGTCTATACGTGCCAGCGTAAAATGTAAACAACAAAAATACGCTCACGTCTATACGTGCCAGCGTAAAATGTTTAGCATTAAATACGTCCACATCTATATGTGCCAGCATAAAATATGAACAACAAAAATAGGCTCACGTTTATACGTGCCAGCGGAAAATATTTAGCATTAAATACGCCCACATCTATATGTGCCAGCGAAAAATATGAACAACAAAAATACGCTCACGTCTATACGTGCCAGCGTAAAATGTTCAAGTATTAAATACGCCCACATCATATGTGCCAGCATAAAAATATGAAAAATATGCCCACATTCATATGTGCCAGCGTAAATACACAAGTGATAAGACTTTGCGTAAAAGTCCATTCTGAAAACAGAGAACTTTTGCACTTAAAAAAATTTAATCAACTTAACTTCTACGCGTAAGCGTAAAGTTTGCATAGTCAAACCCTCTAATACAGAGTCTTAATTTTTATGCATAAAATTCACTTGTGTAAAGATCTGTGTGAATAAGTCATGTGCGTAAAATTCAAATTAGATTTTTACTAACTTGATTCTTCTTTTTCTTTTGGCAGTGGACTTGCAAATTCATCCTCTCACAGAGGTATTCGGCTCACCAGCTTATATTGTGGGCTCAAACTATTTGGAAAATCTGTCTCACATTGAATTCCCACAAAGTGACAAGCAGTACCCTGAAGAGAGACAACAACTGATAGCTGCTCAGGGAGACAGAATGCTGCTTTTATTGATGAATAGAGAATTGCTGGTGTCGCTAGATGGCCAGCAATTTTTGAAGCATGCCTTCATGTTTGGGGACGCTATTGATTTTTAATCACAAACGAACCCCAAGAAGGAGGCTTGGGTGTTTAAGTTTGAAGAGAGGGCGATGTATCTCCCATACATGGCAAGGGATTATCCCCTATCTTCATTTGTTCATGCCACCCATCCAAGACAGATGCTATGGAACCTGACTCCTAAAAGTCATGGTAGACCAGGCAGAATTATTTTCAAGAGGAACGGGGCCAACCAAATAGGCTACCATACCAGCACTCCCAGTGGTGGTATCATTCCTTTCGCCGGTCTACTGCCTGGATTCACACCAAGCGTAGATTCAACTTTGATTCAACCAGTGCAGATCCTAATGTTCATAAACAAGATTATGAAGGCCTTAGTATTATATCCCCAGGCCAACCCTAGGCTTCCAGGGTGGATGACCCCTCATAATCAGAACTAGATTCAACTTAGTGCTTGGATCATGAAGAACTTCAAAACAGAACTGCAAGCCATTGGACTATATGAAGCAGTAGCCTCCACGAATCAGGGCATACCAATGAACAATAACCTGTTCTTGGCTTTAATAGAGTTATATATCAGTTCAACAGGGACTTTTGCAACCCCAATAGGTGAAATGGGTTTTGTACTGCAGGAGATGCAATTCATCTCCAAGCTGCCAATGGGTGAAGCTCCATATGAAGAGTACGTTCCCTCCAACAGGGAACTAGCAGAGATCAGGGAGAAAAATCCTCAGTTAGTTGAGGTATACCAAGAATTGATGTGTCATTACTTGACTTGCACCACTATATATAAAAGTGGATCGCATTTGGCAAACATCAATAAATGGACAACATATCTATTCTACCATAAGAATAGGATATCCAAGGATGACAAAGAGAAATTTCAAGATAACAAGGCTCAACCTATCAACCCTTGTTCATTCATCCCTGCTGATTCAATAAACACTTGGATGGTCACTTATATGTCTCTGGATAAATATTTAGCCACCAAGGCTGGAGAATTCCATGCTGGGACCGAAGCATTGAGCTTTCTGAGACATGGCAGTCGAAAGCTCTTAAAAGAAGCCTTGCTAGCGGGCTTCCTTTCCCTATGGCTGCGAAGATGGGTCGTATAAGGGATTGGCACAGCCGATAGGATTCACCGAAACGTAATATGTCCAGCAGTACGTTTGGTATTCAAGGTCAGAATCAACCTGTTATCGGCAATGGTATGTCAGATAAATGCAGGTTTACGAGCATTTGGTGATGAATTGATCAATAATGCTCCTCACCGAAAAGATTTCCCTAGGGTGGAGATGTCCTATACTTATTTGATGGGCTGGTTATTGCATCACAACTGCAGTTTGTTGCCACCAGGCCCTGGAAATGATACGGAGGTATTCCTCCTGAAGTTTAATAAAGCCACGTGGACTGCAACTTCAGTGGCGGACACCCGGGCAACACTCAACTATTCCTACGGTTGGAACTTTTTCTGCACAAGACCACCAGCCCAGCTGACTGTTTCGGCATACAATTTGAAGATATAGGTGAAGGGAGGATTTTATTACCTGCGCCGGTTTTTAAATGGCTAATGTGCATCAGACCCTCACATCTGATGTATAAGAATGAAGACAACTGTGCGTTCGAACCGTATCTACCCAGTCGGTTCGCTCGTCAGTTTGGATATGACCAACTTCACGTTGGTAATCCCTCCACCAGCTTTCACCATTATGGAAAATTAGTTGATGGTGCAAGGGCATGGAGGCATTTTAGCACTGCATGTACCGGTGCTAGATTCCGGGTATCAAATGCTACAAGTACAACTGAGCTACGAATGCTTCATACGTATGCTCGTTTTTATGCATCCATTCGCTCCTTCGCGAATGACTACAACATGAAGGAGAGACTTCGATGGGCCAAGGATGGAAATGTCGAAGAACCAGTCAGGGTACCTTCGGACATACCCGATGATGTTGCTATTCCAGACGAGTATCTGGAAGTGATCCCTACAGGAGTTGGGGAACCAGCTGCAGGACCAATTATCATCACCAAAACTCGGAAGCAGAAATCAAGTACAGCTGTTACCCTTCAAGAGAAGAAGAAGAAAGTCACTATTAAAGGGCCTTCCAGACACAGAGCCGCTACTCCAGAGAGCGAAACTCCTGTCGAGGAGCCTCAAAATATTACATCTTCTTCAGCTCAACCTGGAGAAGGGTCTTCAGCATCCCCGCCCGCAGCATCAACATAAGTGGTAGGAGTCTTGTCTCCTGGACGCCTCAACACTTTACTACATCTGACTTCGCCACAAAAGGCAAAAGCTGTTAAAGACACAGCCACGACTCATATTAATGATCCGGAACCCATCCCCTCGGATGAACCAGCTCTTGATTTAGACGATGATGACTGGGATCAAGATTATGACTCACTCTTGGCACGTCCTGCACCTACTTAGGTAAATATAAATTACAAAATCTATACAAAATTATGTATTATGATTTTGTATATTAACTTATTTTGCTTAATCTTTGTAGCTGTCATCGCTGCAGTAAAGCCTGTGGCCCCTCTTTCTCCTCAAGAAACTATTCAAACAGAGTCTGAAGGAGAGAGTTCTTCTTCAAAAGAAGATACTGCTCAAGAAGAATGTTCCCCATCCACGGAGTTACAACAAGAGCCTTCAGTTGAGGATCAGCAAGAATTGTCTTCTCTCGCTGAAGATAGAGAAGAAGAATTAGCTGTAAAAGAACCTGCTGCAGATAAAAAAACAGTTGTAGAAGAACCAACTGCAACTGAAATACTCCTAGAACTTGAAGGGCCTGCAGCCAACGAAGGTGATGAAGATATTGTCAACCCATCAACCGAAATCGGAGACGTAGTAATAACATCCTCAGTTGTTGTTACTGATCCGACACAAGTTCTTGAGACGACAATGTCTGAACCTGAATCAGTCACAACAATCACCATACCTCCAGCAACAATCACCGCTACCGAAACTCAAATAGTTTCAGCTCCAGGAACGGCTGGAGAAATAATTCATACACATGCTGAAGATATTGTCTCTGGAACTTCTGAAGATCAGTTAGCCATTGGTATCGACGATAACTATGACTTCATCTCAGCCTGTTACTAAGGCAACAACATCATCTGCTCCCAGTCTTCAAAAGAGGGATTTAGTAGAGCTCGTTGCCACACCAAGCTCTAATGCAGAAATGAATCTTCTAGTTGAGATTCATACATAAGCTTTCTATAAAACCCTGGCGGCTTTGATCAAGATGGTCCTGAAGAAGGGCCTAAATTATGAAAGCTTGAAGGCTGCAATTTCTCCCACCATTGGGAACGTTGCTATGTTCAATGACACCGAGAGAGCAGCAGCACTGGAGAAGGTGGTAGAAGGACTTGAACAGCCTGTTAAAGAATATCTAAGGCTGTCAAGTGAGACCCTTGAAAGTCTCATCCAAACTGAGTATGATGCTTTATCTGCAGAATACATCACTCGGGAGACTATTTTTAAGAAATCTCTCCAGGAATACAGCCTCAAAGTCGCCAGAGAGAGAGCTTTTTTGGCTGAAACTAAACCTCTGCTAGAGACACACAGAGAAGCCTATAAAACTTCAAACATGAGAATTCATCGACAGAATGATAGAATTCGTGAAGTTGAGGCAGAATTGGCTCGCTTGAAGGCGGAGAGAGAGAGAGAGAGCAGATGATTACAGCTCGAGATAAACATCTGGCGCAGAGCTCAATAATGGAGGAGAAAGTCTTTGGTGCTGAAGCTACCATCAAAACCCTTGATGAAACCAAGGATAAGATGATAGCTACTTTTGCCGAACTCTTCCATCTCTGTACTCCAGAAGCTCGACGATCTAGAGCTACTACAACTGTATTGAGCTCTCGTGAGAAGCGTTTGGCAGAGCTGCAGAAACTGCTTGAAGATGTATCTGCTCCACCTTAGGAAATAATTTTTTTTGTATTCTTCTTTTTATATCATCAATAAAGAATTTTGTATTCTTCTGTGTTTTCCATTCTGTAATATTTCAAGAAGTAAATAAAATATTTGTTTTATGACCCTATTATTTATTTTAAATTTAAATAATAGGTATGAGATAGGAAACACTTATCAGAGGTAATATGAACATGATAAGTCTTCTAAACTCAACAAAGTAGATTATATATATCTAGAGGTAATGTGGACATGATAGATAATGAATCTTGTTTTCTTTTAGAGTATACAATACTATCAGAGGTAATATGAACGTGACAGATCGTAACAACTCAAAAAAAAAAGATTAATATCTATTCAGAGGCCATATGGACATGATAGATAAGAAAAGAAGTAAACTTAATATTTATTCAGAGGTTATGAGAACATGATAAATAATAATTTTTTTTTAAAATCAACTGGTAAGACAGAAGATCAAAATTCTCTTTTAGGAGAACAAATAATCAACTTAACTAAACCTTGGTAGCTGGGAAATAAAGAAAAATTCAGACATAATATTTCTTCAAGAATTTGCCATTAATTGGCATCATGAGCAAATCTCCATTAGGTTTAGACAACCTATAGGCACCATTGGAGAATAATGTCTCGACTACATAAGGACCGTCCCATTTAGCTTGGAATTTGTCTTTGCTTTTATGAGTCATAACCATAGGTCTTCGGACAGCTAAAACTAGCTCACCGACTTTGAATACCCTCTCTTTAACTTTACGATTGAAAGCTCGAGATATGCGGGCTTGACATAGCTCAATGTGCTGTTGTGCTTGAAGACGCTTCTCGTCCAATCCTACAAGTTCTTGGAGTCGTAAGCGATCATTATTCTCTGAGGTTAGCTCATTAGCAATGGCTATTCTAAGAGACGGGATCTGGATTTCCAATGGAAGAACAGCCTCATATCCGTAAACCAGTGAGAATGGTGTAAAACTAGTAGGAGTTCGGACTGTCATTCGATAAGCCCATAAACATTCTCTAAGTTTCTCATTCCAATCACGTTTATTAGAAGAGACAAACTTTTTGAGAAGTTTAATAATAGTTTTGTTGAAAGCTTCCGCTAAACCTTTAGCAGCTGGATTATAAGCCGTAGAAGCTATATTCTGGATCCGATTCTTATCACAAAATCGATAAAATGCCTGACTGGCAAATTGTGGTCCATTATCATGGATTATCCTTCGGGGAACTACGAAACGATAAATGACATGATATTTGAAAAAGCTAACCACATTAGACGTTTTCATTTCCACAAGAGGAACTGCTTCTGCCCATTTAGAAAAGTAATCGGTTATAGCCAGGATAAACCAATGTCCCTTGACATAAGGAGGATTAATTGGACCAATAATATCCATGCCCCAAGCTTCGAAAGGCCAAGAAGCTGCTGTAGGATGTAAGAATTCAGAAGGTTGGTGAATAAAGTCAGCATGAATCTGGCATACTTTATACCGTTTGGCATAATCCATAGCATCTGCAATCAGAGAAGGCCAATAATAACCCATTCTTCGAATACGGTCTTGTAATTTTGGACCTGGTTGATGCGCACCACAAACTCCATCATGAGCTTCACGTAGTGTTTGTTTGGCTTCACTTTCTGAAAGATAACGCAACAAAAGTCCATCATAAGAACGACGATACAACATATGCAAAGAATAATCGTAGTAGAATCGAAATGATCGTCTTTTGATTGATACAGCTTCTTTTGGATCTTCAGGTAAAATCCCATGGACCGTATAATCAATAAATAGACTTCTCCAATCCCTTTTCTGAGAATTTGATTCTGTAGTATAACTCTGTTCGATATGCAAATTATTCTTAACACAAAATAAATCTCTATCCAACAAAGTAATGGTGTTTTGTCTTCTAATTGGAACTGCTAAGTCTGCAGCTAGACTAGCGAGAGCATCAGCTTCCAAATTTTTAGAACGTGGTACGAATTCAATGAAGAATCCCTTGAATAAAAGAACCAATTCGATTACCACTTGATGATAGGGAATGAGGTCAGGATTTCTGACTTTATATGTCCCTCTGACCTGGTTAACAATCAGTTGAGAATCTCCATAAGCTTCCAGGAACTCAATGTCCAATTGTTTTGCTACTTGAAGACCAATTAGCAGAGCATTATATTCTGCCACATTATTGGAACATGGTTCATTAAGAGAATAAGCACGGTATATGACCATTTTATCAGGAGAGACCAATACGATGCCTATTCCGAAGACAACATTGCCTTTAGGTCCAACCCGTGATGCTCCATCAAAGTATAGTTGCCAAATGTCATTCCTCAAAGTCATGTTGCAATCTACGACTTCATTTGGAATGTCCTCATATAGCCTAGAGATTTCAGGTATAGGGTGAGCTGCTAAGAAATTAGCTAATGCTTGACCCTTTACTGATTTTTGAGGTACATAGACCATATCATAAGGAGTAAGCAACATTGCCCAGGTGGCTAACCGGGAGTTAAGGAGACTTGGTTTTCTTATCAACATCCGAATAGGATTTATTCTGGATATGACATGAATAGTTTGTCCCATTACATAATGTCGCGTCTTTTGAATGGCAAAAACCAAGGCTAGATATTCTTTTTCCACAGGAGTATACCTGTGTTCAGCTCAAACCATCATTCGGCTAAGATAATAAATCGTCTGTTCATGACCTTTATCACTTTTCTGTACAAGAAGAGCACCAAGAGAATGATCCAATGCTCGAACATAGAGCAAAAAGGGTCTTCCTACTACTGGAGGTACCAGAACAGGTGGATTTGTAAGGTATTGCTTGATGTTATTGAAGGCTTTTTGACATGCTTCATTCCAAACAAATGATACACCTTTCTTTAATAGACGAGAGAAAGGTTGACATCTCCCAGAAAGATTGGATATAAATCTCCTGATATAAGTAATGCGACCTTGAAAGCTACAGAGTTCTTTCAGATTACGTGGAGGACACATTTCAAGAATTGCTTTCACCTTATCAGGATCAACATGGATACCATGAGAAGTAATGACAAATCCCAAAAACTTGCCACTAAAAACTGCTAAGAAAGACTTAGTAGGGTTCATCTTTAATTATGCCGATACATCAACTCAAATACTGTCTTCAAGTCATGAATGTGATCATCTTTTAATAGACTTTTGACAGCAAAATCATCCACATAACATTCAACTATTTTTCGCAGATTTTCTTGAAAGATATTGCTCATGGCCCGTTGATACGTAGCACCGATATTTTTTAGATCAAACAGCATAACCGTATAGCAGTAAACTCCAAGGGGTATACGAAAAGAGGTATGCTTTTCATCTCCTGGATGCATCTTAATCTAGTTGTATCCTGAAAATCCGTCCATGAAAGACATGCGTTCAAAACTACATGTATTGTCTATCATGACATCGGTAATCGGAAGTGGAAATTCGTATTTTGGACAAGCTGCATTAAGATCTCGAAAATCTATGCAAACTCGGACTTTTCCATTCTTCTTCATGATAGGAACAATGTTGGCAACCCAGTCTGGGTGTTGTTCTTTACGAACAAAGCCACATGTGATCAGCTTTTTGACTTCTGCTTCAATTGCATCCATCATATCTGGTCGAAAATGTCGTTGCTGTTGTTTTACAGGTTTGTCATTAGGAAGAATATTGAGTTTAGGAGTAGCTACTTTAGGATCTAGACCCGGTATATCCTCATAACTCCATGCAAAGATATCAATATATTCTTTAATCAGCTTTATCAACTCTTCTTTTTCATCTTCAGAAAGGTTTTTACTCATTACTAAAATATGCTATATTAGCGACGTTGTTTAGCGACGGAACAAAATACCGTCGCTAAATATGTAATATAGCGACTCCCTTCTATTGACATCGTAAATCGTCGCTGAATAGCGACGTTCAGTGACAGTAGATAAATTACGTTGCGGAATAGCGACGTTCAGCGACATATTATTAAAATATGTCGCCATATATTAAAAGGTTGCGACGTTTAGCGACGTCAACTGTTGACGTCGCTAATTTTTTTACTTAGGGCACAGTTCTGTTTCTTTTTTCCCCCTCACTCAAAAATTTCATATTTTTCATTTTTTCTTGAGCTCGGCGACTCCCTCCCCCCTCCGGCGACTCCCTTTCCCCCGGCGACTACCTCCTCCCCGGCGACCCCACCCCCCCCCCCGTCGAGCTCCTCCTCCCCCAATCCGAGCTGCTCCTCCTTCTCTCCGGTAAACCCTAACACTCCTCCTCCTCGTCCTTCTCTCTCCCTCTACACACACAGAGACACACACACACATGCACACGGACACACACATACACACACGGACACACGGACACAGACACACACACACACAGCTATTGTGTGTGTTTTGAATCCACATGTTCGATTTTGAGGCTCTTTTGAGTCCTCATTAGGAAGTTTGGATGGGTTTGATATCACCCATGGAGAAATTTCGAGAGTGGCTAGGATGGGTTTATGCCCAATAGGCTATTTTGTCTTCTAATTTTAGATTTGTATATGTTAGAGAATAGATTAGCCATGGTTAAGATGTCCCAAGTGGTTTTTATTTGAATACATGTGTTAGTATCTACGTATTTTTGGCCTACAAGTCACTTTTGTAGGTGGATACGTGAATTTTGGTATATATTATATATGTGGACTGATTTGGGGGTTATATATATATATATATATAATATATATATATATATATATATATATATATATATATATATATATATATATATATATATATATATATATATATATATATATATTGGTGTGTGTGTTGGTAGTGCCTTGAGGTGGTAGTGCACTTGTGAGTGTGCTTGAGAGTGGTATTAGTTTGTATATGTGTTTTGTTAGTGAGAAGTGAGAGAGTTAAGTGTGTTATGTGTTGTAGAGAGGAGTATGTGTGTTTGAGTGCTTGTGAGTGTATGTGATGTAGGGAGAATTTAGATATGGGATGTGAGGGTGTTAGTATGTGTGATAGAAGGGTGGATCATAGCATAATGGATGCAGGATGGAGCTGCAACAGCTACAAGTAGCTGCAGTGGCAGCTGCAGTACATGGCAACAGGGTAGCAGCATGCAGGGTGCACCAGCGGCAGCGGCTAGGCAGCAATTGCAGCAGTAGCAGCTGCAATTGGCACCGACAGCGGCTAGTTCCTATATATATGTGTTAGAGATAGATGTTAGGATATTTAGGATACATAAGATGTTAGAGGATACGTTTAGTATCCTAAGTTAGCCAGTTAATATGTTAGAGTTAAGATGGTATCCTAGGATTCTAAGTAGTATCTTAGGATATTGGTTGATATTATATTCATGTCTTGTCAATAATGTCTTTGACTTTGTCATGGGGTCTTAGATATCGGTTGTAGGTGACATTATATATATATGGTCTGGCGATATCGAAACGAATCTAGTATGTCTGAATGAGATATCGGTTGCAGGTAACATTATATTCATGGGGTCTACTTGACTTTGTCATGGGGTCTTAGATATCGGTTGTAGGTGATATTATATTCAAGTCTTGAAAATTGATGTTAATTAAGACAATTTTTAACTTGACCCTGGCGATATTGAAACGAATCTAGTGTGTCTGAATAAGATTGGCATCAGTAAGAATCGATAGCGTATGTGTACACGTTGGATGCACAAGAACTTATGTGCGATATAGCATGGTTATTAGTAACTGTCCGCTACTAATGTGTGTCCCATAATAAGACATAATATACGAATTTGTGCCTATTGGATAATATGTGTCCATCTTTGCAGAATTATTTCCAAAGGGATATGAATTACTACTTGCAGAATCGTTCATAGATGTACAATCGTCGTCCTGATGATATGTGTGGTGTACGGGATGAATACATAGCAGGAGTAGAGCAGTTCCTGCGGTTTGCTAAGGTGTTCCCTCAGTACATGGACGGCACCAAAATTAAGTGTCCGTGTGTGAAATGTCATAACGTGAAATATTATCCAGAAGTGGAAGTGACATATCATTTGTACTCGAGGGATTTTATGCCTAATTACTATCAGTAGACCGCACACAGAGAACTTGTGTCTTTAGCATCAGAGCCGGAGCCTTATGTTGAGCCGTATATGCATGCGGGACCTAATTTTGTTTCAGATAATCATGCATACGACGACGGGTGCGTGAACATGGTTTTTGACGCTGCGGGGCCTAGTTTCGTTCATGATGCAGCTGAGGAGGCACCGAATGTTGATGCTACAAAGTTCATGGAGTTGCTGGAGAATGCAAGGACTCCATTGTATCCTAGTTGTGAGGATCATTCACCGTTGGAGGTGGTTACAAGACTGTTGAGCATTAAGTCAGATTTTAACATGTCGTAAGAATGCAACAACCGAGTGTTGGAGTTGATTATAGAGATCTTGCCAGTGGGTGCTATGTTACCTAAAGACTTCTATCGGTCTAAGAGGATGGTGAGATCGCTCTGGATGGGATACGAGAAAATCGATTCTTGTCGCAATGGGTGCATGCTATACTACAAAGACGATAAGGACGCAGATGTGTGCAGATTTTGTGGTACAGATCGCTATAAGACCACTAGTACAGGAAGGTCTACCGGTGCAAGAAGACCGACCGATTCAATGCACTACTTGACTTTAACGCCGTGGTTTCAAAGATTATTTATGGTGAAAGAGACGGCTGAAAATATGAGTTAGCACATGCGAGAACAGATTGAAGGAGTGTTGGATCACCCATCCGATGGAGAAGCGTGGAAGCACTTTGATCGAGTGTATCCTAATTTTACTTCAGATCCGTGTAATATCAGGTTGGGGCTATCTTCTGACGGTTTTACTCCTTTTGGTCTTTCGGTATCCCAGTATTCGTGCTGGCCTGTGATTGTCACTCCGTATAACCTACCGCCTTGGATGTGCATGAAGACTCAGTATATGTTTCTAACCGTTATAATTCCTGGTCCGAACAATCCCAAGAGAACATTGATGTGTACTTACAGCCTTTGATAGATGAGTTGAATCAGTTATGGGAAGTAGGCGCTAACACGTACGATGTTTCCAGGAAGCAGAATTTTTAGATGAAGGCAACCCTTATGTGGACCATCAACGACTTTCCGGCCTAAGAATGTTATCTTGATGGAGCACTCATGGCCGTCTCTCATGTCCATATTGCATGGACAGTACTAAGGCTTTCCGCTTGAAACACGGAGGAAAACCGTGCTTCTTTGATTATCATCGGCTATTTCTGCCAAAAGATTATCCGTTCAGAAGGAACAGGAATGCATTCCGTGTCGGCGTTGTAGAGAAAGGTGATCCACCGCCAAGGTGGTACGGAGCCACGATATAGGAGGAGGTTAGAGATTTTCCAAGTGCTATTGAAGATCCTACAACTAGGTACAAGTGCGATGGATTTGGTAGAGATCATAACTGGACAAAGAGGAGCATATTCTGGGATCTGCCATATTGGAGTACCAATCTGATCAGACATAATCTTGATGTTATGCATATTGAAAAGAATGTGTTTGATAACATAATTAATACTTTGATGGACGTAAAAGGAAAAACGAAAGACAATTCTAAGGCCAGGTTGGACTTAGAAGAAATATGCAAACGCCCTGCGTTGCATTTGATAGAGGAGAATGGAAAATAGTTCCTACCGAAGTCAATTTTCTCACTGGACAAGGAGGATAAAGTGAGACTTTGTCGGTGGATCCAGGGCCTAAAATTTCCAGATGGATATGTGTCAAATCTGAGAAGATGTGTCGATCCGAAGGAAAACAAATTGACGGGTATGAAGAGCCACGATTGTCACGTATTCATGGAAATGTTAATTCCAATTATATTTCGAGAATTCTTACCGCAAGCAGTTTGGAATCCATTGACGGAGCCTAGCATATTCTTCAGAGATCTTTGTTCTAAGAAATTGCTCGTTGATCGTCTAGAAAAGCAAAAGAAGGACATTGCGGTAACACTGTGCAAGCTAGAGAGGGTGTTTCCTCCTGGATTCTTCGACTCTATGGAACATTTGCTGATTTATCTATCCTATGAGGGACGTGTTGGTGGACCCGTCGAATATCGATGGATGTACCCGTTCGAGCGACATTTGAATCACCGAAAAAGAAAGGTAAAAAATAAGGTACAGGTCGAGGGTTCTATTTGTGAAGCCTATGTTCTCGAGGATATCACAAACTTTTGTTCGATGTATTTCAAGCCTCATGTTGCAGCTAATAGAACGAGAGCTTCCAGAAACGACGACGGAGATCATGAATGTAATGATACAATACTGAAGGTATTCAATGCCCCAGGAAAGCCATCCGGTAAAATAAAGAAGAGATATCTGAACGATGATGAGCTAAGGGCTGCTCAGGTGTATGTATTACTCAAATGTGACGATGATGAAGTAGAGAAGCTGGAGGGGTAAGTAATTAATACGTCTACATTATTTTAATATTCTTGATTATTATACTATTAAATTAATTGAACGATGTTGTTTTCAACATATTTAATGATGATGTGAGGTCAGGTAGGCCACACAGAACAGAAGAAGAACTAGAATAAGAAATGAGGCGTTATTTTCCATCATGGTTGAGTGCATATGTAAGACTTCAGAACTCTGTAATTACCTTTCTGTATATGCACTTGAGAATGAGCTTAATTGTAACGTCCCAGTCCCAAAATACGTAGGACCAAGTACGTAAACATGCCAGCTGTATTCATACGAAATACGTAGGTCTCGTATGAATACATAAGATGTAAAATGTAGTAATCCAAGATAAACTAAATCTCACCCACAATGAAAAGAATAATAATATGAATATCAACTCGAATATTTATGATACAATCGTTGGGCGGAGACAAAGTCCACTACCAACTATCTCAATGAAAGAAGATGTACAATGAATCGAGCGATAAAAATAGCAAGACGAACCAAGCGCAATTGTCTTCGAAGGAATGGAGAAGACCACGGCCTTGGCTAGAATACCTGCGAAAAACATGAACACACACCTGGGAAAAAAACCAGGTCCTCAGAGGGACGTAACAAGATACATAAAAACAATACCATGATGAACTGTAAATGATACATGATAAAGAAAAGACCACCTGCTCTAACACAATGGAACCTAACCATCTAGGTGTAATGCAAGTCGAAAACTATACTGGAACGTATAAGTGGGTAGGAATAAAGTATAGCATCCACTAGAGGCTTTCGCATGAACTAGTATACGTCTCTGACCGTATCTGACGACGAGGTCAGGGCCGTGCAATGGATATATCCCCTAGTTCATACTTTGCATCGCTAGCATACCTCCTGACTTATCTGACGACGAGGTCAGGGCCGTGCAATGGATATATCCTCTAGCGACACACCCATAACAGGGAAACCATGAACCCATAACCGGGCAATCTAGAAGGCTGTGGGATAGCTCATACGTCCCAGTAGTTTTCCCCGCCCATGTATCACACAAGTCATATCCATGTCTTGGCGATCCATATCTCTATGCAAGTCGCTATCTAGACTCCGCTAATCCATAAATGAACCGACACACGAACCGCCCGTATCGATAGCAAGTCGAGTACGTAGGTTCGTGCCGACTCTATGATCCTCACTCGTGTGTCGTGTATGAGACGTGTCAACAAGTCAAAGAAGTTATGAAGCATAACTTCAACATACCGGGAAAGTCCGCTACCACATATGGTCCACACACACACGCACACACACAAACATCGATATACATATCGATGGCACCCAAGTCATACTTGGACATACTCTTACTAATGTAAAAACACTAGCAACATATAAAATATCATGAATCAAATGTAAGTACAAGATGGCAAGGTATCTTGCCTGGTAGAGCGCCTGGTGTGCTGCGATAATCACTGTGGCATGAACTGCGACTTCGATGTAACAACTGCACATAGAAACCTCTATTGGTGGTACAGACCGGTGCATCGGGTCCAGAACAGTCAATTTAGTTAGGTTTGACATAAGGAAGGCTTGGATTGGCGAGGGGACGTGAATAATAGGATTAATTATGGACAAAGAATAATCAAGGAAAATTTGATAAATAATATATAAAGGAAATTTTATAATGCTTGAAAATATTTCTTATTATCTAAAAAATAGTTTTTAGATAAATGTTTGAAAAATAATAGACCGTTTTTAGACAAAACCCCAGTTTTGTCCAAATAGAATTTCTAGGAAAAATACTATATCTTATTATAAAAATAATAGTAATAAATATTTGAAAAGACTAGTAAATTATTCCATAAATTTGGAAACTACCCTTTATCTTTAGTTAATAAATTTTTAGGAAAGTACTAGAAATCAAAAATTATTTTAAAGCTAATACCTAGGATTTGGCAAAACTGAAATTTTTGCATAAAAGAAAAAATGTATTTAAAATACTTTGTAGTACTAGAAAATTTATTTATAGGTGGGAACCTATTTTGATTACCACAAAATAATATGACAAAAATATTTTAAAATACCTAGAAAAATAACAATTATTTGGTATTAGTGAAACCAATAAAATAATAATGATAATTAATAACAAAATACCATTATAATTAAATAATACAATAATAATAATAATAATAATAGTTCAACTACGAAAACAAAACAACATCAAAAAAACCCACAATCATGTAGCAACATCACTGTTGCTATTCCTCTTGGAAAAATCGAGGGAGAGAGAGAGAGAGGAGGGAAGACGAGGGGAAGAGGGAGCGGTGGTTGGGCGTTCGAGAGGGGACTGGCCTCGGCGGAAGCGGCGGTCCGGCGGCGGCGCTAAGGGAAGCTAGGGCTGGAGATCGGGGCTGGGGTCGTGAGGAGTCAGGCGGGGGAAGCGGCGGAGTGCGAGGCACTCGCGGCGGTTAGGGCAGTGGCGGGAGAGGGGCGGAGCTAGGGCGGCGCGGTGGTCACGGCGCTCTGGCGCGAGGGGACGGGGCTTCCGCCTGGGCGCAGGCGGAGATGGGTCTGAAGGAGGAGGAGGAGCGTGGAGATTTCTGGAAGGGGCGCTCGACCGGGCGGATCTGGTGCTCCAGTCGCGGAGGCCGGCGTTCTGGCGTACGGAGGGCGGAGGTGCCGGGGAGCGGCGAAGAGGGTTCTCACGGAGGCTCGGCGAGGCGAGCGTGGAGGTGCGGCGTTCTCAGGCGGCCAAGGCGGAGGTGGGGTTCGTGCGGTCGGGTGGAGACTGATGGCCGGGTCTATGGGTCGTCGGCGGACGATGTTCTGAGGAGAGGCACGGGCGGAGGAAGGAGCACGGCGCTGGACTCGGGTGACCGGCGGTTTCGAGGCGAACGCAGTGGGGGTTCGAGATGCCGGAGGGGTTGGACGCGCGCGGCGGCGGAGGAGGACGCCGGCGGTGGAGGCCAGGGTTCAGGTGAGTTTTCTTGTTGTTTTGGTTTTCTTCTATGTTGGTTGTGACGGCGGTGTTGGTCGTTGTGGCGGGGCTGCCGCGGTGGTGGTGGTTGACTAGGGTTCCATCGGGGAATTTTGGTAGAAGCTGTGGATGGGTTGCGCTGGATGTAGGCGACCGTCGGGATGGGGTCGAGATGGCTGCGGGCTGGTTGATGATGATGTCGACGGCGATGGTGGTTTATGCCAGTGGTGGCGGGGCTGGTTTGTAGCGGCTAGTAGGGGTTGGCAGTGGTGGTGTGGCGATGGGGCAGCGCCGTGGTGGCGACGGGTGATGGATGGCTGGGGTTGGGGTCGGGTTGTTGTCGGAGTGGCCGGGGACGACTTGGAGGGGACGGTACCATCTACGGAGGCTAGTTGTCGCGAGGGGGCATTGAGAATAGGCTGTGCCAGCGGGGGTGTGATGGTAGGGACGAGGGTGCGACCTTTGGTCGGGTTGGCGGGGAAGAAACGGTGGTGGACAAGATTAGGATAGGTGTAGATTTAGGAATTTGATGTTTGTCGTGTCGGGGTTGTCGACACAAAGGAGAAAACAATGTATATGTAGAATTTGGAATAAGAATCTGGATGGACACAGACACGATGCACACACGTTGGTTGGAGAATTTATTTGTGGAGTAATTTTTGGCTTGTGGAATTATGGAGGAGTACCTGCCTATTTATAGGATGTGGGAATGCCCAATTTGGATAGGATTAGGAATATGTTTAAAACCCAAAATAGATAATTCGTAGTTTAAATTTAAAACCAATCAAATCTAATTTCCAATACAAATCTAATTAAATCTAATTAAATTCCCTAGTTTAAAATCAAGTGGAATAACTTAAATTTCAAATATTATCTATTTAAATAAAACCACGGTTTCAAATCAAGATCTAAATCTCCACAATGATTTCAAAATATATTTTCCAAAAATACTATAAATAATAATTTCGAAAATCATAATTATTTTTAAATATCTTTTTAAGTAATAAAATATTTATATTAATAAATCTAGAAAATTATATTTTATTTAAATAATCTAGCAACATATTTATGAAATACATGTATGAACGAATAATATTATTTATTCTAATTGAAAGGCTTTTCATAATTAAAATTATAGACTTGAAAATGCTAGCGAGAAATAATTAGTACATATATTATTTTGAAACCGTAAAAATAGAAAAAATGTTTTTCTAAAAATATGTACGCTCGCACATATTCGCACTCGTCGAGCAAACGAAAATTTCGTATACGACGTACAATACGACTACATGAATACATACAGTACCAAAAATTTTAAATCCATGCAAATTAATAAAATAAAAAAATCGTAGAAATTTAGGGGCTTTACATTAATTTATTTTTTGTTGTATTTAGGTCGATCGTCCGTACGCAAGACTTGAGAATGAGTCTATTAGAACGCTAGCCAAGGGACCAATTTATGCTACAAAAATATGGCCAAGCTACTGTGTTAATGGGTTTAGGTTCAAGTCAACAACTTGCCCGATCAGAGACAACTTTGTGGATCTCAATTCCACCAAAAACAGTTGTTTGCGTATCAGATCTTCGAACTACAAAGATGTTGATGCGGGCAACGATTTCTATGACGTCCTACGGAAGATTGTGGAGCTGAAACATAGTTATGGAATAGAGCCTGCTAAGATTATGTTATTCAGGTGTGATTGGTTCGATCTGATTGAAGGTCAAGGGTGGAATGTAGACAAGCACGGTCTTGTGGATATAAACTATCGGCGTCCATATCAAGCCTATGAACCATTTGTCCTTTCAAGTCAGGCACAGCTCGTGTACTTCACAAGTTATCCTAAACGGGGAACAACAAGGTCGAACTGGTGGGCAGTATACAAGACCAAAGTTAGAAATACCTTTGAGGTTGACGATATAGCTTATCAGGAGGATGAACTACCTTTTGTAACAAATATTATAGAAGTAGACACGACGGAAGTTTCTTATTACACATCTAATTATGTAGAAGAAGTAGAATTATCTGAAAAGGAAGATGCAGATGAAGTGAAGATGTAGAGGAGGAGGAAGAAGAAGAAGAATAAGAAGAAGAAGAAGAAGAAGAAGAAGAAGATGAGCTAAACGAACTAGATGAATTTTCAGAAGAGGATTAAATATGTACGTTGTTTTATAATCATATTTGACACTTTAGTGACACTTTTATCATAAATCTGTGATACTTTAGTGACACTTTTATCTGTGACTATGAGATTTTTGAAAAATCTATCATGTCTATCATAAATATGTATATTGTTTTATTGTCGTATGTTATTATCAGGTATGACTAGACCCGGACGACGCAGAGGATATTCTGTACCCTCATCCTCATCTCCGAGTATGCCAGTGTACAATTCTGTTCCTGGTCCATTACCGGGACAGGGCAGTTCCAACAGGTTGGCAACTCCTCCCTCGTCGTCCAGCATTCCTGATTCCGCGTCCAGCATTCCTCTCGCGTCCAATATTCCTTCTGTCGACGGCTCCATGGGGAGAGCCGACGCCGAGCATATGGAGGACGGCGATCAGACTGATCCTACCCAGCCAGGAGGTGAGAGCGACCCTCCATGTCCCCCGGACGAGAACCGTATGGAGATTTGGACGAACGGGCCTACGAAGTATGTTAATTAGTTAATATATATTTCTCAAATGATTATTTGTACATATTATTCATGAATATTATTGTATAGATATCGGCCTCCTGCAGTACAGAGACAGTTGAGGTTATTTTTGAGACAGAACTATGGTGGGCCTTGGATTAACTACTCAGATGCTCACGCAGATAGGAAGGCCTTTTGGTTAGCCCACTTCAAGGTAAAAAATTTGTTTATTTTTAAATTTTAAAAATCATTTGTGTATATTATATAACTTTTTTATTTTACTTCTTGTAGAGGACCTATTTCTATAAACCACATCGGGCGGCGAAGATCGAGGCCCAATTTTCTGCCGTCGCAGGCAAGCTCATCCGTGATACAATCCACGACCAGAAGTCTCGTGATCGCTCTGGAAAGCCGATCCATGGTTGGATCACGCCAGAGCAGTGGACTGCGATGAAGGCTAGATTCGCCGAGGCCAGGTATCAGGAGCGGTCTGACAAGGCCAAGGTGGCACGGTCGAGCGCTAGTAAGTGGTATGCTGGCTCCATTCCGATGACGGAGCATTTTCGTCGTCTGGTACGTTTTCTATGACGGACATCATTTTATATATAGTTTGATATATTTAATACTAATAAGATAATATATTTTAACAGATAAAAAAGGGTGAGGACCCGAACATGGTGATCGTCTTCCTGGTCATCCATCGGAGGGCTGGAGAGTTCATTGACGAGAGGGCGACGTAGGCATATGTACATTATATTCTTTATATTAATTTATATAGTTTAGAAAATAGGAAAATAGATATCAATATAACTTTAGTAAATACTTATACGTTAGCAAACATTATTCTAGGCCGAGTTTGTTTGACTACAAGAGGAGGCGGCTGCTGCTGTTAATGCGCCAGCAGAGGAAGGGCTGGTACTTCCTTCCAGCCGCCTACAGCTCCATCGTAGGACGACCTCTGGATGACCGCCGTTGGCGTCTTCAGAAGGGTACGAACTACGGTACGGGATCCTGCGATGCGTATTTGGCTTCGGAGTCATCCCGGGCCCCCTCTGTTAGTGCGCAGTCTCCGGCTTCGCAGGCATCGTCACGAGCTCAGGATATTCGTCGTCAGATCGACGAGCTGCGTCACGAGTTGCAGCAGCAGATTTTTGATCACCTTACCGCAGAGCGACGTTCGACCCTCCGATGATCACCGGACGATTTGATGCGGTCGAGCGCAGTATACAGGAGCTGATGAGTCTGCAGCAGGCTACAACTGCCAGCTTGCACACGCTCACCGAGTCTACGCAGCGCATAGAGCGTAGACAGGTCGAGCTGGAGGGATCGCAGAGGACCATGTCTGCCTCACTCACTCAGGTATCGGCTTCGATTGAGGAGAGTACTCAAAGGATAGTGAGTACCCTTGCTGTGCATGGTGAGCGACTGCGAGAGCTGGAGCAGATACGTCCTTCCGGTCCATCGACGGTGCCGACTCCAGACATTGTACTGCCTCCTACTAGCCCCTACGGTGCAGCTCACCCAGGAGCAGTATGAGTACATGCTATCCCAGATGCGTGGCAGGGGTCCTCCGTGATCCAGTAGATTTTTTTTATCATCTTTGTATGTATTGGCCCTATGGGCCCATTGACCGTTCTGTACACTGATTTTCATTCTTATTTGCCCTCCATTGTGGACATGTATGTTTTGGATATTTACTTTCTGATATTTACTTTGTTGGTATTTTTATTGTGATATTTACTTTGTGATATCTGCGACGGGGATGACAAATATACCTACGCTGGGTTATAAGCAATGATCTGATATACAAAGGAGGTGTTGCCCAAATTTTAAAAAAATATAATGTGTATTTTTGTGATGATGTGTGGCTGTGTTTACAGTGTATGTGAAATGCAGTGTTCGGAACCATTGATAGTTTCGATTACTGTTGTATGTTTTATCTTGGATAGAAAGAGCAACTGTTCAGAGTGTACTTTTGAGAGCTTCATTTTCACATCCTTCACTCTCTCGGGACGTCGTACAGGATCCCGAAAAGGTGAAGGACATGAAGAGAAAGCTTTGAGAAGTGCACCCTGAACTGTTGCTCTTTTTATCCAAGATAAAATATAGAACAGTAAGCAAAACTGTCGATGGTTCGAACACTGCACTTCACACACACTGTAAACACAGACACAACATAAAAAAATATACATTATATTTTTTAAATATATTTTTTATTATTCTGCGACGTACAACGACGGATAACGACGTGTAGGTACGTCGCTAAATAGCGGCGTTGCGTCGCTAACCGTCGCAATCCGTCGCCTTACTGTAGAATACTGACGTCGCTAATACGTCGATGTACGTCGCTAAGATGCTGACGTGGCAGGCATGCCATGTCATCACATAAATATCTGGACGTCGCTAATACGTCGTACTACGTCGCTAATTTTGCGACGTCAATGTTCGTCGCCCTCTGTCGCTAATTTTGCGACGACACAGCGACATTGTCGTGACATCGCAAACAGCGACGTAGGGCGACGAATGTGTCATCTGTGACTAGGTTTTTCGCGACCTTCATTTTTTGTCGCTAAATACATCGCTAAATAACTTTAGCGACGTATATGCCTTAATTAGCGACGTATCTGGACGTCGCTAATTTGGCTTATTTTTGTAGTGACTGATGAATATCGACGTAGACGTAGTTTCGTCTCCAACATCAATCTGGACAATTTCATCTTCTGTAGGTGGCTGTCGCTGTTTAAAATGAAGCTCCCATTGAGTGTCCATTTGTTGTGCCCAAGGGTCATTTTCAAATAGCTCAGATTCACCATCATTTTGAACCATGTTGACTAAAAAGACGCACTCAGATTCAACATACTAGTTTCCTCCAGAATCTGAGGATTGTAAAGAACTGAAAGAGAATTTGTCTTCCATATCTTCATTAAACATGTGGGATGTATCAGATTCAATGAACTGGATTTCTTCAGAATCTGAGGATTGTGAAGAACTGGAAAAAATTCTTCTTGTATATCTTTATTAAACATGTGGGATGGATCGTATCCCAACCCATGATGAGTTTTTTGGCAAAACGGATCACCACATAATGGTAATCATCTACCTTTGCCTTGATTGAGACCTAGCATAGTTTTCAAATCATATCCCATATTCTGGATAATCTTAAGAGATTGTTGACTATATTTGTCAATTCTGATTTTTTTTCTTTATCTTTCTCTATGAGATCATCTGTCTGAATAACAGGAATATTTCTAGCCAAGCCAAACACAATTTGGCACTTTTTTTTCTTATTAGACGGGATCACAAAATAAGATTCTTCGTGACGTCTATAAGTTACACAAGCTTGTGATGATGAGGCTACAGGTAGAAGATAAGGAGAAGATGTTAGGAACCTTTGAACATAGGGTCCAACATCGACATAAGGAGGAAAAGAATTTTCCTTACGATTAATATATAAGGTTTCCTCTATTTATGTCATTTTTATATTGATGACTTTGATTATCAACATATAAAGTCATTCTTTCAATAAATTTGACAGCCATATACTCCAAAAAATCTTTATTAATATAAGAAAGTACAAAATGATCAATATTTACATCATTTATAGATTGACTATTACGCTTTGGATTGATCATTAACGGACCAGCATCCGTCTTCAGCGTAGACTTTCCAAGGTTGATGACCAATGGTTCTGGATCAATTGTACGAGAAGTACGTCCTTTAACCTTGATCATGAGAGGTTCAACTTGGCTCTTGACTGGAATTCTCACAGATTTCTCAGACGAAGCTCGAGTTCTTCCTTTAACCTTAATCATCAAAGGTTCGTCATTGATAGGTTGGGGTTGAATTCGACCTTTAACTTTAATCATCAAAGGTTGATCTTCTGGAGGATCTTCTAAGACAGATTGATCTTCTGCAAGCGACCAATCTTCAGCCATATCAGATATTTCTTTCACATGTCCCTATTTGTAGATTATGGAATCAGAGAAATAGGCTTCAAACCCATAAAAGGATTGATATCTGCGAATTCAGTCTTCACAATCCCTTGAGAATCCACATACTTGAAGCATTGGTGGAGAGTTGAAGGCACAATATTATGCTCATGTATCCATGGTTTTCTAAGTAGGATGTTGTAAGATACATCTGAGTTGATAACATAAAAGGTCGCCATAGTTCGAAGATCACCTATTTGAATCTTCAGACGAATCTTTCCCAATGGTTTACTCTTTTCAGTGTTAAAACCAACTATTGTTGTACTAGTGTAATCAAATCACTAGTAGGAATCCTCAAGGGTCGTAGCATACTCTGAAGAATAATGCTAATAGAATACCTAGGATCAATGTAAATCCTGTCAATTTCAGTAGAGTCAATACCCTGTATAACACATAGGCCTGTCGTATCTATTATGCTTCAACAACATATCTTCTTGTGCGAAAGTAATGTTAGGAATTGATTCCATCATACTATGACATTGGGGAAACGACACTGGTATATTGTCAAGACTTCTGAGTTAAGCTAAGCATGAATCTTCCTGTAGCAAAGCTTCGCTCAAACTTTCTCGACTTTCTTTAGAAAGATGAAGCAACTCAAAGATAGAAAGTCTAGCTGGAGTATTAGCTAATTGGGCTAGAATATCAAATTTGTAGGGTTTTATCACTACCCCTTGATTTGTAGCAGACTTCAATAGGACGTCAAAGCGTACTGCTTTCTATTTTCCTTTTTCAACCGCGATGGTTTAGATGGTCTTGTCTCAGCATGAATAGAAGATGACTGAGTTGGTAGTATTTCAGTGACGTCATATGCTTCTTTGGGAGTTCCCTCATAATCTTTATGGTACTCTTTCCCAGATCTCGTACCAGTAAAAGTTTCTTCTTCAGACCCAGGGGAATGAAGTACCATATTACAGGTTTTAGTCTTCTTTCCTTTAGTCTTCTTCTTGTGAGGATTTTTATGAGGAACCTCAAATCCCAATCCAATGGTAGATTTTTGACCTTTAATTTGTAAAGGAATTCGCATTCCTTTATCATAGTTCAAGCCTTCTGCCTTTTGAAAGTCATAGCCCATCTTTTTTATGAGATGGACTGATTGTTGACTGTACATGTAAGTGGGTAGCGAACTCTCAACAAATGATCCAATAGAGGAAGAAGGAACAGAGACCTGTGTAGCCACAGGAGTAGGGGCTTTTGAGATATGAGGAAAAATCCCTACAGGAGCTTTCTCATAAGCAACAAAAATTTGTTGTGCCCTGTATAAAGGGACACTATTCATTGCTAACCATTACCGATGAGTAAGTTTGTGTTTGGTAGGAGAAGCCAAACTTGGAGGGCAGATATTAAGACCCCTTAGTCTATCCTCCAAAGGAATGTCGTCCCAAAGATGATCCAAATCATCATAACATGGAGTAACAACATGAGAAATCATATTACAGGTTTTTGACTTTTCGACCTTTCTTGGATTTTGAAGTTTTACTTTCATCTTTCATTTCCGGTACTAAATCAGGGTATACCCACATGATTTCACCATTTTTTTAATGTGAGAGGCAATAATCCTTCACTTTGCTCTCTAGCTGGCGGAAGATTCATAATCTTCATTGTCGCCCTTGGAATTGGGACAATCCCTCTTAGATTTTCTTCTTTAAAACATAACAAGCCTTGGTAGGATGATTTATGTATCTATATACAATACTTGGGATTATCAGTTAGATTCACCTCATTAGGTCGTTTTGGCTCTAGAATCTGGAGTTTACCACTCTTGACGAGACATTAGAATATCCTTAGGATATCACTGTCATCAAAAGAGTACTCTTCTTTTAGTTTGGAAGACTCTGGATTATTTGGTGTCGTTTTAGATTTTGAAAGATTCACCACTAGGGTTTCCTTCCCTTTTCCATTGCGATTATCGGAATTATTACCTGAAGAGGCTTTCTTTCCTTTGTCTTCTGAGGCGAAGATCATCCCATGTTCACGAGCCAATCTACCATTAGTCTCGGCTGAAACTGCTGCTATAATGAACGAGGCCCAATCTGTGAATTGAGAGTCTGTAAAGACAGAAATGGTTGGTCGCAGATTTTTTTGTATGTATCAATTAATGCTGAATCTGGCATACCAGGAGGCATCTTCAAAGTAGTCTGTCGGAAACGTTTAATAAACGTCCGAGTATCTTCTTTCTCTTTCTGTTTAATCTCTATTAAGGAGGACATATTCATGTCCATACCTCCTTCATAGAAATGAGAGAGAAATATTGCTTTGAATTCGTCAAAAGATGATATGCAATTATCGGGCAGACTGCGATACCAGTCGTATATAGTGCCTGTCAAACACCCAATGAAAACTCGGGTGAGAAAAGCATCATTCTTTTACAGATGCACAGTCATAATATCAAAATAATTGATATATTAACTTGGAGAATCCTTTCCATCAAATAACACCATAGATTGTGGCTTGAATTTTGAAGGAAAAGGCACATCATTCCAATAGGGAGGATAAGTTTGCTTGATTCCTAACCTCTGAAGCTGATATTTGTGCTTAAGAACCTCAAACTGTGCTTTTAACTCACGTACCGCTTGAATAGTTTCACTAGTTTGAGGAAGCACATTTGACTGAATAGTAGCTGGATGTACCGTAACCCCCACCGGAGGTGGTACATCTTCTGGAATGAGAGGATCTGGAGATGCGGAGTTTTGATTGATAGCAAGCTCTTGACTAAGATTATTCAAAGGTATGTCAACCCCTTGACTATCTTGAGTTTGCGCTGCTAACTGCACCAGTGTTACCACTGTCGGCTGAATAGTTTGCTGAGTCATCATTATTTGATGCATATTTTGCATCATGGCAAGCATGTCCTTCAGTGATTGTTCGACTGCTGAGAGACATTACTCTGTATTAGAAGTAGACAACTCAGGTTCTTCTCCGATAATATAAGACTCAACCTCCTTTGAACATACAGAGGGATTGGTATAGAGGTATGAATCAATGCTATCAGTTTCTGACTCCAAAGACTGGGTACCCCCAGCTTCTGAATCTGAAGATTGCAACGATGTTTGACTTCTTGACCGAGTATGCTGATATACCCCTTCAAAAGTGTCAAGGAGTCGGTTGAACTGTTGTTGGCTTGGAGTCCGGGACGAATTGCGTCTTGGACGTTGTCCCCTATTGATATGAGATGCCATATTGACTGATGCATAGGACAACTCATGTTCTTGGTCATCAATTTGTTGCTGAGGCACGTTGTAGCTTAATCGGTCAAAAATTGACCGTTTAGAAGCTGAACAGCAACATTTGATTACAATCTGGTGACACTCATAATGATGATTTTCTTGGGGGAGTATCACAGGAGATTTCTATTTTTACGCTTTTGTACAAGTAACTCGCGTAAATTAGAAGGAGTGGAAGGAGTCGTCTTCTTTATTATATTGGGACAGAGAAACGTTTAGTCCCTTGCGTATAAAAAAGATTACTGGCTGCATTAGCAAAGCCAAACTGTATACTTTTACGCGCCTGGAGTTGTGTGCGTAAATTCTAAGATTTTTGTGCACAAAGAATTCCATCAGCATTACGCGTAATCTGAAGGTTTGGTACTTTGCGCAAAGCAGTGTAAGAAGGTTGTTGGTGAAAAACTGAAGTTTTACCAACAATAGAATTCTTGTTTTTATGCTGCATACGTGTAGGCAAATTCACTTTAGATGCAAAGCATCATTGTGAACTTTATCTACCATGTCACCGACAGGAGATTTACCTTTACACGTAGAGCGCAAAACAGGAACATCTGCTACGTCACAGATGGGAGATTTACCCTTACGCGTAGAGCGTAAGACTTGAGTGAATACTACGTCACAGACGGAAGACTGATTTTTACGCACATAGCGCAAGACTTGGGTGTCTACCACGTCACAGACGAAAGAATAATTTGTATGTCCGGTGCGCAACACTGAAGTAGAGACTGCCTCGTCACAGACGGGAGCTCCAACAACAGGAGTGGAAAGAATTCCCTTGCCTTCAGAGACAGCAGGGAGATCAGAGGATGCTTTGGACTTAGGAATCCAAACTTTTTGCACCTTTTGCAATTTTTGAACATTGGAGCAGCGAGTACTACCCCCAGTTTAGAGTATTTCTTCGTAAGCAGTCTGGTCGAATTGAACAACCAGAGTCTTCTTTGTCGATCCGACCAATACATCATCATATTGAGCAACTACTTTCTCGTCGGAGGAGAAAGTCGTCCCCAGCAGAGTCGCCATTTTGTTTCACTTAACAAAATGCCTAAAATTGGCTTTTGAAAGAAAACGAGAAAAAGTACAAAAGTACAAATTGTTCTAGGAAGTATTGCTATGGAAGTCTGATCTGAGAGCGATCACTTTGTTCCTTGGACCACACGATGATGATGAAGAGAACTGCTTAAAGAAGATGACAATCGGAAGAACTAAGTCACCAGAAAGGTATCAACACAACGGCACTGATGGCACAGTCGAATGCTTTTCTGCTTTGCTTCACCCTATTCTTGAGAAAAAGTTGAAGAAATGCTTCTGGAATACCACTCTGAAAGTATGAGTTTTCTCAGAATCTCCTCTTCTGTATATCTCTCTTGATGATTTTCTTCTGTTAAAAATAGTCTATTCATAGACTAGACCCTTTGTGCGTAAAAAGCAACAAAATTGGGTCTCTACGCAAGTAACTGTCACCCACGATTGAAAATCAACCTTTATGTGTGATGACACGTGTCCCATATAGAGTTGTGATCTCTACGCATGGTCACGTGTCCCATAACTTCAACAATAAGGGGAGATCACGTACACACGTTCCTCGATAAGTGTGGCATGAAAGCCACGTATGCAGACCACGTTCTCACATAGCCAGAAAAGATGGGCGTAAAATAACCCAAAATAGAGTTCCTGCGTAAAGTGGCTAAAAAGTAGCCTTAAGCGTATAGTTAGCTCAAATAAACTCTACGCACATGAAAGCCTTGAGCGTAAAGACTCAAATAGCTTTCATGCGTAAAGGAAGCGGTCTCTTGAGCGTAAAGTAGCTTATCCGCACGCTAAACGACAAGTGTTTGGTTTGGTGTAAAAAATCTTCTTGGCTTCTATGCAATGTACTGTCAGAAAATCATTCAGTCAGGGCAGTATCACGCGCATTAAATACGATGTGGACAGCCTGCCTCTCGCGTAAATACTGAGAATAGCTCTCGCGTAAAGTAGTTCGCGTAGAGTTTAGACTCTGTTTAATCTCTTACGTAAAACTTGAATATGACTCAGTTTGACTTGCGTAAAGCTCTCAACTTCTTTGACTTGGTATATGAAATTTATTTATACTTCGACAGTCGTTACTTATTTGACTTATGGAGAATGTAGTTTCACTGTAGCCAGCAGCGCACTGCCGAGGCATGATCCCTAAGTTGAAGTAATCTCGAGTAAGTATAAGTTATCGAACGTGGTCAAAACTATATCTTGGTCGTCCTATCTTCGTCTTTAAGTTGTTATGTCCACGTTGGATAGAGTTGATAGGGTATGCGTTACCGTATCCTTGCTTGAGTCGTGGAATCAAGAGTTTATTACAGCTAGCTGTACACTGGCGAGGCATAAATTCTCGGTAAAATGACTTCAATCATGTTTACGAGTTTCGAATACCATAGAGACTACGTCTTATTGGCATCTAACCATTAAGTTTTAAATTGATTTGTGCTTTTTCCTGGTCACAAATCTTCTCAATAAATCAGTAATTTTCCTTTCCTTTCTTATCCTTCTATTTTTCAGATTGTCACTTTGAATATAATTTGACTGGATTCCTAAACCTACCTAGATTTTAATTCTAAACTCGTGCCTAAATAATTGGAGATAAGTATTTTAAGCATTTTTGGATTTGGTCATCCTTGAATAATTTTGATCATGACTAGACTCCTTTTACTATTTTCGATCGAATCAATTCGTATCCTTTCCTAGGTTTGATTCTATGATCATGCCTACACAATCGTTCGTGTTAGAACGATTTCGATTGGATCATCCTTAAATACTTTTTGATCACGACCAAACTATTCGATTCTATTGTGCCAATTCGCCTGTCATCCTAGAAATTCAATTCCATGAGCGTGCCTAAATAATTTGTTCAACTAGTTGTTCGTACCCAGATGATTTCAATTTTGATCGATCTTACACCATTTTATCAAGACTAAATCATAACCGTTTCTATGATTTCAACTAATCATGGCTAAGGTTATACCTTCGTTCCAACTACGGTCATGACTATTTTGATCATGATCATGCTCGTGCCGACTTCCTATTTTTACCCTGCTTGGATGATTTGCATGATTAACCTTGATTGTGACTGTATCTTAACTTATATCTTTGGAACTATAGCCTTGTTTAGATTGCATCTAGAACCTTGATCATTATTTAGAAATTTGGTCGTAACTAGACCATGTAGACTGTAATTAGATCGTACCATATCGTTTCAATTTAAATCATTCTTAAAAACATTTGCTTGTCAACTAGACCATTTGACCGAATACTGGTCGTACCAATCACACTCTCCTTTTGTTTAGTATCTTTGTCATTTTTATGCATGACTAATTAGATCATGAATCATATCACTCCCTTGATTATACCATTCGTCGTTTTATTCATATCAATTAAAAATTTGGTTCCATGATCATTCTTCATAGTCGTGCCTAATCGTGCTCTTTGAAATTTTGGAGACGAAATATTTTTTAAGGTGGGTAGAATTGTAAATCCACATCCCTACTTTCAAAAGTTTTATTTTATTTTATTTTAATAAATTTTGGTTAGAAAATAGATTTTATTTGTAACCACTATAGAATATTTGGATGACAACAGAAATTTTGTCAAACTATTTTTGATTTAGAATTTATAAATATCGTTTAAATTATTTGCTAATATAATTATCAATTAAATTTATTTTGTTATATTTTAATTAGTTGATTTAGTCTTGGACTAGCAAAGATATGTACTGTTTTGATAATATACACAATATTTTCCAAGTCCTTTGATAAACATATTATTCGTTTAAATTATTATTGTATTATATTTAGATTCGATCAAATACATTTTAACATTCTAATAAAATTTTGAATTATTTTTAAAAAATTATTATAGATTGATTTTGATTTGGTAAATCCAATATTTATTTAAAATTTTAGAAGAGATTTTATTCCAAGATTATTTGAATTACTATTTTATCAAGAGTTATATTAAATTCAAAATTATTACTATATTATTTTAGAGGATATTGTATTTGTGGAAAATATACATGTATAAGTATCTGAATTATTCTTAACAATATTTTGACAATTGATTTCATTACTAGGATTTAAAGTAATAGGTATTATTTTAGACAATATTTATGAATAATTTCGGGCAGGACTGGGTTAAACCTCTAGATTTCCTTTTTTCGGAGTTTCAGAAATTTTTATTCATTTATTTATCTACATATTTTATTGTCAGGATTGAAGGCAGATTTCGTCAATACTTTTTTTGATTATTTTCCTTAGCAAACTTGTTTCGAAACTGAAGTTGAGAGCATTTTTGGGCTTTTAGAGTTGCAAACACTTTCTTCCTATTTTATTTATTTGATCAATTTCTTTATCATAAAGTTCTACTACCTCTCACCAACCTACCAAGTCTAAATACCCTGGTAGTCCTTAAATTCGAGGACGAATTTATTTTTAAGGTGGGTAGATTTGTAGCTCCCCTTCCTGGAAATTTTTGAAATATTTATATTATTTATTTGATTTAAATGTAATTTTTGGAATTTTATAAATAATTAATTAGTTAATTATTACGGCAGAGGACTTTAGCCACGGTTGAGTTTTGAAGTACCAGACAACTAGGAATCGTGGCACGGATAGTGCAATGGGGTGCCTTGACTAGAGTTTGAGGCATGACAGGGAAGGCCGAGCCATAAGTATGTCCCAACTAGGAAAATCAGGCTAAGTTGCGACTTAACTCCTATAGATTAATTAATTATATACTATTAAGATTATGATTTTAGGAGACCCGGTTGTGCCAATTTAGTTTGAACTGGATCCGAACCAAATCCAAGCCCATGTGGGCAGGTAGAAAGACCAAAGACGGCCATGTAGACATTTTATGTGTGTACAAATATTTCTTATTTATTTTAGGACTTGACAAAATTTTCCTAAATATTTAATAGTTTATTTAAATATTGTTTTAGAATAATTGTACGAATTTCTGGAGCCAAATAAATGGTGCTTGATGAGTTCACCGAAATACATTATTGGTTTAATTTCAGTTGTTATTAGGATTGTTATTATTATTAATGTTGTTCATTTTATTATTAAATATTATTATTTACAATTATTGGTTATAATTATTTTATTGTCAAATAAATATTATAGTATATGTATTTATATTTATGTAGGTAGGCCCTACACTATGTGGTAAAAAGTATTGAAGTTTATTTGGATTTTATGCAGATTATCAAATATTATATATGTAGCATGTGTATGTATATATAAATAATAATATATGTATGCATGTGAATATATATATAATATATATCTATATATATATATATATATATATATTATATATATATATATATATATATAATTATATATATATATATATATATGGGTGTATATATATGCATGTGTATGTATAATAAATAATAATAGAATTATGCAAGTGAATATATAATAAATATAATATATATGGGTGTGTACATATATATATATATATATATATATATATATATATATAAAATATAATATATTTTATAAATATATAATATAATATATATATATATATATATAAATATATATATATATATATATATATATTTTTTAATATATAGATATTATATATATATATATTTTTTTTTTTTTAATATATATATATATATATATATATATATATATGTGCGTGATTTTATCGGATGTCCCTTCGGGGACATCCGATAAAATAATATTATATATAATATATATATATATTTTATATATATATCTATATATATATAATATATATATATATATGTGTGCGTGTGTGTGTGTGTGTGTGTGTGTGTGTGTGTGTTTGTGTGTGTATATGTGTATGTGTATATAAATATACATATATATATGTGTGTATGTGTATATATATAAATATAGATAATAATTGCTAAAAATAATAATAATAATATAATAATAATAGAAAATAAGAAGAAGAAATACAAAAAACCCAAGCCCAGCAACCTGGCCCAGCCCCCTCGGGCTGCAGACTAATCCCCCCACCAACATTAAGCAACAGCAACCCATCTTTTCCAACCCCATTCTATAACCGAACAACATATATATGCATGAAATGAATCGAAACCCTAACCCCGATCCCAGCCGACCCAATGCCGACCCCCAGCCACCCTGGGCGTTTTCCATACGGTCGTGCGCCGCCGCACGAGCGCCGGAGTCGGCCGGCCAAGTCGCCACCGCCGCGCGCGCCATGCGTGCGACAGCAGCAGTTGCAGTCGCGGGAGGCAACTTCGTAACAGTGGTTCGCCGTGCATGCTCATCATTTTGATGAGCCATTTCCTCGGTATGTAGTCAACCTGACCGACTTCAACATCCTCTAATTAGTTTTAAGTTATACGAATCAGATTGTCCAATAATTCGACGGGAAGTCGACAAAAAACTGTCCGAAATAGGACATATAGCCATCCAGGTAACCCTATTTGAGAGAAAATCCTGAGCAATCCAGTAAGCTTCTGTCAAAAGTAATTAAAAGAAATGTTAAACAACATATAGGGGATCGGAAACTATTTCGTAGTTTTGAATTTCATAAACTGTGTACAGATTAATCTATTCTAGAAAATCAGGAAAAACCCAAGTTTTAAATCAACAAAATTCAATAAAACCCTCGATACGACGTGCCTTCCGCTAATCCGGGCGACGTTCGTGAACGGAAGGCATCGAAAGGTTCATATCGGCTTCATGGACGTGTGGGCTTTGACAGAATTAAAATTGGTTGCGTGTGCGCGACGAATTTGATACGTATCCGTCGAAATTCACCATATCGACCACTTTGCACAAACTCCAATTACTTTGTGTTCGTCAGATCGAGACGAACCTTTCGCCAACAGGACCGTATCATTTTTCTGGTCCTGCATGCCAAGTTTGATCCAATTCTGAGACAGTTGATCGGATTGCCGTTTTGTGGGCCCCACGGTCCGACTCAACGGACGATTTTGTGCACGGCCCACCGAAATCCAATTTTGGACATACGGTTGGGTTCGTATCAGAAAACTGGTACTGTTGACATATAGTTTGACGACTTTAGAGACCGGCACGCTTTTCGGTGCAAAGCAGGTCCAACGTCGGATACCGTTTTGATCCGAAATTATCCTTTTGCCCCTGTGTCCAGAATTGGACTTAAGGACAGGCAATTCTAGCTATTTTGACTATTTTGAAAATATTGGTACTGTTTATTTCAGCATCTGGAGACTTCTGCATGTGTTGACTAATTGGGCTCATTGAGTGGTATAGTATTATCGGTTTCACCAGCACAGGACCCCAGGCGAGTACATCTCTGATAGTTTTTATATCTGATTATCTCTATGAATCATGTTCGTAGTAGTGTTTTACATTGATATTTCATTGGTTCTTGACACGATATTACACGAGATAGTAGTTGTGGATTATTTACATGTTGTCGTGACCAATCTATTACCGTGTTCGTGACCTGTTTGGATCCATGAGTACTGGTCGGGCGGGGAAATACTCTAGACATGTAAACAAACCCAAAATTATACTTGCCTAATAGTAGTCTCACATTTCACGTGCGGGTGCCGGATCTTATTCTTGCCTAATAGTAGTCGCACATCCATGTGCGGGGTGCCGGATTTAGCCTTAGTCGTTTACATGTCGACGTAGTATTTCAACTCACATGATAGGTACAGTGTCTGGTAATATAGTATATATTGTTGGCTATAGGTCTTTTCTGTTTTTAGTGCTCATTTGCCTTGTTCCCCACGCTCAGTTTCTGTCATGACTCTATACTTGTCTTTTCGTCATTATTATTTACAGATTTATGGATTTTGTCATTTATTGAATCTGTTGTGAGATTGTGCTCGTTCCATTCTTGACTGGAAACGAACATTTTTTAGGTTTAGCCGCGATCACTCTTAGCACTGGGAAGGCATGGGTATGCTGAGGTCGACCTAGACAGTGGAACTAGCTGTCTTTCTATATTGTGAGAATTTATATTTTCTTTAATTTTAAATATTTTAAATGTTGTAATAAATTTAGAAATGTGAATGAACAAATAAATTTTAGTTTGAGCAATTATTTCTTCGCGGCTTGACAGCGTTCTACCGCCGACTCTGCGACGTAGGCTGGCTTGGACACGTCTCGTATCCGAAAAGTGGGTGCGGGTCATGACACACCCATCCACCAGACGATTAACGAACTCCACCACATTACGACATTCCATCTCTCTAGCATAGTTAATTGGTAAAGGTATGCCAAGATATCTGACTGGTAGTTTACCTCTTGGTATCCCTAGCAGCTCTGACTTGGTCTCTTTAGCAGTATACCACCTGCTAAAATAAACCCTACTCTTATATTTATTGAGCCAAAGTCCCATCATTCTTCCAAACTCATCCATCACTTTGTTCACCTCTGCTCCGGTTAAGGAAGGTACTAAAAACACCAGTAAATCATCTGCATATATAAGATGGTAGATAATCGGTCGCACCTGTCGGAACAAAGGAGTAATCTGTTTCCTGTACACAGCAATATCCATAAGACATGGGAAATACTCCATCACAGGAGTGAAGAGGTATGGTGATAAAGGATCCCCCTGTCGAAGCCCTCTGTTGCTATGGAAATACCCGTTAGGTTGACCTTCGATGATCACTGAAATGGAGGCCATCGTAATGCACTTTCGAACTCTATCAATCCATACCTTATCAAACCCCATCACAGCCATGATATGGCATACAAAATCTCGATTCACCGTGTCATATGCCTTTCAAAGTTCTAGTTTAATATATACAAGCTTTCTGGCCACCCCACTTATTGAACCCGCAGACTAGTTCATGTCTGATGAGACTATTTTTTGTAATAACTCTTCCTTTGAATGCAGCTTGGTTTTTTGACACCAACTTTTGCATGGCCCTCTCCATATGCCGACACATCAAATGTGTAATGATCTTGTATAGATAATTGCAGCACGCAATGGGACGAAAGTCTGCAAGGTCTGTCGTCCCTCCTTCTTAGGTACAAGAGTGAGAAAGGTATGGTTCAGTTCCCTGAGCAACCTGCCATGCATGAAGAAATCTCCAACCACCTCCATAACCGACTCCTTCATCTCCTCACAGTGCACTTTGAAGAATTTGCTCCAAAATTCGTTCGGACCTGGGGACTTGTCCGGATTTGATTGTTTTATGATCTCGTCTACCTCTTCAATACATACATGCGATAGCAAAGTCTTATTACCCTCTTTCGTTACAATTTTTTTGCATACCAATTCTGGAAACTGGGTTAGATAATCATTTTGATTAAAGAGCTCAGTGTAGTACCTGATGGCTTCTTACCGAATTTCCTTTTGTGAAGCTATTTTCTCTCCTTGGCTATTGATGAGCTTGTAAATGCTGTTTCGGTATTGTCGGGCATGTACTACATCGTAGAAGAATTTAGTACACCGGTCTCCTTCCCGCAACTAGGAGCATTTTTCTCTTTGTGCCATCTGGATTTCCTCGTACATGCGAATGATGCTAACCTCCTGGATGAGTTCACGCTCCCTTGTTGTCAGTTTCAGATTATCCATATCCGCCTGTACCTTGGACTGCACTTCTTTGAGTAACTTGTTTTTATCCGCCAAATCGACAATGAGGCGCGAACCATTCTACTCTTTTAAACGCCTCTTCACCTGCTTAAGTTACTGGACCAGTTTAAATTGCGGTTACCCGTGTACCTCAACGTGAAGTCCTGATTTAACTGCTTATTTGTAGCCTTCCATCTTATGCCATACATTATTGTGTCTGAACGGCCGCACCCGCCTCGGCTCTTCCGTCGTAAGGCACACCCTGATTGGATAATGGTCACTTGTTCCCACTGCCAACCATTCTTACTTTATATTTGGAAATTTGGAGAACCAGTAGCCATTTCCCAGAGTATGATCCAACTGACATGTCACGACCCACACCCAGTTTTCGTACGCGAGCTCGTGAGCAAGCCAGCTACGTATCGAGCGGACTCCAGTCTGACTCGAGTACGTATAAGCTATCAAGGTCATGGGTATCATGTCTAATCCAAACTGTATCTCAATCCACAAGAATCAAATAACAAAAGAATGAACAATTATGGGTCATGGTCTGCAGCCCATTAGTATATTGTCGGATTAGACTCTAAGAATGATATGAGTTTATAAAATAAGCAGAAAATATCATGGTACTGAATATAAAGCACGAGAGGATAATAAAAAATATCACAAGCAAATACCTATATCATGCATCGCAATCCTCTACCATCCCGCTCTGCTAACTAACTCCATACAATCGCTAAACCTGAAGAGATCATCAGGTCCTCAGAGGACTAGCAAGATACATAAAATATGCCTATCTAACAGTTTAATCATGCAATAATATAACCAGGGTATAAACAGGAACTAGACATGAGACTGACATGTGGCTACTGACAGATAAATATGAACACGGATACGGGATCAAGTATGCATAAATGAACTGCTGGAAGATCAATGGACTACCAACCCTCGCCCCGAAAGTGGACTCGCAGGTCAGTTTCAAGACAAGTCACCCTCGCCCCGTATGTGGACTCGCAGGTGCAAAGGACAACCCTCGCCCGTGTGTGGACTCGTAGGTTGTGGGAAAGACAAATGAATAGCAGTTCACTCACACATACTTGCAGACACGACACAGTCAAGATACAGGTGAAGACACGGTACAAATCAGTCATGACACATGTAAGGACAACTCTAGCATGATTTATGACGTAAACAAGCCTGGTATAACTACACTATCAAGTCATGAAATACTGATATACAAGCAAGACAATAAACTGGTAAACGAGGTATCATATCAATCTATAACAACTAAGGTAACTAAATATAACATACTACAATAGGTGTACTATAAGCATAAAAAAAACTGTAGAGGGAGGCAAGGTATACTGCCTGGTGGTAGCACGAAGAACCAATAAGATACCGTCTACTGGTACGCCATAAAGTCCAAAATCTACAAATGTCTCTGAAAGCTGAAGCAGACATCGCCAACATTCTCAGAATAGTCAAATTAGCTAGGATTGCCTATCCTTAAGTCCAATTCTGGATACAGGAGCAAAACGGTAAGTTTGGACAAAAACGGTGTCCCCGTTGGATCCGCTTTGCACCGAAAAGTGTGCCAGAGTCAATGGTCTCTAAAGTCGTCAAACTACATGTCTACAAATTCGTTTTGATGATACGAACCCAACGGTATTTCCAGTTTTGGATTCCGGTGGGCCGTGCACAAAATTGCCCGTTGAATCGGACCGTGGGGCCCGTAAAACGGCGTTCCGATTCAACTGTCTCAGAATTTGACCAAACTTGGCATACAGGACCACAAAAATGATACGGCCCTGCTGGCGTAAGTTTCGTCTCGATCTGACGAACGTGCACAAAGTAATTGGGAAACTTGCACAGAGGCCGATACGGTAAATTTTGACGGATACGCATCAAATTCGTCGCGTACACGCAACCAATTTGAATTCCGTCAAAGCCCACACACGACCATGAAGCCGTTACACACCTTTCGATGCCTTCGGTTCGCGACCACGTCGCCCAAATCCATAAAAGTATCAAGGGAATTTCTAGTTTTAAAAACAAATTTTCGGTCAACTTCGGAATTCGATTTCTCGACACGTATTCGATGATTTCCAAATCCACAAAAGGGTCATGAAGTCCTATATGTCATCTATAACTGTGTTTAAATAGTTTTTCTAATATGGTACTAGATCGATCGGAATCGATCGTCAAACTTGGATGAATGGACTGTTATATACCCTGTTTTCTGGACAGGTTTTCGGTCGACTTCGTATCGATTTCTTGGGTCGGTTGCACGACTATTTCGAAATCTAACTACTGGAGTTTGAAGACGGATATGTTGTAGTCGTCCCTGAAGAATTGTTTCGGAAAATGATGGACTGAGGCGACCGGGATATCGCGACAAAGTCGGTCCTTTTCTGTACGTTACTGCCGCTGCTGCTGTCTTCCGTCACGCGCGCTCTGCATTCGTACGACCATTGCCGCGCGCGGTGGTGGCGCCGACGGCAGGTGGGTCGCCCACGACAAGGGAACGGCGTGGCGTCGGGTTCGAGAAGATTTGGATTAGGGCTTTAGGTTTTGATTCCTACTCTCCTCCGCTTATATTTACGCGAACGAGGGGGTCGGCTTCCCTTGTTCGGTTGAGGCTTTCCTTATGCTGGGCGGGGAATGAGTATGGGCTCGCTTGGTGGCCGACTGGCTAGGCCTGGGGATGGCCTGGGTGAGCTGGGTTATGGTTTTGCGGCTGTGGTCTTGGGTCCCTGCTGCTTTAGTTTATTTCTTATTAGCAATTATTATATGTATTTATATATACAACCACATATATTTATATATACACGTATGTATATACATACTCTTATATATTTATATATATACACACACATATGTATATTTATATATACACATATATGTATACATACATATATATATATTTTATATATCACATACACACATATATGATCGGATTGTCATTTTGTGGGCCCCACGGTTGGGTTCGTATCAAAAAACTGGACCTGTTGACATATAGTTTGATGACTTTAGAGACCATAAACTTTGGTACGCTTTTCGGTGCAAAGCGGGTCCAACGTCGGATACTATTTGACCCGAAATTATCTTTTTGCCCCTGTGTCCAGAATTGGACTTAAGGACAGGCAATTCTAGCTATTTTGACTATTCTAAAAATATTGGTACTGTTTATTTCGGCATCTGGAGACTTCTGTATGTGTTGACTGATTGTGGCTTATTGAGTGCTATAGTATTATCGGTTTCACCAGCACATGACCTCAGGCGAGTACATCTCTGATAGTTTTATATCTGATTATCTCTATGAATCATGTACTACGTAGTATTTTATATTGATATTTCATTGGTTCTTGACACGATGTTACACGAGATAGTAGTTGTGGATTCTTTACATGTTGTTCGTGACCAATCTATTATCGTGTTCGTGACCTATTTGGATCCAAGAGTACTGGTCGGGCGGGGAAATACTCTAGACATGTAAACAAACCCAAAATTATACTTGCCTAATAGCAGCCTCACATTCATGTGCTGGTGCCGGATCTTATTCTTGCCTAATAGCAGTCGCACATTTCATGTGCGGGGTGCCGGATTTAGCCTTAGCCGTTTACATGTCGACGTAGTATTAAACTCACTAGATAGGTACAGTGTCTGGTACTACAGTATATATTGCTGGCTATAGGTCTTCTCTGTTTTTATTGCTCACTTGCCTTGTTCCCCACGCTCAGTTTCTGTCATGATTCTATACTTGTCTTTTCGTCATTATTATTTACAGATTTATGAATTTTGTCATTTATTGAATCTGTTGTGAGATTGTGCTCGTTCCATTCTTGATTGGAAACCAACATTTTTAGGTTTAGCCGCGATCACTCTTAGCACTGGGAAGGCATGGGTATGCTGAGGTCGACCTAGATAGTGGAACTAGCTGTCTTTCTATATTGTGAGAACTTTATATTTTCTTTAATTTTAAATATTGTAAATGTTGTAATAAATTTAGAAATGTGAATGAACAAATAAAGTTTATTTTGAGCAATTATTTCTTGCGGGCTTGACAGCGTTCTACCGTCGACTCTGCGGCGTAGGCTGGCTTGGACACGTCTTGTATCCGAAAAGCGGGTGCGGGTCATGAGACACCCTTCCACCAGACGATGAGCGAACTCCACCACATTACGACATTCCATCTCCCTAGCATAGTTAAATGGTAAAGGTATGCCAAGATATCTGACAGGTAGTTTACCTCTTGGTATCCCTAGCACTCTGACTTGGCCTCTTTAGCAGTACACCACCTGCTAAAATAAACCCTACTCTTATATTTATTGAGCCGAAGTCCCATCATTCTTTCAAACTCATCCATCACTTTGTTCACCTCTGCTAGTCCGGTTAAAGAAGGTACTAAAAACACCAGTAAATCATCTGCATATATAAGATGGTAGATAATCGGTCGCACCTGTCGGAACAAAGGAGTAATCTGTTTCCTGTACACAGCAATATCCATAAGACATAGAAAATACTCCATCACAGGAGTGAAGAGGTATGGTGATAAAGGATCCCCCTGTCGAAGCCCTCTGTTGCTACGAAAATACCAGTAAGGTTGACCTTCGATGATCACTGAAATAGAGGCCGTCGTAATGCACTTTCGAACTCTATCAATCCATACCTTATCAAACCCCATCACAGCCATGATATGGCATACAAAATCTCGATTCACCGTGTCATATGCCTTCCAAAGTTCTAGTTTAATATATACAAGCTTTCTGGCCACCCCACTTATTGAACCCGCAAACTAGTTCATGTCCGAGGAGACTATTTTTCGCAATAACTCTCCCTTTAATGAATGCAGCTTGGTTTTTTGATGCCAACTTTTGCATGGCCCTCTCCATATATCGACACATCAAATGTGTAATGATCTTGTATAGGTAATTGCAGCACGCAATGGGACGAAAGTCTGCAAGGTCTGTCTCCCCCTCCTTTTTAGGTACAAGAGTGAGAAAGGTATGGTTCAGTTCCCTGAGCAACCTGCCATGCATGAAGAAATCTCCAACCACCTCCATAACCGACTCCTTCATCTCCTCATAGTGCACTTTGAAGAATTTGCTCCCAAATCCGTTCGAACCTGGCGACTTGTCAGAATTTGATTGTTTTATGATCTCGTCTACCTCTTCAATACATACAGGCGATAGCAAAGTCTTATTACCCTCTTTCGTTACAATTTTTTTGCATACCAATTCAGGAAACTGGGTTAGATAATCATTTTGATTAAAGAGCTCAGTGTAGTACCTGATGGCTTCTTACCGAATTTCCTTTTGTGAAGCTATTTCCTCTCCTTGGGTATTGATGAGCTTGCAAATGCTGTTTCGGTGTTGTCGGGCATGTACCACATCGTAGAAGAATTTAGCACACCAGTCTCCTTCCCGCAACTAGAAGCATTTTCCTCTTTGTGCCATCTGGATTTCCTCGTACATGCGAATGATGCTAACCTCCTGGATGCGTTCACGCTCCCTTGTTGTCAGTTTCGGATTATCCATATCCGCCTGCACCTTGGACTGCACTTCTCTGAGTAACTTCTTTTTATCCGCCAAATCGGCAATGAGGCGCGAACCATTCCACTCTTTTAAACGCCTCTTCACCTGCTTAAGTTGCTGGACCAATTTGAATTGTGGGTACCCGTGTACCTCGACGCGAAGTCCTGATTTAACTGCTTATTTGTATCCTTCCATCATATGCCATACATTATTGTGCCTGAATGGCCGCACACCCGCCTCGGCTCCTCCGTCGTTAGGCACACCCTGATTGGATAATGGTCACTTGTTCCCACTGCCAACCATTCTGACTTCACATTTGGAAATTTGGAGAACCAGTAGCCATTTCCAAGAGTATGATCCAGCTGACATGTCACGACCCACACCCGGTTTTTGGACGCGAGCTCGTGAGCAAGCCAGCTACGTATCGAGCGGACTCCAGCCCGACTCGAGTACGTATAAGCTGTCAAGGTCATGGGTATCATGTCTAATCCAAACTGTATCTCAATCCACAAGAATCAAATAAAACAAGAATGAATTCATTTATGGGTCATGGTCTGCAGCCCATTAGTATATTGTCCGATTAGACTCTAAGAATGATATGAGTCTGAAAAATAAGCAAAAATATCATGGTACTGAATATAAAGCACGAGAGGATAATAAAGAAATATCACAAGCAAATACCTGTATCATGCATCACAATCCTCTACCATCCCGCTCTGCTAACTAACTCCATACAATCGCTAAACCTAAAAAGATCATCAGGTCCTCAGAGGACTAGCAAGATACATAAAATATGCCTATCTAACAGTTTAATCATGCAATAATATAACCAGGGTATAAACAGGAACTAGACATGAGACTGACATGTGGCTACTGACAGGTAACTATGAACATGGATACGGGATCAAGTATGCATAAATGAACTGCTGAAAGATCAATGAAATACCAACCCTCGCCCCAAAAGTGGACTTGCAGGTCAGTTTTAAAGACAAGTCACCCTCGCCCTGTATGTGGACTCGCAGGTGCAAAGGACAACCCTCGCCCCGTGTGTGGACTCGCAGGTTGTGGGAAAGACAAAGGAATAGCAGTTCACTCACACATACTTGCAGACACGACTCAGTCAAGATACTAGTGAAGATACGGTACAAATCAGTCATAACACAGGTAAGGACAACTCTAGCATGATCCATGACGTAAACAAGCCTGGTATAACTACACTATCAAGTCATAAAATACTGATATACAAGCAAGACAATAAACTGGTAAACACGGTATCATATAAATCTATAACAACTAAGATAACTAAAGATAACATACTACAATAGGTGTACTATAAGCATGAAAATAAACTATAGAGGGAGACAAGGTATACTTGCCTGGTGGTAGCACGAAGAACCAATAAGATACCGTCAACTGGTACGCCATAAAGTCCAAAATCCACAAATGTCTCCGAAAGCTGAAACAGATATCGCTAACATTCTCAGAATAGTCAAATTAGCTAGGATTGCCTATCCTTAATTCCAATTCTGGACACAGAAGTAAAACGGTAAGTTCGGGCAAAAACGGTGTCCGCCGTTGGACCCGCTTTGTACAGAAAAGAGTGCCAGAGTCAATGATCTCTAAAGTCGTCAAACCATATGTCTACAAATTCGTTTTGATGATACAAACCCAACGGTATGTCAAGTTTTGGATTCCGGTGGGCCGTGCACAAAATCGCCCGTTGAATCGGATCGTGGGGCCCGCAAAATAGCATTTCGATTCAACTGTCTCAGAATCGGACCAAAATTGGCATACAGGACCAAAAAAAACGATACGGTCCTGCTGGCGCAAGTTTCATCTCGATCTGACGAACGTGTACAAAGTAATTGGAAAACTTGCACAGAGGCCGATACGGTGAATTTCGACGGATACGCATCAAATTCGTCGCGCACACGCAACCAATTTGAATTTCGTCAAAGCCCACACGGCCAAGAATCCATTACGCACCTTTCGATTCCTTCGGTTCGAGACCACATCGCCCAGATTGGTGGGACGCACGTCGTATCGAGGGAATTTCTAGTTTTAAAAATAGATTTTTGGTCAACTTCGGAATTCGATTTCTCGACACGTAGCCGATGATTTCCAAATCCACAAAAAGGGTCATGAAGTCCTATATGTCATCTATAACTGTGTTTAAATAGTTTTTCTAATATGGTACTGGATCGATCGAAATCGATCGTCAAACTTGGATGAATGGACTGTTATATACCATGTTTCTGGACAGGTTTTTGGTCGAATTCGTATCGATTTCTTGGGTCGGTCGCACGACTATTTCGAAATCTAAATACTGGAGTTTGAAGACGGTTATGTTTTAGTCGTCCCTGAAGAATCGTTTCAGAAAACGATAGACTGAGGCGACCGGGATATCGCGGCAAAGTTGGTCCTTTTCTGCACGTTACTGCCGCTGCTGCTGTCTTCCGTACGCGCGCGCTGTGCATTCGTGCGGCCATGGCCACATGCGACGGTGGCACCGGCGGCGGTTAGGTCACCGACGACCAGGGAACGGCACGGCATCGGGTTCGAAAAGATTTGTATTAGGGTTTTAGGTTTTGATTCCTACTCTCCTCCGCTTATATTTACGCGAACGGGGGGTCGGCTTCCCTTGTTCGGTTGAGGCTTTCCTTCTGCTGGGCGAGGAATGAGTATGGGCTCGCTTGGTGGGCCGACTGGCTAGGCCTGGGGATGGCCTGGGTGAGCTGGGTTATGGTTTTGCGGCTGTGGGCTTGGGTCCCTGCTGCTTTAATTTATTTCTTATTAGCAATTATTATATGTATTTATATATACAACCACATATATTTATATATACACGTATGTGTATACATACTCTTATATATTTATATATATATACACACACATATATGTATATTTATATATACACATATATGTATACATACATATATATATATATTTATATATACACATACACACATATATGTATAATTATATATACAACCACATATACACCTATATATGTATGACATGTATATATGTATATACATTAATAAATTCTGAATATATATTTATATGTCTATATAATTAAATATATATGTATATGTATATGTATATATATACACACATCATTAAATATTCAGAATTTATTAATGTATATGTATATGTATATATATATATATATACACACACACATCATTTGTCTTAACAATAATAATACCAAATGTAGGAGAACAAAATACAGTAATTCGATGATAGACGTACTTGAAATTTCAGGTATAGCCTAGATATCGCCAACTGCACCAGGGAAACTAAGAATGGTGTTCAACCTATTTCTAAAATAGAATATAAATTCAATAACAATAAAATATATATTATATATATATAAATTATTTATATATGGAATGCCTATTTGGACATTCAAAATTAATAAATGCAATATGTATGTCTACATGGACGTCTCAGGACTCACTATAAGCCTACACGGGCTTGGGCACGGTTCGGGCCCAGTCCGGACTAGTTTGGTATAACCGAATTTCCTAAAAGTCCAAATATTAATAAATAACTAATTAAACTATTTATAGGGATTAATTTGCAACTTGGCCTGGTTTCTTAGTTAGGACATACTTATGGCTGGGTCTTCCCTGGCATGGCTAATACACTAGTCAAGACACGCCACTGCACTATCCGTGCCATGATTCCTAGTCGTCTTGTACTCCAAAACTCTACCATGGCTAAAGGCATCTACCGTAATAATTAATTAAATTAATTATTTATAAAAATCTAAAAATCACCATTTAAATTAAATAAATAAAAAAACATTTTAAAAATTTTTTCGGGAAGGGGAGCTACAAATCTACCCACCTTAAAAATAATTTCGTCCTCGAAATTCTATTTCATAACTATTCCTTAAAATTCAAAGTCTACTATTTCCTCAAATTTAATCTCTCAAATATTTTATAACCTCCTATAGTCATTTTATAACCCCGAATACTTGAGGACTTCAACCCACCTTTGGTCATACTACTCCTCAAAACACGGTCACTAAAATCTTATAATCTTCTAACCAGTTGCTAACAATTCTATTGGCAGATATCTAGGCATATGGCAACTATAATCCTCATATCTATAAACAGCCAAATATTCAATAATTAAGTAATATTATATTATAACTTAAGAATTTTTGACGAATTCTAGACAGCACGATCATTCGTCACCCCAGAATAGGAAGGGACGAAAATCAATGGTACGAAAAGCATGGAAGTATAATCGAGAACAAATATGGAGTTTCAAAGACGTAGAGAAATTTCTAGGAGAATTTTCAAGGCAGAGTGGATTGAGATTTCTAAGGTTTAGTCATTTTTGCATGCTCGTACCAGTACAGTTACATAACCGGTACGATATGCTCTGACCTGCATGGGCCACCACAAAAACTTGTCATGACCCGTACCCGGTTTTCGGATGCGAGCTCGTGAGCAAGCCAGCTACGTATCGAGCGGACTCCAGCCCGACTCGAGTACGTATAAGCTTTCAAGGTCATGGGTATCATGTCTAATCCAAACTGTATCTTAATCCACAAGAATCAAATAAAACAAGAATGAACAATTATGGGTCATGGTCTACAGCCCATTAGCATATTGTCCGATTAGACTCTAAGAATGATATGAGTCTATAAAATAAGCAGAAAATATTATGGTACTGAATATAAACAACGAGAGGATAATAAAGAAATATCACAAGCAAATACCTGTATCATGCATCGCAATCCTCTACCATCCCGCTCTGCTAACTAACTCCATACAATCGCTAAACCTGAAGAGATCATCAGGTCCTCAGAGGACTAGCAAGATACATAAAAGATGCCTATCTAACAGTTTAATCATGCAATAATATAACCAGGGTATAAACAGGAACTAGACATCAGACTGACATGTAGCTACTGACAGGTAACTATGAACACGGATACGGGATCAAGTATGCATAAAGAACTGCTGGAAGATCAATGGAATACCAACCCTCGCCCCGAAAGTGGACTCACAGGTCAGTTTCAAGACAAGTCACCCTCGTCCCGTATGTGGACTCGCAGGTGCAAAGGACAACCCTCTCCCCGTGTGTGGACTCGCAGGTTATGGGAAAGACAAAGGAATAGCAGTTCACTCACACATACTTGCAGACATGACTCAGTCAAGATTCAGGTGTAGACACGGTACAACTCAGTCATGACACAGATAAAGAAAACTCTAGCATGATCCATGACGTAAACAAGCCTGGTATAACTACACTATCAAGTCATGAAATACTGATATACAAGCAAGACAATAAACTGGTAAACGCGGTATCATATAAATCTATAACAACTAAGGTAACTAAAGATAACATACTACAATAGTTGTACTATAAGCATAAAAATAAACTGTAGAGGGAGGCAATGTATACTTGCCTGGTGGTAGCACGAAGAACCAATAAGATACCGTCTACTGGTACGCCATAAAGTCCAAAATCCACAAATGTCTCCGAAAGCTGTAACATATATTGCCAACATTCTCAGAATAGTCAAATTAGCTAGGATTGCCTGTCCTTAAGTCCAATTCTGGATACAGGAGCAAAACGGTAAGTTTAGGCAAAAACGGTATCCGCCGTTAGACCCGCTTTGCACCGAAAAGCGTGCCAGAATCAATGGTCTCTAAAGTCGTCAAACTACATGTCTACGAATTTGTTTTGATGATACGAATCCAACGGTATGTCCAGTTTTGGATTCCGGTGGGCCGTGCACAAAATTGCCCGTTGAATCAGACCGTGGGGCCCGCAAAACGGTGTTCCGATTCAACTATCTCAGAATCGGACAAAACTTGGCATATAGGACCACAAAAATGATATGGTCTTGCTGGCGTAAGTTTCGTCTCGATATGACGAACGTGCGCAAAGTAATTGGAAAACTTGCACAGAGGCCGATACGGTGAATTTCGACGGATACGCATCAAATTCGTCGAGCACACGCAACCAATTTGAATTCCGTCAAAGCCCACATGACCACAAAGCCGTTACGCACCTTTCGATGCCTTCGGTTCACGACCACATCGCCCAGATTGGCGGGACGCACGTCGTATCGAAAAAATTTCTAGTTTTAAAAATAGATTTTCGGTCAACTTCGGGATTCGATTTCTCGACATGTAGTCGATGATTTCCAAATCCACAAAAAGGGTCATGAAGTCCTATATGTCATCTATAACTGTGTTTAAATAGTTTTTCTAATATGTTACTGGATCGATCGGAATCGATCGGCAAACTTGGATGAATGGACTATTATATATCCTGTTTCTGGACAGGTTTTCGGTCGACTTCGTGTCGATTTCTTGGGTCGGTCGCACGACTATTTCAAAATCTAACTACTGGGGTTTAAAGACGATTATGTTGTAGTCGTACATGAAGAATCGTTTCGAAAAATGATAGACTGAGGCGACCGAGATATCGCGGCAAAGTCGGTCATTTTTTGCATGTTACTACCGCTACTGCTGTCTTCCATACGTGTGCGCTGTGCATTCGTGCGACCATAGCCGTGCGCGACGGTGGCACCAGCGGCGGGTGGGTCGCCCACGACCAGGGAATGACGTGGTGTCAGGTTCGAGAAGATTTGGATTAGGGTTTTAGGTTTTGATTCCTACTCTCCTCCGCTTATATTTACGTGAACGGGGGGGTCGGCTTCCCTTGTTCGGTTGAGGCTTTCCTTCTGCTGGGCGGGGAATGAGTATGGGCTCGCTTGGTGGGCCGACTGGCTAGGTCTGGGGATGGCCTGGGTGAGCTGGGTTATGGTTTTGCGGCTGTGGGCTTGGGTCCCTGCTGCTTTAATTTATTTCTTGTTAGCAACTATTATATGTATTTATATATACAACCACATATATTTATATATACATGTATGTGTATACATACTCTTATATATTTATATATATATACACACACATATATATATTTTTTTTATATACACACATATATATATATATATATATATATATATATATATATATATATATATATATATATATATATATATATATATATATATATATACACATACACACATATATGTATAATTATATATACAACCACATATACACCTACATATGTATGACATGTATATATATATATATATATATATATATATATATATATATATATATATACATTAATAAATTCTGAATATATATTTATATGTCTATATAATTAAATATATATGTATATGTATATATATACACACATCATTTGTCTTAACAATAATAATACCAAATGTAGGAGAACAAAATACAGTAATTCGATGCTAGACGTACTTGAAATTGCAAGTATAGCCTAGATATCGTCAACTGCACCAGGGTAACTAAGAATGGTGTTCAACCTATTTCTAAAATAAAATATAAATTCAATAACAATAAAATATATATTATATATATATAAATCATTTATATATGGAATGCCTATTTGGACAATCAAAATTAATAAATGCAATATGTACGTCTACATGGACGTCTTAGGACTCACTATAAGCCTACATGGGCTTGGGCTCGGTTCGGGCCCAGTCCGGACTAGTTTGGTATAACCGAATTTCCTAAAAGTCCAAATATTAATAAATAACTAATTAAACTATTTATAGGGATTAATTTGCAACTTGGCCTGGTTTCTTAGTTAGGACATACTTGTGGCTGGGTCTTCCCTGGCATGGCTAATACACTAGTCAAGGCACGCCACTGCACTATCCGTGCCATGATTCCTAGTCGTCTTGTACTCCAAAACTCCACCATGGCTAAAGGTATCTACCGTAATAATTAATTAAATTAATTATTTATAAAAATCTAAAAATCACTATTTAAATTAAATAAATAAAAAAACATTTTAAAATTTTTTCGGGAAGGGGAGCTACATGACAGATAACCCTTTTCTGAATTGCCTTATTATTCCAAGTCCAGACATGGCCAGTTCTGTCCAGTCTCTGCAATCCAGACTGGAGTAAACAACTCTGAAAGTCCCGAAGAATGACGTCTGGAACTTTTCGTCCTCCGATCTTCTCATTCCCATATAGTATAACATTGAAATCTTCCATCACTACCAGTGGCAGATGAAGCTGGGAGTCCACTATAACACTAATGTGGATGATGTCTTTCCTTAATTCTCTCCTGCGTAGCCTATCATTATGGCCATATATTACACAATAGATGAATCGAAACCCTTATTTGTTAGCAAATAGTATAGCTATAGCCTGCTTCGATATGTGTAGTACCTGTCCATCCCAGCTCCTACAGTCCTATCGTATGTATATTCGAGCCATCCGACAAATATGAGTTATTTACCTGCTGCTACGGGTGTTGGGTTCATCGAACCATCATCCGTTTAGACTTTATTTTTGATTCAAGTATAAAAACAATATCGTTTCTACCCCGTCGAATCACTTCACTAATTTCCTTCCATCGCCCTATCGAACAGGCACCGCAAACGTTCCATATGAGGAGAGTCATTGATTAAGTTTGCTATTCCCAATAATCCCCCTGGACCCGACATTTTGGGTAATGTCGAGCTCATATCCATATATTTCCTCTTCTCATTCAGTATTATCTTCCGCAGACTCCCTTTGTATTAATCATACCCAGGCAGTATTAGCTATTGCTAGAGCACCCGAACTTGGAGTAACATCCCCTCCGGCTTCAACCGCTTATCGTTTTCTGCTAGTAGACTCTTTCTCCGTGCCTTTAGTACCCACTGGCCGACCTTTGGCCTTTGAGGAGGCTTTACGTCGTGTCACCATACCGGAGGATGGTACACCGTCGTCATGGAAGAGCACTCCACTCCTGTCATCTGTGGTGATCTCCCTAATACAATAGCTGTGACACCGCTTCTGTACGGACTGGAACTTCCGCTGGCTTGTGTTTGTGTAACAACATTGTTAGCCCAATGATCTAACTATGTTTTCGATTGTGGTTATTCGATTAAGTTTAACATTATGATATCACTAATATTATGCTACCTCTATAGCATTGATACTTAAACTTTGCATAGTTCTAATGTGCTTTATCTTATCATACTTGCTACATGTATATTGCTTTGTTCGTCTAACATATATTTTCATAAAAGCAATTAGCAAGATCTGGACATATGCAATGAAGAAATTATAGTGGGCCAAAGACGATGGTATTCCAAAAAGATTTCTCTGAACCGCCCGACGACATCTTCGGAGCCACGCTCCCGGGGGTTCTGCTGCTCGGTCAGCGTACGGGGTCGAGGGGGTAGCGCCCCCCGTCGGGGGTTCAGGGGCGAAGCCTCCGAAAGGTATTCAATTTTCATAAATTGGATATCTTTGGACAGTTGTCATCAAGGAAGAAGCCGACATCTATCAAGGAAAGAAGCCATGCCATGCCATCATCATTTTAAGACTCTGAAGAAGTATGCACTTGCTACAGTATTTCTGGAGTCTGTAATGAGTCTTAGGAATAATTGTAAATACAATAAATAGATGGCAAAATCGAAAGCTTGGGTAGAAATTAGCCCAGGATCATTTTCGGATGAAAATCGACATACCGACGGTATACCGGTATATACCGGCGGTATACCAATTTTTGTCCACAGAAAATTTCTGTCTACAAAATCGGCATACCGACTGAATACCGATCTATATCGACGGAATACCGATTCAGTAACGTTGAAAATCCAACGGTCGGATTTTGAACATTTAATGATCCCAACGACTATATTTATAGTCGTTGCAATTCCAGACCGGTATTTCGACGGTATACCGGTTCGTACCGACGGTATACCGATCGCTGACTGAAAAGTTACCTTTGAGCTCTTTTCAATACTTTGGTTATAAATAGCCTTGAACCCCTTCATTCAAGGTTGATTCTTTGAGCCTAAAAATTTCTAAACCACCAAAGCTTATACACAAATAACTCTACAAAGTTTTCATTTGCCATCCACAAATTGTGTTATAGTTATTGAGTTGAAAAGTGAGATCTTTATCTTGTTGTATAAGGAGATCAAAACCTATTGTGAAAGGTTGAAGTTGGAGAGTCTTCGGATCCAAACTTTCGGTTGAAGTTGGGGAGTCTTCGGATCCAAACTCTCAGTTGAAGTCGGAGAGACCTTCGGACTAAAGCTCTCGTGTAAGAAGTTGGTGAGCCTTCGTATGAAAACTCACGTTGTACTATTTGCGATAATAGTGGATTAAAGCCGGAGAGAGTTCCGGGACTGGAGTGCCCCTTAGGAGGATACGAGGATACATCGGGTGTCGGTATTGTTTTGCTTCTTCTCTCGTACTTATATTTTTAAATTGCCCATTAGCTTGTGCTAAGTGCTTGATTAGTTAGTTTGATGCTTGATTAGTTAGTTTGACCCTATTCACCCCCCTCTAGGGTTACTACAATTGGTATCAGAGCAAGGACTCTATTGTTAGGCTTAACATCCGTAGAGTAGATCCTTGTTAATTTTTCTATGGCATCGTATTCCTCCTCCTCCAATAAAGAGGGTTTTACTTCTAGTAGCATGGACAATCATGTTTCTTCTAAATGCAAGAAATGCTCTAAGTGGAAAGCCATGGCTAACCAATCCTTAGAGATTCTTGATGACCTTCATTCTACAAATGAAGAACTTTCAGAAAAGGTTATTCATTTAGAAGAATCTAATGAGTTTTTGAGAAATGAAAACAATAATTTATTATCTAGACTTGATTTTCAAAACTCATATTGTGTTTCTTTAAAAAGTTTGAATGATGCTTTAATTTTGAAAATCAAATCTCTTTTCTCATCAATAGAAGATCTTAAGAGGCAAACATATGAGCTAAATCATTTGCATGATTCTTCTATTGACCCTTTAAAGAAACAAAATGATGATTTTATTTCTAGAATTGCTTTATTTGAAAAAGAGAATTATGCTTTAAATGTTAAATTTAATTCTCTTACTTGTTTACATGATGATTTCCTATTAGAACATGATATTCTTAAGACCAAATTCATGTATGCTTACTCTAGAGATATTCATCATTCTAGTATGTAACATGTTCATAGTTATACTCATTTCGATACATGTGAACACACTAGTATTAGGTGTTTCTATTGCTCTCGAATTGGACACATGAGCTTAACTTGTCCTATTCGTAGGAGTTTTTCTACCAATGCTAGAGTAAATAGTATATGGGTCCCTAAAGCTAACAAATGAGGATCCAAGTTTATTTGGATACCAAAGTCTTCGCCTAATATTGTAGGTGGAGCTTCTTGTATCGGGATAAAGCACCGAGGAGCGTGTTGGTGGTTGCAAAGCTCAAAGGTCATCTTCCAAGCAATTGTACCAACACAAGTGTGGCCACAAGAGCTACTTTGGTAACAAGTTAAACGATTCTCTTTAAATGGTTTATATTTGTAGAATCTTGCATGTCTCTCTTGATGTCTTGTTACAAGCTCGCATTGATATCCTTTAGTTGTGTATTATATAAATCAATGTGAGATATAATACTAGCATGCTTAGTTAATTTTCTTACTATTTCTTTTATCTAGCATGACTAGTTACTTAGCTTAAATGATTAGTTCACACTATATAGTTTATCACTCATTTTCTATTAGTGTGACACATTTATATATGCATGCTCGTTATTTTGAATATTTATTTATAAAAGATGCACATCACTCTAGTCCATAGAAGCTTGGTTTTTTATTTGAGTTAATATAATTTTAACTCTCCGTCTTTAAAGTTTTTGAGATAGTTACTTCTTGCCGATTTGTATTTAATATGTCATATTTATATTAATCGGCATTTGTGAATATATGTGTTTAGCATAAGCTTCTTATCACTTGACAAATATACATTTATACTTCCTTTTTAACCTTGTGCTTATATAATATATTCATTATTGATTTTCATATTTTATTTTGATTAAACCTCTTATGAATCAATTATGTCTTTGCCTAATAAAGCTTATTTATACGTGTTTTGAATGTGATAGTCTTTCAAACATTCATTAAGGATACATGAATATATTTATTAAATTTTCATTTACATGTAGATCATGTATGTCTTATATTAATATATATTTTTGTATAAATATCGTTATGTGAGCATATGAGTTAAGCTAAAGTTTTATATTGACTTAAAGAGTATTTAATTATACTTGTTACCTTCAAACTTGTGCTTTTTTCATACTTTAGCTATTAATTCCTTTGACCAAATTTGTGCTTCTTGAATCAGTTAGCTTATTCCTTAAAGTCTTCTTTTGATGATATCTTCTTGACTTTTTGGTTGGCATTATCGATACATGTTCTTAATTGATTTTTGATCTTTTTATGTATGCCTATTCGTGATATATAGTTTCATATATATATATAAATGATTTCTAACTTTTGATATTTATTTGTTTTATACCTTTAAGTTACGATGTTGAGAGAAAATGTTTATTAATATCTTGCTCATGATTAATTATGGATGTTCTATTAAGGATCACATAGTTTTGTGCTTTACCTTGCATGTTAAATTTACCTCCTTAATTAGTGTACATTTTTTAGTCTGTATTTTTATAATTTACTGTGGTGCACTATGAAAGCTCTTTCAAAAATGTACTTCTTGATATCTTTAGCATTTAGCTTTCTTGATCTTAATAATCTTTCCTTGCTCATTCCTGGGGTTTATGCTTTTTTAGAATTATTGTTGCCTAATGATGTTTTCGTAGCACATAAGAATTCTTGTAATTGATACATCATATTTTTTTTATGTCTTAGCTACTATGGTTTGAGCTTTTGTGTTGAGATTTTCCTATTTCTAGAGAATACACTTATTTCATACACTACAACAAATATGGCCTACAATAGCATACGCAGAATGCTATAAAAGCCTTCTATAGCGTATTCCGCCCGCTATAATTGCCTCCGCTATAGTATGTGAACGCTATAACATTATAGCGTTCATGAATGCTGTAGATGGATTATAGCGTCCATGAATGCTGTACATGGTTTATAGCGTTTGTGAATGCTGTGAATGTTTTATAGCGTTCTTGAATGCTGGAGATGGATTATAGTGTCCGTGAATGCTGTGGATTGTTTATAGCGTTTGTGAATGCTGTGGATCCTTTATAGCGTTCGTCAATGATGTAGATGGATTATAGCATTCATGGATATTATGGATGGTTTATAACATACTGTTGATTTATTATAGCGTTTCTGAATGCTGTCAATTTTTATAGCATTTTGAGTGCCATAAATCTGCTACATAATTTCATATCTGAATAACCTGTTCTGTACACATACAATTAACATGAGCATCATAAAAATTCATGCTGAATTACAATTTTGATTTTAACAATTTCAATCACAACTTCCATTTCGATCAATTACGATATAGAAAATATTTGCCAAAATAAATAAATTAATACATTTTTCATTAAAACATTCAAGATGTACAAAAGTTGTTGTACATCTAAAGTGATCGAAATAATAGTCCAAAATAAAATTTTCATGTAAAAAAATCGAAGATGTACAAAATGTTTGTAACCTAACGCTAGTCCAAAATTCACCTAAACCATTACATTTCCACAAAAAATATTTGTAGGCCAAAATGTAGCTCGATCGATTCTTTCCTTCTAGCTTATATCCATAACCATCAAAAATTTAAAAGCCAACCTACACAAAATTGAGAAAAAAACATATTAGCATTATTATATAAAAATAAGTGCACACAAGATCATGTATCCATGTATTCCATAAACTTTTATCTTTGCTGCATTTGTATTACAGTATTCCTCCTACTTTTCTAACGATTTGGTATCAATTTATTACATGCCAGAATACACACTAAGATGCAATACATCTACAAAACCTTTGTAAAAAAAGTTTGACTAGGAAGAGTGTGTGTGTGTGAACAAGTGCGAGAATACACACTAAGATTCAATCTATACTCTCTTCTTTAATCATGATTCAATTTATACTCTCTCATTGTATACAACACCTGATATTTGAATGAGCCTAACTTTTGCTACATATTCTGTATATATATAACTAGAACACAGTGTGAAGTCAGTTGACGGGTTTTCAATATGACATACAATAATGCTACTTCAATTCTGGAAGTGTAGGATACACAAAAAAGGTATTGCTAGCTTATAACATTGAACTTTGATCCATGTATAAATCCAAATACCAAAGAAGATAGAAATGGGGGTAAGGGTGGCAAAAATGACAAAAATTATGTCAATACCTTTTTTGGTCAAAAAAGGACAGGAATTAATTATTTCTCTTTTGCTCTTGGGCCATTTCTTGTAGTTCTAGAGCCCGCGAGCAATGTGGAACAACCATCAAGAATGTTTCACGAGGAATGTATGGCAATTCCTTTGCTCATAAAATACACTAAGTTCAGCTGGGAGGAAGCTACAAATTGTTTGTTGCATCCAGAAGACATATTTAGCTGGCCTTAGGAATTCGAGTGAGTAGACTAAGAAAGTTAAAGTTACCTGACTTTTTATGAATAATAGAGCAAGTCAATCATATTGTTCATCCATCCAAGCTCTAAAGCAACATCAGGTCGGATCAAGTAGAAACAAATAAAGAGGCATGAGACAAAGCATTCTTGCTTCCCTGCAAATAAATACATCAATGAAAAAGAAAAATAATCAATAATGACATGTTTCAATCAATCGTGTTGCAGTAATTTGTTGATTGTTGTTCAACACTACTACTAAAACATTCAGGAAGATTAAAGTGCTACATTACACGGGAAACTGTAGAAATATATATGCCCTAATACCAGGATAGCTAGTTTTAGTGTAACAACAGACTATGAGAGGAATGCATCAATTATTGTGAGTAAGATAGTAGGAGTATATAGCTTGCAACAAGAAAGATCAGGAATAAATTTCCAACACTAGGGAGGGAGAATATGGCAGCTTTCATGACAATAAAAACACAGGGGCACCCTAAGAATATTAGTTACTAACATTTGATCCATTAGTGCCATCACTCCTATTTATAAAATATGATGTCTGTATTATTTTCCTTTGCATTGTCAAATGATAGAAATCTTACCTATTGCAATAGGATTGGCTAATAATTGACTTGTTAAATGGTTAATAAAAAAGAACACATTTAGGGGGCGTTTGGTTCAAGTTTTTGTGGCTTGGGAATGGGTTTTGAATTCCTTACCCATGTTTGGTATGTTTAGGATTGGAAATAAGGAGGGAATATGAGGGGCTTAGGGTGGAAAGCTATTGCCATTGACTTGGGAAAGCTATTCCCAAGCCCCCCCTTGGGAATAGATTTGCTTTCCTAGGAATGATGTTTGGCTATTTTATTTGGACGGTTATACCCTCTTTTTATTTTCAAATTTTTAACTTCTATCCCAAACATGTAAATCATCATAAAATTAATGAAAGGGTAATAAAAGAAAACTAAATAAATTAATATTTCTATTCCTTTGTAAACCAAACATAGAGATGAATTGTTTTAAATTTTTGAATTAACTATTCCCAACCTAACCAAACATGGGTATGGGAATGTTGAATTCCTTTCCCATGGGAAAGGATTTGAAAATCTATTCCTAGGAATACAAAAACTTGATCCAAACGAGCCCTTAAAGGAATCAGTTTTTCCCCTTATCATGGACATGTAAAATTGATGACTGATATGAACTTCAAAAGCTACAACTGAACCATGTTATTTGAGGCAATCATCCTCAATTGGAACAATAATCAATCAATGCATCGATCTCCTGATTTGACACCACTGTTGGCTACCAGTCGTACCAAAACAGAAACAAAATTAGATTATTTATCTATAGTACTTAATGGCCATGCTTTAAGGTAAATGATCTGATAGACATATACCGATCTTATACAGCAGCTACACAGAGAGGATAGGTAACCTCAGGAGCCAACTGCATTGCTTCTATAACATTCAAAGTCCCAAGCTGTTTGGTATTACAACAAGGAACTCATACTATTATCCTCTCACACAACAAAAGTTACCATTATATGAGAAATATTACAAAACAAAAGGATTATAAACAAAGAAGGTACCTTTCTTATCAAAACTGCATCACCTTTCAGTGGAGGCTTCCTAGTTACACGATCTGAATGAACAATTAAGAGCCCTGCTAGCTATTGACCACTGAAGAAAATGTGATTATCATATTCTGGAAGAAATTTTAGCGATAAAAAAAATGTGATATCACGATCCAAATCCATACCCAACTGGCTGGTACAAAATTGTATGGAGACAGAACTCCAAAAATAGCCTCCTGTCATTATCGCTACCAGTCGTTCTATACTTTGCAGCAATACTTTCATCGATATGACTTGCATGGCATTTGCCAATGACCTAAAATTATTAACAATACACCATGGTCTGCTTTGAATATCATGTATCAAGTAAATCACAAGACCCAAGATGTGATTCCTAATTGACAAGAGGGCTTCCAGATATTAATTAGCATATTGATCCACAAAAAACTTTGTCGTCAAAGGTTAGAATTCCAACAAATTCATTTAAGTGGCAAACTAATTGCTTAATATCAAAGATTACGATACATTTAAGTGGCAAACTATGAATAACAAAGAAGCATTATGTTTACATTTGCAGAGCAAATGAATGCATACTCCACCTTCAGCATGTATTACCAGCATAAACACCAAGCCTAATGAAGAGCTCTTCCAAGTGAGCAACATCACTGCAAAGTGGAAATTAATTAGTTAAACTACAACCCTACAAGTAATAAACGGATAAGTATTTTGAAACAAAAGTGAAGCATTATAAATCAGAATCAGGCTCAAGTAACAAATATTTTGCAGATTACATAAAGATGTATATTCATCTAACATAGAAGTTGACTTACTTTACTTTGTTCAATTTTAATTTTGGATAACTCCTAGGCTAGCTAGTTCAATTGTTTGTTGAACTCTTCATTTCATTCAGAATAATATCCATTTTTCTTGGTATAAGCATGACATTAGTTTTTCCCTAAACTAGAAACACAGTGACCACCATTTTTGCATAGGTTCTCTACAATGTTAATCTAGTAGGTATGACAAATGGTGATGTCTACCAAATTGGAACCACCATGAGTACTAAGCAATTGTTAGTATTGAAAAGCATAGTTTTTTATTCATTCTTCTACATAAACAAGAAAGACCACCATTTTTTATTCATTCTTCTACATATATTATTAGACGATCGAAAGATGGAACAAATATGAACCGATAATAATATTGTCAGTTTTTTCAAAATTTCATTGATTATTTGGCTAATTGATAGCATAGAAGTCGATATCATATTTTAAATATGTATAAATAATATATTTCTTTGACATTTCAACACAAAAATCCAATTGCCTCCTAAACAAGTGGTCCAAGTTCAATATACAAATTAATGGCATGGCAATGATGAAATCCGCCGCAAACAAAAAGCCTATTGAACTTGGAACACTTTATCATTTAGACACCCAATCACCACAATCCCCATAAGCAAAGGTCAGGCTTCAACTATTTCCCACACTTTATCGGGTAGTATATATGTAAAAGAACATCCATCTACTTTGTTACATTGTCACTATTATAAATGAATATGCTTAACTTTGATTTCTTATCTTGAAATTCATGATATTACCATGTCTGAAGCTTTTATTGCTTTAGTGTTTGTGGTTCATCAAGATTATATTGTTTCTTTAAGCTGTTGGTTATGAGTTTGCCATATTTACTTTTTTTGAGTGACAATATTACCGTAGGGTTTTATTTTCTGTTCTCATTTATGCTTTTAACAATAAGGCCCTATTTTTCCGTTTAAACAAACGCCTAAGGGATCAGAAAACTTTCTGCAAGTTCATGGTATAAGAGTAATCTTGGCTCTAGTGGAGCAGATTGAAAAACAAATCATGCTTATTGAATTGAAATTTATGAAATCATCGATATGTATCCTTAAACTCATAGCATAAAACAATGACAACAAAGCTATTATGCCATCAGCTACCTAATGCAGCAGTTTCATAATGATAACATCTTTAATGCGACATATTTTATCTCCCCATCTTCTTCTTTTTGCAAAAATATACACTTTTTGTTTTGCATATGTTGTATGAAAATGTCTTGTGTCTTTCCCTATCTCTGGTTTGTGAGAAGTTGGGCCTTTTCATCAATCTTCTTTTGCAATTGCAACTTCAAAATTTTCCTATAGGAAATAGTTTGTAAATGTCACTCTAATGCTCTTAATTTTGTGCAGGTCACTCGTAACTTTCTAAATTTTTACACCTGCAGACTTTGCCAAGTTAGTATTTCATGATGAAAGTAGTCTCCTTTTAAATTTTGTACGATGAATATGCATCCACCTTCTATAGTCGAGAAACTCACTGAGCCATGACCAGAAAGTAGACTATTGACTGATAGAGAACAAAAAAGGCAGGTTGCTTTAAGCAGATGACAAAGGATTCTAAACAGAACTGAAGCTCTTTAGCCTTCTTTCTGGTACTAGTTTTTTTTACAGAAATACAAAAACAATTAAACATTCACATCTTCTACTTACTTTCCTCTATCATTTACCACCATAATTTCTTCCAATAATACCATGCACACTTAAAAACTAAATAAAAGAACATATGCCATCAGCCATCATCTAGTATGGTCAAATTGCTATTCTTTTTTGGTAACAAACTGCATCCTTGTAATTTCAAAATAATTAACAGTGCGGTAGCATTTTATTCCTGGTAATATCAAACATACTCCACACAAAGGTGAACAACGACTAATTTGCCAAGTTTTTTTTTCAATAAAAATTCGAAGAAAAGGAAAATACAAAGCAATCAACTTTAATAACCATCACACTTACATTGCTTCCTTCTCCGCTCAAGAAGGACCTCATGAGCCTCTCCGAGTTCTCTCCACTCTTAAACAAGAAGGACGACCCATGCTCCACCACAGCCTCGATATTGTTCCTACTGAGCGACCTACACAAACTAATCCAGAACAATAAAACTTCATGATCAGCCAATCCACAACAATTCGTCAAGATCCCACTGAGAAAACATCAGCGAGGACACATCACTGATTATGTTGCCATATCTAGTGTGTTATGGAGCATCCATGTCTATGTCTAAACGTGTCTGATAGCACGCAGCTCCGACAAATGCACCAACTTTCAGAGTGTCCCTCACCTTATCAAATCCGGGTGGTCCCTCTCGAACGCGAGACATGCCTCCGCCGTGTGCGAGAACTCCTCCGATGCCCCCTCCGCCGCTGCAGCATAGAGGGATTATATTGTTCATCTAATCTTTTTATGGTAACATAAAAAACAACCACAATTCCATTAGTATATGGAAGAAAAACTCTAATGCATAACTATTGAAGAACAAAGCAGCCACTTAGTCAGTCACTGTTGTGTTATGAAACCAAGTAGACGATTTTACGTATTAGTGGATGAATGCTTCTTTGATTCTCTTTCATTCCTCCATTTTTCTATTGGAGCTGTGCATTCTTTCAAATAGTTCGCGTTCACCTAAACTGACAAAAAATGGTACATCAAAATGACAACATTGGTGCATCAGAATTTTCACAAAAAATTCCCATTCATTTGTTGTAATATATGTCTAAATCTGACCTTTGTTGGTAGAAGAAGAGGAGGTTCTTGCTCGCGCTCAGTCTCATTCCATCGTTGACTCCTCCATTTGAAGCCCGCCGCTGTCATTGTAAAGTCCAACCGAGTTGTCGCCTCAATCGAGCAACTGCCTTGCGAGATCCACCCCGACCCTGTCCCCACACTACCCTGCGAGCACCGCCCCGACCGGAGACACCGACCCCCAGCGCTACGCGTGCACCGACGTCGACTCCAACTTGATACCGCCGTACCGCCTTTTCGGCTCCCCCTCTTTTCTAGGCTGGGGGACTTTCCTTTGGAGAGAAAATTTTTGGGCGGCTTTCCTTTGGAGCTAAGGATTTCGGAGGAGTAGGGAAAATTTGGGTGCCCTATTTTGGAAAAGAAAAAATTTAGGCGCTCACCAAACAAATGAACATAAAAAAATAAATAGGTAGGTTACGTTAGAATTTATCAGACCCGGAGAAAAACCAAGCGATGGATCTTAATTCTGTTGCTACAATTGGTCCATATTTTGCCCTTTTTTAGTGTAGATTCTACAACATTCAGGAAACGCTATAGATAGATATTTTTATAGCACTACAGAAAGAACGTTGTTGTTAATAATATTCTATAGTGGGGACACTTGAATGCTATAGAAAAACTGCTATTGTAGGTCCTATTTGTTGTAGTGATAATGGTTATAATATTTTGCATTCTCTAGATTGATCTATCATTTTATTATCTTGGGTTAATCTCAATACTTGGCAAAGAAATTTATTTTATTATGTTTTCATGAATATATCTTTTGGCCTGTACTTGATTAGAGTCTAATTCATTTTTAGTGACTTAAGAGTTAATGAGCACATTTATCTTGTTAATGGCCTACTCATTACTCTTAATTAGTAATATAGCTTGCTTATTTATGATATATTGTTAAGCTATATAATTTGGTTCACTTTCACTCATCTAGCTATTGTTTTTTCTTTTCAATCTATGTATGATATTCTAGTTTACATAAACAAGATTTGTGATTCTTCTAAATGTAATTTGTATCCTATTTTAGATACATATGTTTGTTCTCTAAAACTAGTTTTACAAATTCATTATTAGATCTTGTTTCTCTTGGAGGTTTGTGATTCCTTTCTTTAAGTCACCTTCTATATTAGTTATTAGCAAGTATCTCTTAAATTTCTCTCACTTTTGAGTCATGATTTCATCGTATTATCAATTACATCTCTTCTTGATTGTATTTGCAATCATTTAAATGAGAATGACTCTTTTCTATATTTTCCATTGATTTATGAGATTTTATTATAAATATGAATTTGGATTTTTTTTTTTTTGATTTGTTGGATCATGTTTAAATTTGTTTATTTTTATTGATAAAAGATCCTAATGGTTGAGTAGTCATATATTTTCTTATTATGTGATTATCAAGCTAATTTATTACTATACTTTAACTACTCATGAATTGCCATATATGGGCCTTTGCTATTTGAACTATGGATTATTAATTTACCATTAGCAAGGTTTGGATTTTATCCGTTGATGGGTACATATATGGTAAAACATACCTAGTCCATGTAAAGTAATAAATTGGTTGATTCTTTCTTAATTAGATAATCATGGACATGATATTTGAGTTTTTTTTTTTTTTGAAGCTATATTTTGACTTTCATCATGACTGAATTAATTGACTTTATTCCTTTTCATGATGACATTTTTTCTCAAAAGCTAACATACATTGATCTATCATATTTATATATGAGATCCTTCTATATAGATTAATATATGCCATCTTTTGATTATACGTGCTTAATTGGAATATTCTTCTGATTTTTCATCTTTAGCGGCTATTAATTGGATATCTCTTCTTGACTAAAGATGATATTATTCATCTTTTGACGATATTGTAGCCTTATATGCATTGAGCAAAAGGGAGAAATCCATAGTTGATTTACCTCCAAATCCTTTAGTTATATATTTTATGCTATAAGTGCTTTGGAGCTAGACGCTTATTTTGAGGGGAGCAAATTAATTGATTTTATTTATACCCTGTAATATGTCATATACCTAGTTCATCATGGACCCATATTTTCTTCAATTTCATATCCTATTGATTGAGGTCATGATATTTTTATTTGTGAAGGATTTATGAGAGTGTATGCAAGTGTCTTTATTATTTATCTCTCTCTTTTATATGGGTTAAATAGGTCATCTTGTTTATATTAATCGTCCTATCTTATCTTGAGGACTATTGTGCTTCCATTAATTTGTCTTTCCTATTATCTTAATTGACTTGGCTTTCCTTGTCGAGGACTTACCCAAAGCTCATGATTTATATCAACATTGGTAATACTTTGAGGGAGAGCATTCAAGTCGACTGAATTTCTCCTTCTCAAGTATTTTTCTCCTTTACCTTCATGTTTATCTAAAGGATATTCACATAACATGATAAGGTAATTGAGTTCAAATGCATTAACTTAGGTAAGCAAATAGATTTTCCAAATAAAGATATTATTTTATATCAATTGCTCTATTTCATTGATCATTCATTATTTGTTCTACTATTTATTTGTGGACAATTTTGACTTTCAATGGCTTTTTGATCAATGTTTAAAGTTTATATTTCAATTGATATTAAGTTTATATCTTCCAACTATCTCAATTGGTATTTTTTTTAATATCAATTACTTTGCAATTATCTAATCCTCATGGGCTTTTGATTGAAATCCTTTATTTCAATTGGTATATTGATTCCTTCTAAAACTAGAGTTTTAATTCATATAATATTATGTTTTGGAGTTTCTTTCTTGAATTTCAAGTTGGTAAACTATTTATTGATTGTTTTTAATTTTATTTGTTTTACCAACTATATTGTGTTTTGACATGCTTCTTTTAAAATTTGATGTTCTACATTGGTAATGTAGCTTTATAAACTTGTCATTACACCCTTCTCCCATTATTTTTCATTAGTATATCTTGATCAAAATTGTCTATGACTTTCCCATGCTCTGATTTCTATGCTTGAGATTGATTTCATTTTTATCTCTTAATACGAGGAGCCTATTTTTGATCATGTCAAAGGGGGAGAAGTAAGTTTAAGTATCTGCTTCAATGATTTGTAATAAGGGTAGAAGTATTTTAAGTAACATGCTATTAGTGGTATATCCATATATCTAGTTATATATTAGTGATACATGCATCTATTATGATCATACTAAACTTAATCGATTTGCCATAATCAAAAAGGGGGAGATTGTTAGCCCAATGATCTAACTATGTTTTCGATTGTGGTTATTCGATTAAGTTTAATATTATGATATCACTAATATTATGCTATATCGATTAAGTTTAACATTATGATATCACTAATATTATGCTATCTCTATAGCATTAATACATAAACTTTACATAGTCCTAATGTGCTTTATCTTATCATACTTGCTACCTGTATATTGCTTTGTTCGTCTAACATGTATTTGCAGAAAAGCAATTAGCAAGATCAAATATAGATATATATAATGAAAAAATCATGGTGGTCCAAAGACGATGGTATTCTACAAAGATTTCTCTGAACCGCCCGATGACAACTTCGGAGCCATGCACCCGGGGGTTCTGCTGCCCGGTCAGCTGACAGGATCGAGGGGGTAGCGCCCCCCCTCGGGGATTCGGGGGCGAAGACCCCGAAAGGTATTCAGTTTTCACAAATTGGATATCTTTGGACAGCTTTCGTCAAGGAAGAAGCCAACATCTATCAAGGAAAGAAGTCATGTCATGCCATCATCATTTCAAGACTCTGAAGAAGCCTGCACTTGCTACAGTATTTCTGGAGCTGTAATGAGTCTTAGGAATAATTATAAACACAAAAAATGGATGGCAAAATCAAAAGCTAGGGTAGAAATTAGCCCAGTATCATTTTCGAATAAAAATTGGCATATCGACGGTATACTGGTCTATACCGGCGGTATACCAATTTTTGTTCACAGAAAGTTTCTGTCTACAAAATTGGCATACCAACAGAATAGCGATCTATATCGACGGTATACCTATTCAGTAACGTTAAAAATCCAACGGTCGAATTTTGAACATTTAATGATCCCAACGGCTATATTTCTAGCCGTTGCAATTCTAGTCCGGTATTCCGATGGTATACCAGTTCGTACCGACGGTATACCGATCGCTGACTGAAATATTGCCTTTGAGCTCTTTTCAAAGCTTTGGTTATAAATAGCCTAACCCCTTCATTCAAGGTTGATGCTTTGAGCTTAAAAATTTCTAAATCACCAAAGCTTATCCACAAACAACTCTACAAAGTTTTCATTTGCCATCCACAAATTGTGTTAGAGTTATTGAGTTGAAAAGTGAGATCATCATCTTGTTGTATAAGAAGATCAAAACCTATTGTGAAAGGTTAAAGTTAGAGAGTCTTCGTATCCAAACTCTTGGTTGAAGTTGGAGAGTCTTCGTATCCAAACTCTCGGTTGAAGTTGGAGAGTCTTCTGATCCAAACTCTCGGTTGAAGTCGGAGACACCTTCGGACTAAAGCTCTCGTGCAAGAAGTTGGTGAGCCTTCGTATGAAAATGTACGTTGTACTATTTGCGATAATAGTGGATTAAAGCCGGAGAGATTTCCGGGACTGGAGTGCCCCTTGGGAGGATACCAGGATAAATCGGGTGTCGGTATTGTTTTGCTTCTTCTCTTGCACTTATATTTTTAAATTGCCCATTAGCATGTGCTAAGTGCTTGATTAGTTAGCTTGACCCTATTCACCCCCCTCTAGGGTTACTATAAACATTACTTAGTCCGCCTCCCTCTCCTTCTTGTACCCCTCCACCTGCTTGTACATTCTCTGCTAGCCCAGGAAGAACAAGTACAAGTTTGAACCCTTCTCCCCTTCCAGTATCATTCAATTCATGATTTTTGCTTAGCATCTCCTCTTCCCTAGCATAATTGGTGTCTCCCTTTAGAATTTCCTCTCCCATCTCCACTTCTATGTACTGAGCTCTTCCATCTACCTGTGCTAATTTGTACTATTGCATTAGGTATCCAAATCATCTACAATATCCACACGCCGGAGGGACCCAATCATACTCGACTCTCTGTTGTAAGACTTCTCCCGTAGGAACTTCGTATTCTACAACCCGCGAGAGTGTCTTAGTCACTTCAATTTCCATAAATTCCCGGGCATAAGCCAGTCGGGTGCGTGCGTTCGTAGCCTCATCTCCCTTAATAGGCTTTCCCACCAAGCTTGCAAGCTTCATGATTATAGAGGTGTTCCAGTAGGAAATAGGCAGCCCTGGGAACCGAACCCAAACCGGGACTGTGTGCAACAGCTCCCGCTCGCACTTGACTCCTGGTTGCCATTCTTTAAGAATAACAAGGCGTCCATCAAACGTCCATGGCCCGCCCTGTAGAACGCAATCCGTATCCTCCTTTGTCCTGAACTTTATAAAGAAAAATCCATTCTCTCGGGCATAGAATTTCATATTCCCCTTTGGTCGTCATACCCGAGCTGCGTACACTCGAATTTGTCCATAGAAAGGTTTGTCTCCAATAATATACAACACTATCGTGTTCTGCCAGTATGTGGATGTTTCAGCGATCTCCTCCTCACTAAACACAGCCCGAACTCTTCCATCTACTATTTTGGTTCCACATAGTACATGGCATTTGCACTAGATTCTCTGCTTCCCTGGCACAAGTCTTCCCATGATCGGCCAATTCCTGTGTCTTGTATCGGTTATTTTCTCTTATTGTTATGTATTCCATGCCTTACCTCCGCCTTCCAGACTTCCCTTGATAACGGAGCTGTAGCCGCCGCTCAAACCCCCAACAAGGGCCGATAACGACTCTCCTGCCCCCAGGCAATAATATCCCACCATACTCCTCCCCTCTGTCCCATCTCTGGTGGAGGCCTCGTCCGCCCGCCTTGTGCCACTCCTCGCCGTACTTACCCAGCCCCCGTTCGACCAGTCGCCCGGCCATTGCCCCTATTTCTTCTCTCCACAGTAGTCCATCCACCTTCATTGGCGACCCCTAGTGCGCCTCCTCCGCTGGATGACATGCCCGGGTCCCACGTCCGTAACTGACCGCCGGATGTGCCCACCTGCCTTCCTCCCTGGCCGGACTAGAGAGCACCGCTGCATCCACCCCTAGAGGAAGCCCTATATCGTTCATTGCTTATATTTCTTTTTTCTGCCGGATGTGCCCACCTGCCTTCCTCCCTGGCCGGACTAGAGAGCATCGCCGCATCTACCCCCTAGAGGAAGCCCTACATCGCTCATTGCTTATATATATATATATATATATATATATATATATATATATATATATATATATATATATATATATATATATATATATATATATATATATATATATGAAGCAATGGGTACTTGTGGCGAACTCGTCTCTACTGGGGCTCGAACTCCCGACCACTTGGGCCGCATGCATTTCCCTTAACCACTAGGCTAGAGGTCATTTGCAAAAATATATATATATATATATATATATATATATAATATCATTTCTGGGACTAATCCGTAGATTGTGGCCAAGTGGTAGCAACGGGACCCGACATAGAAGACGCATGTTCGAATCCCCCCTTAACATTTGTCAAGCCGGAGAAAAGAACATTTCAAAAACAAAAAAAATCTTTTCTGAGACTAGGCAATAGTAATTTTATAATAGAACTTTATTGAATTATCCTCTATTTATTTTATTATAATTCAAGATACGTTCCACCGAATTATAGTAATACAGAAAATCTTCTACTTTTAACAGAAATTATCAATATACTTACCAAATTTACAAACCAACTACAAGCACCTTCTAATTTAGGCCTCGTTCGGGAAATAAATCGTTGGCATTTCCTTTCCTTTGGAAAATTACAATTCTCATTGATTTTCCTTTCCGATGTTTGGAAATGCCAAGTTATTTGGAAAGAAAAGTGAATACTTAAATGTGGGAAAGTGATTTCTTGTTTGGATGGATGGAATCACTTTTTCCCCTAATTTTTCTTCTATTAGAAATCACTTTCCTTTCTTTTCAATTTCTTTAGCACCCAAACATAGAAAAATGGTCACTTTTCTTTCCTAACCCGATGATTCCGCGAACCAAACGATTCCTATGTAGTAGAAAACAGAAAGGCACCGAAAATCTACTGGCATCATCAAATCTCCAACACATCTTTGTATGCGACTCTCTTGACAATTTCAACCAGCAATCAACTAATATGCTTTTAATTACCAGCCTTTCCTTGCAAGCTATGACATATATAATATGTTCATGCTAGGTACTACGACTTTATTAGTTTTCACGGAGCTGCTATTTTGACCATCGCAAAACTGGCTCACGGTCACACAACACGTCGGCATTGGCCCTCCGGTCACGAACACCGACCAACCCTGCGGACGATCAAAATAGCACTTTTCTAGTTTTTAACGTGCTATTATTTTGATCTATTAATTAATATTATTGCATATACTAAATGTTCATGAAAGCTATATATGTTCAATATTTTGGAACTTGATGGGAACTTCTCTGATCGGCACTTCTGAAAGAACTTGATTTTTCTTTCTTGGACTTGGGAATTGATCGATATATATTGCATGCTTGAAGAAGAACTAGTTAACCCATGAAATAATCTTGTGCAGCCTATTAATTAGTTTTTTCTGAAAATTATTTTCTAAACATAAGAATCCTAACATCAGATATATAGAGTTAACCCATGAAATAATCTACATATATTGATACTGTTGCATATGTATTGCTAAAGAGCAAAAGCTCAACTTTCCTTCCCACTATTACTCATAAAAATGTGAACTTTGGACATTAGTGCCTATTAATTTCCACATTTTAAACACAATTCAATATACGTTATCCCTTAATTCCTGATTTAATAGCCTTTATACCTCTGTCTGTAGGCTTCTTTTGGTTTGGATTGCCTATATATATACTCTTTCTCCTTTGTGATACACACCGTTCTTCTCTACGATACATAAACTCTCTTCCATATTATTATGTCCAAAAGTTTTCTTACTTCTTCAAATCTTTGCTCTGGGCAGAGCTAAGTCAGGGTTGCTCTTTCTGAGTTGTGTGCGACGAGGAGATACCGGTAGAGCGGAGATTTTACCACTAGGAGCATTCGGAACAAGTCTGCAAATAGACCCGAATCAACTCTTAGGGCAGTGCTTCGTGCGCGACTTCCCCGGAGGCCGGTAACATTATTTTTTATTTTATTTTGCTTATAGATTAGTAAAGGAGAAAAGCAAATATTTCTAACAATCTAAGAGTTGATTATCATTTTATAATTAAATATCCTACTGTCTATCTATTACGAAATCAGGTTATACATTATTGTAGTTTGTTCAGTCCGTCTTGGTATTTGTAATTTCAGCAACACGAGCGTATGCATTGCATACTTTATATTGTATGTGCAATTTATTTCACAATTTATAGTAGTTGTTTCCTTTTGTACTACACTTGAACACATTAAAGGATTTATTCACCGTACATGACCGGAATGGTCGTCCCACTGTCAGCAGTTCAGCCGATGGGGATCACACCTCATTATGAAATTGTATCTGGATCCATAACTAGTGATATATAGAAATCACATTACTGCCACATATTTTTCTAAGTTGTTAAGTACAAATATAGTGGAGATTTTTCCTACTAGATCAGTACACATCTAGGGTAGGCACTACACGAAATGAACAAATTGTAGCACATGAGATTCCTTATATTACTATTTGTACTTTTTTTCATTATTAGATATTAAAGTTGTATGTTATTCTTCACTATCAATCAAATATCTTGCTTATAAGTAAGCCATATTTTGGTTCCCTGGAATTTATTCTTTGAGCTTTTCCCTATTACAGAACATCCATGGTTGATATCCATGTAGGTTGGCATTAGAGATTAGCACAAGATTCCCTTAATTTGTATATCATGATAGATGAAGTTATTCTATCAATTTGCTCATAGTCTAGGTTGGCATCAGAGTCTGGGATTTCATGTATCTCTTATAGAAATTACATAATATAGGTTTTTCCATTTTGAAAATGTTTATGGACTATGGATTTGAGAAGCAATTTTCGTCCTTTTCCTATTGTTAGAATCTTTATTTTATTCTCTAGATGTAAACCTTTTGTATTTTGTTTTGGAATTCATGGTAAGATTCAGGACTAAAATATGTGGTTGGCTTCAACCATAGAACAAATATCAAATGATGAATGAATCTTTAGAATCATCAATGACCCATCAACCTCTCTCATTTCCTTTGTAGGGAAAAAGGCTTGGCATATTCTTTGAGTTTACACATATCATCCTAACTGTCATAGAGTGACATATCTTCTCTAAAAGGAAGGTTCTACATAGGCATATTATCCTGTAAATAGGACATATATATCTTAGGAACTCTTCTCCTAGCCTTATCTTTTGTAACTTCTAACAAGCGAATGAGCATGTTGAGAAGCTACTGGAATAAGGGAACAAGCATGTCGTGTACATCCATCCCTCGCATTCATGCATAAAATTTAATATCTTTTTGTTTTTCATTTACTTTTTGACATATTAGCATTTTACGGAAGTAGATGTTAGTTTTAGAAAGAGGATTACTACTTAGTACTGTGTCAAGAATAGATTAAAATTTTATATTAATTTCGACCGTTATATTTATGTAGTTATGGATGAAGGATGCTGAGTGACTTTATTTCTTTGTCATCAATATTTGACATATACACATTTCTTAGTGTGATTGGCCATATAAATAAATTCAGATAGCTACAAGTAAGACTTTTGTAGAACAATTTCTAATCAAATCTTATCTACTACAAAATTAGCCATGAAGGTGTATCATCTTTAGCCCAATGCTGCTTCTTGCATATATGCTCTTGACACCTTTATCGGAGCAATAGACATGCGTTTAGTGACGGGGTTCTAGATTATTAACAGTTGTTATCTTGCCATCCTTGAAACTTTGTGTGTGCCATCAAACATTTGGCAAGGGAGCGAGATTCATGAATTGTAGTATTTCATTGTTTGACACACACGAGTGTGCAGTCTGTAATGCCTGTTGTTCGTATTACGTATCTCGGTATAAGAGTACGTATTTAGACTCGTATTTGCATGTTTTCCTGCTTGATTTATTGGGCATTTCTTTGCTTGGTTCATCTTGGTTCGGTTTGGCTTGTTAGCTTGGTTCAGTTTTATTGGAGAACCAACCCACCTACCTACCACCACCATCACCATTTATTAACCCCCACTCTTTTCTCTCTCCTCATTTATTCTTTTCTTCTTCCCTTCTATTACTTCTTCACCAACCTGAGAGAGTGGGGAGCTTAGGCAAGTGCATCTTGCTTCATAGAGGAAGTCCATTTTTATTGTTCCATTATCTTCCTCATGTGTTTCTAACCCACTTTAGTACTTAGGATTTTTCATTTCCATGGTTAAATTATTGTTGATCTAGTTTTGTGGTATTTTCGGTTTCTATGAATTTTGATCTAACAAACTTGCATATTTTTGCTAGTTGATGGTTCCATGTTGTAGAGAATTCTATTTTACTCAAATTTGACCTACGGGAGTCTAGATTTGGGTTTCTATTGTTGCTTGGTGGAGCATGGAGGCCATGGTATTTTCCATGGACATGTTCTCTGTGTGAGCCATTAATTGCACTTTTGGCCGCATGAGCATTTCTTAACTCTGAGCCGCATGACCATTTAATTGAATAATTAATTTATTGGCCGCATGAGCATTTTCTAGCTCTGGCCGTATGGCCTTTCTTGCTTATGTGGCCAGGGCCATTTAAGTCTGCATGGCCTTTTGAATTGTGGCCGCATAGGCCATTAATTATTTGCCTGAGTCGCATGGCCCTTTAATTTAGTTGCTTGTATTAATTAAATTACTTGCATTGCTTAGCTGGCCGTATGTAATAGCCTTGCATGCATTTAGCATAAGCTTGAATGCTCCTTGTTAGCCGTATATGGCCATCAATTAATTGCTAGCCGCATAGGCAATTGGCCATATAGTTGGCCGCATGAGCAAGTTGATTATAGTTGGCCGCATAGGCCACTGAATGTTGCCTCGGCCGCATGCAATATTTGTTTTGGCCCCCTGGCCGCATGCAATTATTTGCATGCACTTGCATGCATAGGCAATATCATTTGTATACATATATATTTAAGCATTTACATGCTTTTATATTAATGGCCTTAGCTAATATTATATGTTTATGGCCTTAGCTTGCCTACTTTTGCATGCTTTGCATGCATGCAAAGAGCATGTTGTTACTTAGTTATAATAATTAGCCACATGAACAATGCATTGGCCGCATGCATTTAAGCATGGCCGCATGGCCAAGTATTCTTGGCCGAATGGCCTTATTTAATATATTTAATAGCCAAGCTTGCATGCTTGGCCGCATGCTTTTGCATGCTGTTACATGCATGCTGTCACTTGCTAAATATGCAATAGTTGCTTGCTAATAGTTGCTTGTGCTTGCATGGCCTTTTATTTAATGCATGGTTGCTTGTTAATAGTTGCTAATGGTTGCTTGCTAACAAATCATGGCCGCATAAGGCCATTGGCCATTGTTGGCCGCATAAGGAAAACCAACTTGGCCGCATATGGGAACCTCACTTGGCATTTAATGCTCTTAGTATTTTGCTTGCATTGGCAAGCTAACCAGCCGCATAAGGAAACACTGCAGCCGCATATGCACATTTTATATATTCTTGGCCGCAAGCTAAATGCTTGGCCGCTTGTAATTAGCTTGGAATGCTAATTACATTATCATGCAACTTTGCTTGGAATACTTACCTGGCCGCATGAAAATTTGCTTGTGCATGCTTTTATATTAATGGCCTTAGAAATTTGCTTAGCTGATATTAATATATTATGGCCTTTAGCTAGCATACTTTTGCATGCTTTTGCATGCATGTTACTTGCTAATATTTATGGCCGCATGATTGCTTGCATGAATATTTAATTTGAGCCGCATGGCATACTTGCATTAATTGCGGGTCCCACTATCTTTTGTCTTATTTGTCTTTACAATTATATTATTATGATTAAATAATGTGTGATTCTAAATTGCTTTCCTAAGCCCGAATTGTTAGTGTAATGATTGATAGTGACTTGCTGGCCGCATGTAATAATTTTTCTGAGCCGCATGAGTCCCCCACGGCCCTTGCTCATGCTAATATTTAATTACTACTTGTATGCTTGTGCTATTAATTTTAAGTGTGTTCTCTGACACGATGGTCACCCGTTGTGGTGCACTTTTGACATGACTTGATAGTGGCCCGTCGTGGCGCACTCTTGACAGTGAACTTGAAATGATAATTCTTGATAGTGGCCCGCCTTGGCGCACTCTTGACAAGTAAACCTGACATGATATTTCTCGAATTGTTGTTGCGACGGCTAACCTGACATGACAAGTATGAATGACCTGGACACCGTGGATGATTGTGCTTGTACAAATAAACCCGTCTTGTCTGGCATCATGTCTAGGACAGGGACCCCTGAGTACCACGGTCAGGGGTTCCTACTGAAACTGACTAAGGCTAGTAACTAGAATAATCCAGTAGTCATGAGAGATTTCCCAGTTACAGGCGATCCCGTTATCCCGGCCACAATTGTTGGACTTGTAGCCTGCCGACGAGTAGGGCAGAAGTCTAGACTCACAGATATGTGGAGTAGAACGAGGCATTGCTTAATGAATCCAAGTCGCCTGGATAACCTGGATTAGCTGCAGGGCTTGTGGCTGGAGGAACATCTCACTACATATTGCTAGTAACTAGGCATGTGATAACCCTAGTTAGTTAAAGTATCAAGCCGTACTTATTGCTTGGCCGTGATTATTGGATGAGGAATAATCTGTTTAGTCTTGTCTTGATCCTGTACAAGATTGTTACATGTCCTGATTTCTTATATTATCTTGCCGATAAATGGTGGGAGAACCAAGTTCTGTTCAGACGAAGGGTTACAACCCCGGTCCTTGTTTGGTTTACGGGTTGTAACCTGGTTATCTAAATAGTCCCATGGTTATCTCATCGTATATCACCTGTCATGCTTTTCCTTAATTACTGTCTTTATTATGAGATAATATTCCTGTGCTAATTTGCTGGTTTTAGTTCCTAAGTGAAGCCTCCTTTGTGGCACTTGCTCTTTTTGGGATCTGACCCAGCTGGTTTTGTATGGCCAGATACCAGAGCAGCTCCAGAGGATCTACTGACTTTCCAGCCAGATGGTGACCACTAGACGGAATCCTGGCAACGAGTGGGTTTATTTTGGCTCTCCCACTCTATTGTAAAATTATTCTTTTGAGGCGTTTAGCTGCCGAGCAAGTGTTAGCTCGTATTGCACCTTATTTACTGTCTGCCTATGGTGTAATGCCCCAGAACCAAAATACTGGAGAACGGGGGCGCACATAGCCAGCGACATATATTTAAATGGCATCCACCTCGCTATACGGTCACGGTTGTTTAGATATATGAGGGTTTAACTACAAGCCAACAGTCTTCTATGGTCAAGAACCAGCCTATTATCTCAATCTCTAGCAAGCAATAATAGTTATAAGATGTCAGAGCACCAAATATATAATAGCAAGGCGTCCCATACATTACATATTGGATGATCATGAAGCTAGTCGTACAAAATGTCAAGACTAGCAAGAGTTCAGTCATACATGATCAACCCTAGGATTTGCCAATCATGTTACAGCCCGTAGGCAGACAGTAAGAAAATATGCATCGAGCTAACAGGTGCTCGTCAGCTAAACGCCTCAAAAGAATAATTTTACAATGTAGTGAACGAATCAAAAGGGAAAACCCACTCTTGGCCCGGGTTCCGTCTAGTTGTCACCATTAGGCTGGAGATTCGGTAGATCCTTGGAAGCTGCTCCGAAATCTGGCCACACAAAACCAGCTGGGTCAAACCCCAGGAAGGGCAAGTGCCACAAAGGAGGCCACAAAATAAGAACGAAAGCCAGCATATCAAATCGTAAGGAAATAGAAGAAAAGTACAAGTTATAAAGAGTACAACAGGACAATAAACGACTAGGGACGTGGAACCATTCCGGGAGCCAGGTTACAATCCTTAACCAAACAAGGACCGGGGTTGTACCCTTCGCCTGAATAGCACCTGGTCTCTACCCATTTATTGTTAAAGATAAGTAAAACAAACATGCTCAGGGGAAACCAGGTACTGTGACTAGACGAGACTTAGACAGGGCTGGACACCATCCATTCACAAGCGGCCAAACAAATACTACGGCTTACTACTTAACTAACTAGGGTTATCATATGCCTAATTACTAAACAAGATGCAAATGAGAAATTCCTAGTCCCAAGCCCTGCAGACTATCCAGTTTTCCTTCCGCGGGTTGAGAGTATGGTTGGGTACATCGTCCGGGAGACAATGTACCTTTAGGTGACTTAGAGGGTGCAACACATGACAGTGTGCTGGAAATGTGCCCTACTCGTCGGCAGGCTACAAGTCCATTAAAGCGCCCAGATAACGAGATCGTCTGTGACTGGAAATTCTCCATGGGCAATAGTTTGATCTAGTGGTTAACCTAATCCATATTCAGTGCGAATCCCTGACCGTGATAACCAGGGAGTCACGTCCTAGACATGATGCAAGACAAGACAAGACAAGTGGATTACACGAAGCAGCAAGAATGAACACCCACGACGTCAGAGTTGATTCTATGAGTCAAGTTAGCCATCGCAACAGCATCAAGTCAAGTTACAAGTAAGGAGTGCGCCGCCATGGGCCACTATCAAGTTATCCAGTTACAGAGATTAATTATGAATCACAGGTTACAAGTTAAGAGCGCCCCCCCATCGGGTCACTACTAAGAAGATCAGAAAGTACTAGGATCATAAATCACAGAATCACGAAAACCGTACTAGTCGTAAGCAAAACACCGAAAACCGTGCCAGGTCGTGTTGGGTCAAGATAGTCGTGTTGTGTGAAACAAGATCTCAGAACTCCAATCCACAAAAGATAAGCCATGCCCAAGGAAAATAAAACCAAACCATCATAGACAAGTAGGTTACGCTGGGGTTCCTGGGGTCGGGTCAGGTTGCGCTGGGGTCGATTTGCGCTGGGGTCGAGCTGCGCTGGGGTTGAGCTGCGCTGGGGTTGAGCTGCGCTGGGGTCAAAGGCGCTGGCGCGGTCCAGCCCGGCGCTAAAGAGTGCTGGCCGAGGAGACTGGCACGGTTCAGCCCAGCGCTAAAGAGCGCTGGCCGAGGTCTTATTCTCCAGCAAGCTGAGAGGAGAATCCCAAGAACACCAAAAACTCCAAATATCATAACTTAGCCAAAACAAAACCAAATTTAGATTTTCAAAGTTCTATCTTGTGTAAAATTGAATTCTCTACCACATGGAAGCCTCCAAAACAAGCAAAAATCTAAGTTTAATAGATCAAAACCAAGAAATCCAAAAATAGGTAAAACTTAGATCTAGAAAAATGGAAACTCCAAATCACAAAATGCCAAGTTCTAATGTGGTTCACCATGGCCTAATCTAACTAATGGACAAATAAAATAGGGTTCCTATTTGGTGGCAAGGTGCACTTGCCTATGGGGGTTGGGTGTTGTGTGGAGGAAGAAAGAAGAAGATGGAGAAAATAATGGAAGAGTAATGAGGAGAGAGAAAAGTTAGGTGGGGTTTAATGAGGGAAGGTATATTGTGTTGAGGGTGGAGGTTAGCTAAGGGTAGTCTAATGCAAACCAAACCAAACCAAATCCTTCTCCACAAGGAATAAAACCACGCCAGGTCCAAGAACCCAATTTACGAGAAAACCAAAATCCACAAGTCGAGCCAAAATACAATTACAGGCCAGAATCCGAGAAAATAAAATATTGGTCCGAAATACATATATAAGCCTAATTAAAATACGTATTCCGAAATACGGGCATTACAACTCTACCCATCTTAAAAGAATTTCGTCCTCAAAATTTAAATCAAGATGCTTAGAGATGTAAGAGCCCGCTATACTATCCACAAATAAGCCACACTAAGCAAACAATCAACCAATCATACATGCAAGCAAGGGATGGAAAGCATAAGACATAAGGAAGACATTATACCTTACGAGTCAAACAAGTCGGGGTATCGCGATCGGATGTCGTCCTCACGCTCCCACGTTGACTCACCTAGAGAGTGATGACCCCAAGCAACACGGACTAAGCTAATAGTCTTGTTCTTGAGTATCTTTTCTCTCCGGTCCAATATAGACACGGGCCTCTCCTCATACGAAAGGTCGGTACCAACAACCAATTCTGAATGGTCCAGGATATGACTCAGGTCCGGGATGTACCGTCGTAATTGGGACACTTGGAATACATCATGCACCTCACTTAGCGACGACAGAAGAGCGAGACGATAGGATACATCTTCTACTCGCTCCAGGATATCGAATGGCCCTATATACCTAGGACTAAGCTTTCCCCGTACGCCAAAGCGAATGATGCCGCGGTTAGGCGAGATCCTAAGGAATACATGGTCGCCGATAGCAAACTCTAAGGGACGTCGATGAGCATCGGCCCAATATCGCTGGCAATCTTGGGCCACTCGAAGGCGATCTCTGACTCTTCTGACCACTTCAACTGTCTGGGCAATCATTTCTGGACCAAGCATCTGCCTCTCTCCAACATCATTCCAGGCTAACGGGGATCTGTACTTCCTACCATACAGTGCCTCGAACGAGGCCATCTGAATACTGGCCTGGAAACTATTGTTGTAGGAGAATTCTACCAGGTGCAGGTGATTCTCCCATGAACCACCGAAGTCAAGGGTACAAGATCTCAACATATCTTCAAGAGTCTGGATTGTACGCTCTGACTGACCATCTGTCTGCGGATGATAAGCTGAGCTAAACTGAAGGTGAGTTCCTAAACTCTCTTGTAGGCTACGCCAAAAGTACGACGTAAATCTAGAATCTCTGTTTGAGGTGATATTAATGGGCACACCGTGAAGCCTGACAATCTGTCTAAGGTACATCTCTGCTAGCTGAGCCGTCGACTGACCAACTCTGAACGAGAGAAAGTGAGCTACCTTCGTGAGCCTGTCAACTATAACCCAAATAGCATCTCGACCAGTTGGAGATCTAGGCAATCCAGTCACAAAATCTATGGTCACATGCTCCCACTTCCATTCTGGAATCGGCAAGGGCTGAAGAAGTCCAGCGGGCCTCTGATGTTCAGCTTTAACCTGCTGGCAAACCAAACACCGAGAGACAAACCGGGCTATCTCCCTCTTCATGCCATTCCACCAGAAGTACTGACGAATATCACGGTACATCTTCGTACCACCGGAATGAATAGAATACTGTGAACTGTGAGCTTCTGCCATGACCTCCTGTCTGATGTCTCCACTGGGTACACAAAGACGAGTGTCGTATCGAAGTGTACCATCTTTATAAATGCACAACTCTGGCCTTCTTCCTGCCTCACACTGTGCTCTGAGTCGTTGAATCTTAGAATTTATAGATTGCGCCCTCCGTATCCTCTCAACTATGCTGGACTGAACCTGTAGACTGGCCATCAACGCCACGTTGGTAGGAAGAACCACTTCAACTCCCATATTCTGAAGATCTGCCAATAACTCTGGTTGCGCCGTTAGGAAGTAAACTCCGGCTCTCCTGCTCAACGCATCTGCTACAACGTTGCCCTTCCCTGGGTGATACTGTAAGTCCATATTATAGTCCACCAGTAGCTCGAGCCATCTTCTCTGCCACATGTTAAGGTCCTTCTGGGTGAAAACATACTTCAGGCTCTTGTGATCAGTTAATATCTCCACTCTGTCCCCGTATAAGTAGTGTCGCCAAAGCTTAAGCGCAAACACTACTGCCGCCAGTTCTAAGTCATGGGTCGGGTAATTCTTCTCATGATCAGAAAGTTGACGTGATGCATAAGATTTTACCTTCCCATGCTGCATCAAGACACATCCCAAGCCTCTGTCTGAAGCGTCGCAATAAACTGTGAAGCCTCCGGTCCCATCTGGAAGTGTGAGAATGGAAGCCGTTACCAAACCTCACTTCAACTTCTCAAATAATTCCTGGCACTCTGCTGTCCATACGAACGGTACATCCTTGCAGGTCAACCGGGTCATCGGCGCCGAAATCCTTGCAAAATCTAAAACGAATTGCCGGTAGTAGCCGGCCAATCCAAGAAAGCTGCGAACCTCTGCCACTGAACTAGGTACTGGCCATGTCTCAATAGCCACAATCTTCTGGAGATCCACTTCCACTCCTCCTCGGGTAATGATGTGACCCAAGTACGAAATGCGATCGAGCCAAAACTCGCATTTACTGAAGTTGGCGTACAACTGATGCTCTCTAAGCGTCTGAAGGACGATTCTGAAATGCTGCTCGTGCTCTGCTTCGCTCTTGCTGTAGACCAGGATGTCATCTAGGAATACGATCATGAACTGATCCAAGTAAGGCATGAAAATGCGATTCATGAGGTCCATGAATACGGCTGGCGCATTGGTTGCTCCGAATGGCATAACAAGAAACTCCCAATACCCATACCTTGATCTGAACACTGTCTTTGGAATGTCCTGCTATCTGACCCTGATCTGGTGGTTTCCTGATCGCAAGTCTATCTTCGAGAATACTGAAGCCCCCTTGAGTTGATCAAACAAGTCATCTATCCTCGGGAGAGGGTATCTGTTCTTGATTGTCATCGAGTTCAAGGTACGATAATCTACACATAGCCTGGACGTACCATCCTTCTTCTTCACAAGAAGCATCGGGGCTCCCCAAGGCGATCCACTTGCACGAATGAATCCCTTGGTTCTCAGTTCTTCAATCATCTTGTACAAAATCTCCAACTCTGAAGGCGCCATCCTGTAGACTCGCTCTGATACTGATGTCGTCCCGGGGATCAAGTCTATAGTAAACTCAATCTCTCTCTCGGGCGGCATCCCTAGAAGTTCCTCTGGGAAGACATCTGGAAACTCTTCAACTATCCGGGGTAACTGTACTGCTGCTACTGCCATCCGAAATACTGGGGGAGATGGCTCCATTGCACCTCGGGAGAAGGAAAACTCTGGCTTGCCTGGAATGCTAAAAACAACCCTACCGATGTGGCAGTCTATCCTAGCATACTGGTTCCTCAACCAATCCATGCCTAAGACTACATCATAGTCTGTCATAGGGAACTCTATAAATCTAGCAGAAAACTCTCTACCGCTAACTACGTTCCGGCACGAGGAAAACACTCGATCTACTCCCACAAAACCATTACCAGTAAGTATATTGAGCCTCACTGATAACGACTCGGGCTCCAATCCTATCCGTATTGCGAATCGTACGGACATGAATGAATACGATGCACCAGAATCAAATAATACCAATGCTGGAGAGGAGTTGACGAGAATAGTACCTGCCACTACTTCACCTAGTGTAACCTCTTCTTCCATAGTCATCATCATTGCCTGACCTTGTCCTCTGGCTGCGGGTCCCCTCTGCTAGAAACCTCTCTGCCTACTCTGCACTTGAGCCTGGGTGTACTGCTGCTGGTTCTGCTGCTGAAATGCCTGGGCCTGAGGCAACAACGGCCTCGGGTACTGCTGCTGCTGCATAGGTGCTGGTCCCCTAACCGATGGACTGGTTAGGCTGGAAGAGGATGAACTACCCCTATTCGGGCAGGTTCCTATCTTGTGATCTGCCGCCCCACAAGACAGGCACAATCCCTGTGTCCTGCGACAATCTGCCACCACGTGCCCTGGCTTCCCGCAATGAGAACATCCCATCGCGGAAGTCTGCTTCTGCTGCTGCGGGTACGTCGGGGTTGAATGTTGAACCGACGTTACTGAGGTCGCCCGCCTCGAAGTTCCAATGGTCAAACCCCTGGCTGCCGGGGCTGGAGCTGATGATTGGTGCATCTGACTGTGGGACCGCTTCCTACCTCCGGTCCTATCCACGATCCTCTGGGAGGTGTACTCGTGCCTCCTAGCTGCCCTCAATACTGCATCGAACGTCTGGTGCTCGAACTACTCAACTGCCAACAAGATCTCCAAATACAGCCCATGTTGGAACCGCTGGGCCCTGTCAAACTCAGTTGCCACCAAGGTGGGGGCAAACCTACTGAGTCTAGAAAACTCAGATGCATAACCGTCGACCGTCCTGCCTCCTTGCTTCAAGTTGGTAAACCTCGTCTGCAGGTCGTACCGAGCTACAGCATCAAAATACTTCGTCTGGAATCTTTCTCTAAACACCGCCCAAGTAACCGGCGCCGCTAATCCCACGGCCTACGCCGCCCACCAATTGCGAGCTAAGTCTAGCAACTATAGGCGTACCACCGCCACTTTCTCATTCTCAGGTGTCCTAGCTGCTTCCAGAACAACCACGGTATCCTGAAGCCAAGCATCCGCGGCAATTGCATCTTTGCTGCCGTCGAAGAATGGAGGGTTCAGGCGCTTGAAGCTGTTGGCCGCGCTGTTCCCTGGATGACCGCCTCTGTTCAAAGCATCTTGAACTGTCTGGTGCAGAGCGTCACCCCGACGATCATGGAAAGCTATCAAGGTCCTGATGAGACCTACCAAGGTGCCATCATCAGGCTCTGCAGGCTGGACGGGCTGAACTGGTGGCTCTCCTCCAGTAGGTACAACTCTGGAGGCTACTCCAGAATGCTGGGCTTGATCTTCGGGTTGCGGCTGGTCCACGGGAGGTGCTCCGCCTCGCTGATCGGCAGGTCCAGGAATAATGCCGCTAAAGAAGACGACATAGGGAACAATAAGGAAGGACCAGGACAGATCAATGATACAAGCACGTGATCAGGACAAGAATCCAGGGATTCAAAGGATATGAACAGAGATCAAGGACGAGTACTGATTAAGACATCTATTCGGTAAACCCTTACGTATCTTGATTTACAAGACCTGCATGGGCCACCACTTAAACCATATAACGCCCCATAACCAGAATACTGGAGAGCGGGGGCGCACATAGCCAGCTACGTATATTGAAATGGTATCCACCTCGCTATACGGTCATGGCTGTCTAAATATATGAGGGCTTAACTACAAGCCAACAGTCTCCTATGGTCAAGAACCAGCCTATTGTCTCAATCTCAAGCAAGCAATAATAGTTACAAGATGTCAGAGCACCAAATATATAATAGCAAGGCGTCCCATACATTACATATTGGATGATCATGAAGCTAGTCATACAAAATGTCAAGACTAGCAAGAGTTCAGTCATACATGATCAACCCTAGGATTTGCCAATCATGTTACAGCCCGTAGGCAAGCAGTAAGTAAATATGCATCGAGCTAACAGGTGCTTGTCGGCTAAACGCCTCAAAAGAATAATTTTACAATGTAGTGAACGAATCAAAAGGGAAAACCCACTCTTGGCCCGGGTTCCGTCTAGTTGTCACCATTGGGCTGGAGAATCGGTAGATCATCGGAAGCTGCTCCGAAATCTGGCCATACAAAACCAGCTGGGTCAAACCCAGGAAGAGGAAGTGCCACAAAGGAGGCCACGAAATAAGAACGAAAGCCATCATATCAAATCGTAAGGAAATAGAAGAAAAGTACAAGTAATAAAGAGTACAACAGGACAAAAACGACTAGGGACGTGGAACCATTCCGGGAGCCAGGTTACAATCCTTAACCAAACAAGGATCGGGGTTGTACCCTTCGCTTGAATAGCACCTAGTCTCTACCTATTAATTGTTAAAGATAAGTAAAACAAACATGCTCAGGGGAAACCAGGTACTGTGACTAGACGAGACTTAGACAGGGCTGGACACCATCCATTCACAAGCGGCCAAGCAAATACTACGGCTTACTACTTAACTAACTAGGGTTATCATATGCCTAATTTCTAAACAGGATGCAAATGAGAAATTCCCAGTCCCAAGCCCTGCAGACTATCCAGTTATCCTTTCGCGGGTTGAGAGTATGGTTGGGTACATCGTCCGGGAGACAATGTACCCTTAGGTGACTTAGAGGGTACAACACATGACAGTGTGCTGGAAATGTGCCCTACTCGTCGGCAGGCTACAAGTTCATTAAAGCGCCCAGATAACGAGATCACCTGTGACTGGAAATACTCCATGGGCGATAGTTTGATCTAGTCGTTAACCTAATCCATATTCAGTGCAAATCCCTGACCGTGGTAACCAGGGAGTCACATCCTAGACATGATGCAAGGCAAGACAAGACAAGTGGATTGCACGAAGCAGCAAGAATGAACACCCACGACGTCAGAGTTGATTCTATGAGTCAAGTTAGCCATCGCAACAGCATCAAGTCAAGTTACAAGTCAGGATTGCGCAGCCATGGTCCACTATCAAGTTATCTAGTTACAGAGATTAATTATGAATTATAGGTTACAAGTTAAGAGCGCCCCCCTCCATCGGGTTACTACTAAGAAGATCAGAAAGTACTAGGATCATAAATCACAGAAATCATGAAAACCGTACTAGTCGTAAGCAAAACATCGAAAACCGTGCTAGGGCGTGTTGGGTCAAGATAGTCTTGTTGTGTGAAATAAGATCTCAGAACTCCAATCCATAAAAGAGAAGCCAAGCCCAAGGAAATTAAAACCAAACCATTATGGACAAGTAGGTTGCACTGGGGTCCCTGGGGTCGGGTCAGGTTGCGCTAGGGTCGGTTTGTACTGTGGTCGAGCTGTGCTGGGGTTGAGCTGCGCTGGGGTTGAGCTGCTGGGTTAAGCTGCGCTGGGGTTGAGCTGCGCTGGGGTTAAGCTGCGCTGGGGTTGAGCTGCGCTGGGGTTAAAGGCGCTGGGGTCAAAGGCGCTGGCGCGGTCCAGCCCGGCGCTAAAGAGCACTGGCTGAGGAGACTGGCGCGGTTCAGCCTAGCACTAAAGAGCGCTGACCGAGGTCTTATTCTCTAGCAAGCTGAGAGGAGAATCCCAAGAACACCAAAAACTCCAAATCTCATAACTTAGCCAAAACAAAACTAAATTTAGATTTTCAAAGTTCTATCTTGTGTAAAATTGAATTCTCTACCACATGGAAGCCTCCAAAACAAGCAAAAATCTAAGTTTAATAGATCAAAACCAAGAAATCCGAAAATGGGTAAAACTTAGATCTAGAAAAATGGAAACTCCAAATCACAAAATGCCAAGTTCTAATGTGGTTCACCATGGCATAATCTAACTAATGGACAAATAAAATAGGGTTCCTATTTGGTAGCAAGGTGCACTTGCCTATGGGGGTTGGGTGTTGTGTGGAGGAAGGAAGAAGAAGATGGAGAAAATAATGGAAGAGTAATGAGGAGAGAGAAAAGTTAGGTAGAGTTTAATGAGGGAGGGTATGTTATGTTGAGGGTGAAGGTTAGCTAAGGGTAGTCCAATACAAACCAAACCAAACCAAGTCCTTCTCCACAAGGAATAAAACCACGCCAGGTCCAAGAACCCAATTTACGAGAAAACTAAAATCCGCAAGTCGAGCCAAAATACAATTACAGGCCAGAATCCAAGAAAATAAAATACAGGTCCGAAATACATATATAAGCCTAATTAAAATACGTATTCTAAAATACGGGCGTTACATACGGGCTATAACATGGTTGACAAATCCTAGGGTTGATCATGTATGACTAAACTCTTGCTAGTCCTGACATTTTGTACGACTAGCTTCATGATCAGCTGAATATGTAATGTTTGGGACGCCTTACTATTGTATATTTGGTGATCTTATATCTTGTAACATTTATTTGCTTGCTCGTGATTGAGACACTAGGCTTGTTCTTGACCATAGGAGACTGATGGATTGTAGTTAAACCCTCATATATCTAGACAGCCATGACCGTATAGTGAGGTGGATTCTATTTTATTATATGTAGTTGGCTATGTATGCCCCCGCTCTCCAGTATTCTGGTTCTGGGGCGTGATATGGTTTAAGTGGTGGCCCATACAGGTCTTGTGAATCAAGATATGTGAGGGTTTACCGAATAGATGTCTCAATCAGTACTCGCCCTTGATCTCTATTCGTATTCTATGAATCCCTGAAATTCTTGTCCTGATCACATGCTTGTAATCGTTGATCTGTCCTGGTCCTTCCTTATTGTTCCCTATGTCGTCTTCTTCAGCGGTATTGTTCCTGGACCTACCGATCAGCAAAACGGAGCACATTCTGTGGACCAGCAGCAACAAGAAGATCAGACCCAGCATTCAGGAGTAGCCTCCAGAGTCTTCTAGCAGCAAAGACCCCAGCAGTATGCCCTGGTCCAAGCTCAGATTCAGAACCGGCATAGAGGTTTCTAGCAGGATGTCTTCCCTCTTCCTCATGCCTTAAAATCCCTTGCTTGCCTGATTGATTGCTTAGTATAGCTTGTCCTTACATCTCTAGCCACTTGATTAAATTTCGAGGACAGAATTCTTTTAAGATAGGTAGAGTTGTAATGCCTGTTGTTCGTATTACGTATCTCGGTATACGTATACGTATTTAGACTCGTATTTGTATGTTTTCCTGCTTGATTTATTGGGCATTTCTTTGCTTGGTTCATCTTGGTTCGGTTTGGCTTGTTGGCTTGGTTCGATTTTGTTGGAGAACTAACCCACCTACCTACCACCACCATCACCATTTATTAACCCCTACTCTTTTCTCTTTCATCATTTATTCTTTTCTTCTTCCCTTCCATTACTTCTCTACCAACCTGAGAGAGTGGAGAGCTTAGGCAAGTGCATCTTGCTTCATGGAGGAAGTCCATTTTTATTTTTCTATTGTCTTCCTCATGTGTTTCTAACCCACTTTAGTAATTAGCATTTTTTATTTCCATGGTTAAATTCTTGTAGATCTAGTTTTGTGGTATTTTCGGTTCCTATGAATTTTGATCTAACAAACTTACATATTTTTGCTAGTTGATGGTTCCATGTTGTAGAGAATTCCAATTTACTCAAATTTGACCTACGGGAGTCTGGATTTGGGTTCCTATTGTTACTTGGTGGAGCATGTAGGTCATGGTATTTTCCATGGACATGTTCTCTGTGGGAGCCATTAATTGCACTTTTGGCCGTATGAGCATTTCTTAGCTCTGAGCCGCATGACCATTTAATTGAATAATTAATTTATTGGTCGCATGTGCATTTCCTAGCTCTGGCCACATGGCCTTTCTTGCTTATATGACCAGGGCCATTTATGTCTACATGGCCTTTTGAATTGTGGCCGCACGGGCCATTAATTATTTGCCTGAGCCGCATGCCCCTTTAATTTAGTTTCTTGTATTAATTAAAATACTTACATTGCTTAGCTGGCCACATGGAATAGCCTTGCATGCATTTAGCATAAGCTTGCATGCTCCTTGTTAGCCGTATATGGCCATCAATTAATTGCTGGCCGCATAGGCCATTGGCCATATAGTTGGCCGCATGCAATTATTTGTTGGCCGCATAGGCCACTGATTGTTGCCTTGGCCGCATGCAATATTTGTTTTGGCCCCCTGGCCGCATGCAATTATTTGCATGCACTTGCATGCATAGGCAATATCATTTACATACATATATATAAGCATTTACATGCTTTTATATTAATGGCCTTAGCTAATATTATATGTTTATGGCCTTAGCTTGCCTACTTTTGCATTCTTTACATGCATGCAAAGAGCATGCTGTTACTTAGTTATAATAATTAGCCGCATGAACAATGCATTGGCCGCATGCATTTAAGCATGGCCGCATGGCCAAGTATTCTTGGCCGAATGGCCTTATTTAATATATTTAATGGCCAAGCTTGCATGCTTGGCCGCATGCTTTTGCATGCTGTTACATGCATGCTACCACTTGCTAAATATGCAATAGTTGCTGGCTAATAGTTGCTTGTGCTTGCATGACCTTTTATTTAACGCATGGTTGCTTGTTAATAGTTGCTAATGGTTGCTTGCTAACAAATCATGGCCGCATAAGGCCATTGGCCATTGTTGGCCGCATAAGGAAAACCAACTTGGCCGCATATAGGAACCTCACTTGGCATTTAATGCTCTTAGCATTTTGCTTGCATTGGCAAGCTAACCAGCCGCATAAGGAAATACTGTAGCCGCATATGCACATTTTATATATTCTTGGCCGCAAGCTAAATGCTTGGTCGCATGTAATTAGCTTGGAATGCTAATTACATTAGCATGCAACTTTACTTGGAATACTTACCTGGCCGCATGGAAATTTGCTTGTGCATGATTTTATATTAGTGGCCTTAGAAATTTGCTTAGCTGATATTAATATATTACGACCTTTAGCTAGCATACTTTTGCATGCATGTTACTTGCTAATATTTACGGTCGCATGATTGCTTGCATGAATATTTAATTTGAGCCGCATGGCATATTTGCATTAATTACGGGTCCCACTATCTTTTGTCTTATTTGTCTTTACAATTATATTATTATGATTAAATAATGTGTGATTCTAAATTGCTTCCCTAAGTCCGAATTGTTAGTGTAATGATTGATAGTGACTTGCTGGCCGCATGTAATAATTTTCCTGAGCCGTATGAGTCCCCTACGGCCCTTGCTCCTGCTAATATTTAATTACTACTTGTATGATTGTGATATTAATTTTAAGTATGTTCTCTGACACGATGGTGACCCGTTGTGGTGCACTTTTGACATGACTTGATAGTGGCCCGTCGTGGCGCACTCCTGACAGTGAACTTGACATGACAAACTTGACATGATAATTCTTGATAGTGGCCCGCCGTGGCGCACTCTTGACAAGTAAACCTGACATGATATTTCTCGAATTGCTGTTGCGACGGCTAACTTGACATGACAAGTATGAATGACCTGGACACCATGGACGATTGTGCTTGTACAAATGAACCCGTCTTGTCTCACATTATGTCTAGGACAGGGACCCATGAGTACCACGGTCAGGGGTACCTACTGAAACTGACTAAGGCTAATAACTAGAATAATCCAGTAGTCATGAGAGATTTCTCCAGGTACAGGCGATCCCGTTATCCCGGCCACAATTGTTGGACTTGTAGCATGCCGACGAGTAGGGCACAAGTCTAGACTCACTGATATATAGAGTAGAACGAGGCATTGCTTAATGAATCTAAGTCGCCTGGATAACCTGGATTAGCTGCAGGGCTTGTGGCTAGAGGAACATCTCACTGCGTCTTGCTAGTAACTAGGCATATGATAACCCTAGTTAGTTAAAGTATCAAGCCGTACTTATTGCTTGGCCGTGATTGTTGGATGTGGAATAATCTGTCTAGTCTTGTCTTGATCCAGTTCAAGATTGTTACATGTCCTGATTTTTTATATTATCTTGCCGATAAATGGTGGGAGAAACCAAGTTCTGTTCAGACGAAGGGTTACAACCCCGGTCCTTGTTTGGTTTACGGGTTGTAACCTGGTTATCTGAATAGTCCCATGGTTATCTCATCGTATATCACCTGTCATGCTTTTCCTTAATTACTGTCTTTATTATGTGATTATATTCCTGTGCTAATTTGCTGGTTTTAGTTCCTAAGTGAAGCCTCCTTTGTGGCACTTGCTCTTTCTGGGATCTGACCCAGCTGGTTTTGTATGGCCAGATACCAGAGCAGCTCCAGAGGATCTACCGACTTTCCAGCCAGATGGTGACCACTAGACGGAATCCTGGCAACGAGTGGATTTATTTTGTCTCTTCCACTCTATTGTAAAATTATTCTTTTGAGGCATTTAGCCACCGAGCAAGTGTTAGCTCGTATTGCACCTTATTTACTGTCTGCCTACGGGCTGTAACATGGTTGATAAATCCTAGGGTTGATCATGATGACTAAACTCTTACTAGTCCTGACATTTTGTACGACTAGCTTCATGATCAGCTGAATATGTAATGTTTGGGACACCTTACTGTTGTATATTTGGTGATCTTACATCTTGTAACATTTATTTGTTTGCTCGTGATTGAGATACTAGGCTTGTTCTTGACCATAGGAGACTGATGGATTGTAGTTAAACCCTCATATATCTAGACAACCGTGACCGTATAGTGAGGTGGATTCCATTTTATTATACGTAGCTGGCTATGTACGCCCCCGCTCTCCAGTATTCTGGTTCTGGGGCGTGACACAGTCGATCCAAGTTTAAGGTAAAAGTAGAAGGGCGTATCTGTTATTTCTTTCACGGTTCCAAGGATATCAATATTTTGCACCTTTATAAATAGAATATGAACTATTCGATGAGAAAGTGAATTTATCTCATTGAAAAGCAAATTTTGGAAATTGATTTATTTGAGAAACAATTTTGTTTAGTCTTATATATTGGAAGAAATAGCATGAACTTTAAATTGAGATCAGACAGATCTATCACCATTTTTCATGGTGCCACAGACAAGAAAAGTTCTTTGGAAGCCCATTCAGGCTCCTCAGAACTATAAGGGAAGCTGAATGCTTGGTCATTTGTTTCATTCTACCAATTGTAGAAATATAGTACACCCCATCTCAAATGCCTTTAAAAAAGGGGACATGAAATAGTAATGTGATGTATGTCAAATATTAATCTAGATCTTATCTAGAAATTTTGTTCCAATTCAGCTTTCTCCACCTAGCATTATGTATGTGATGCTAATTTCTCTTATTTTAAATTAAATTTACTTTTAAATTTTGCAAAAAAAAAACATTTTGAGACATCTTACCTATACATCAAGCGCATTAAATTAGTATGGTTATAAATTCATAATAAATAAATGGTACTTAATAAGTAGCCAAGGATGATAAAGAGAGTTTTAGATCTAAGAAAATATTGTTGAATTATTTTACTTTTAAAATTCATAGAAAAATTGTATTGTTGTGCAAAGTTGTATTGTTGTGTCAGAATGAACAAGTTGTGCATAGTTTTAGGTACTTATTTCTTGTTAATATGCAAACTAACCTCTATTCTCTTGAAGGTAGAATCCTTAGAGATATTTTTAATTTTAGGAGAAAAATGTTAACGATGACGGTAATACAAATTTATTATTGTACACACATATTCTTAATATGATCTTTGTAATGTTATCTCTCTAAGCCAGAAACATTAGAGATTGTAACTTGTTAGGAAAGGCTCAAACATGCTAAGGGATAAGAACTATCTTAAAATAATATACAAAATAACATTTCTTCTAAAGTGTTATTACTAAGTTGAAATCAATAAGTACAAAATTGCTTCAATTACGTGGAAAGGTAAATTTTCAAAATTACAATTCATATATTCTATTAATTTTGATTACTAAGTTTAGTTGGACAAATATATGAAGTCTGTGAGCCATCATTCTTGGTTTACGTATGTAAAATATGGTGATAATAAACAATATTCTTTCTTTGATCGGTTTACATGTTTGAACCTTAAATGACTATATTGTCACAATATTAGAATTTTTAGTTAGAAAGAAATCAAAATATTGTTCTATTACAATATCTAGACAAACCTTATTTTTGTTTATATTTCGTGACGCTATAATTCTTTTATTTTATTCAAACAATTAAGTCACAAGAAAATAGTTAGTGAAATTGTAAATTTCTTTAATTCTAAAGTTTTAAAAGTTGAGATTATTTTGGGTATAAGCCGAAATGGTCCTTCTGTCAACCAGGTATAAATAGTCCTAAGCGACACGGTACTTAATCGTCCCCATGTGGACCTCTGCTAGCTGGGAACCGGCCCTTACAGCTAACCCAAGTTAATTAACACTTGATAGACTAAAGATTTCTTAAGGTTGATTAGCAAAATCACTATTATTCTAGCACTTTAGACTGTCATTTTGACAAATATGGCTTGTGAAGATAAATCTTTAAAACCCAGACTGAAAGTTACTGTCTCTTACTTGAATTGTGTATGATGCCATAGAACATTGAAACGAAGAATGAAATCGTACAAAGAATGTGAGAACATAGAAAGAGTGAGAACATTGAAAGAAAGAGAAATGCAAGACGACGTAAATTCTGAGTTTTTGACGCAAGACTATATTTGGTTGTATAAGGAGTGTGTATTGCATGATCAAATGGACTGTGGATTAACCCGTGCACGAATTCGTTTTCCTCGAACAGGCGCACAGAGGCATCGGGACTGTTCGGCCTAGGAGGAAAGATTATATATCATGGATAAGGGAGCCCAAGCATTGCGGGACCTTCAATAAAGCTCATAACCTAGGCTGAATGGGTGGCATCGCAATGCATTTTTGAGAAACATAAGTTCATTCTGACATCTGTTAATGTCAGTAATCTTCATATAGATAGGGTACGGTGAGCTGAATAACGTAGGCACATAGAGATCCTGCTCAACGATTACTTATAACATGACAGGAAAAGAATAGTAGGTATTCACCTTGCATCGGCGTAAGGGCGAATGCCTCGAGTCGGTAAACAGCCGCCACGAAGGAACACGAGAATTGTATGTTGCCTGCTTGCTTGTTTACATAAATCAAACATAACATGCTCGCCATGATAACATACTTTACTGCTTTCTAATATACCATGAACTGATCCTATAGTAAGGATAGAAAGATCACTAAATTGTATGTTGCATGATTCAATATATCTACTTAATGTCGATTTAGTAAAGTGGGTCTCTGATCGGTATGCGAGAGAATTAGTATTGATATCCTACCAGATTGCTTGCAGGTTCAGGGTATGATCTGCTCGCGGCGGAGCTTCGCTTAAATCGCTGAGGCATGGAATGCCGTAGCGTATTGAGGCGTGCGATCGCATTGAAGCTCGGACTTGCAACATGATTGATAAGGCCGAGATATAGAAGACATGATGTATGGGATGGTAAAATTCTTTGTGGGCAAGAGAGAACTTGAGTGTTGTAAGCCAATCTAAGGCAAATTCAGTTGGGCTATTGAAAGCCTTTAGAACCTCATTTCAATTAGTTACACCCCTGAGCAAGATGACTTTAGTTACACCCCTGTGATAATACGTGAGGGTACTGTACTCTAACATAACGACGATATGGATCATCCAGATTCGGAAGTTGCACCATGTTAGATCCTTGTATGTTGAGTAAATTGAATGTTGGGTCTCCTTTGTGGACTGCTTGGGCTCTTAGCTGATTTACATGTACAATGTTTGTTGAAAGGAAAGATGAAATTAGCGACGGACACAGCCGAGGAGGACGGAGATGATGTCGAATAACATGATACTATACTCTTGGTTGTTGCAGACCCGCCACGGAGCCAATATCATTATCTGAAGCCAAACCCATATTCATATCTATGCCCATGTCCATGCCCGTGAAGCCCATCATCGCCAATTACTGATGCGAATCCGGAAGCATGCAAGGACCCATGTATTGCATCGTAGACATAATCTGCAATAATTGGAGATATTGATAAATTAATGAGCAACAAACTTTACATTAGAAAACATGCGTCTAATATTTCCATATGAAATTGATGAGAAGTTATAAGTGCAAACATTTAACTAGCTAGTTCTAAAATTGGAACTGTAACGCTTAGCATATATGGATTAATTAGATGGAGCAAAGAGTAAGTACGTACGTACCTAGACTTACAATTTTAGCATCTTCATGTATTCAATTGCATCATCTAACATTCGATGCCCTGTCCAACTGAAAAAGTACAGAAACAAACAACCATGTATGCATGCAGTTTTTAGGTGAAATCAATACACATGCATACTAGCAGATGTCATTAATGATCTTGTTGCATCTCTCTAATTAAATAGAGATGCTAGTCGAAGAAATTAATAAAGCTAAAGCTAAAGCTGAAGTACATACACGTTCAGAGAGATTGTGCATCTCTACCGCATGTGTCCTCGTCGATGTTGGGTGCTAAGTTTCCTATCTATTCTTTTTTTTTTTAGAACAAACATTAATTTCATTCATTCAAGAGTCAACTGAAAAACAAGCAGATCTGTCGCGAACGATAAGATCGTATATACAATCAGGGATGTTATCATGAACTGTGAGATAGTTTATGATAGAATTATGAATCAAGGAAAAGGAAGCTAATCGATGTGCACAGCTGTTAGCACTCCTATGAACAAAGGAGAAGGAGATCTCCTTATTCGTACTCAGGAATTTCTTTGCATCCGCAATAGTATGACGAGCAAGCCAAATGAAAGAATCCCCTTGATGGTTTATGGCATCAATGATGATTTTGCAATCCCCTTCAACAATAGTTTGATTCAATTGTCTTCTTTCCATTAGAACAAGTGCTAAATGAATGCCAAGAGCTTCAGCTTCAATAGGAGTGCCTCCATCTTAATATTTTGAAAGGGCTGTAATGAATGAGCCTTCAGAATCCTTCAGTACTGCAGAGGCTGCCATCTTGCCATCCAAATAGGGACCATCAAAATTGATTTTCCATTTCTCTGGTTCAGGTGGTCTCCAGCTGGCATTAATATCAAATCTGATCGACTTCGAATTGAGAGAGGATGAACTCTGACTGCATGCTACTTCATACTTCTCTTGCAGGATCATAGCTTCATGGATGATATTATTAGTGCTGATCATCAAATTCTTGAAGATGAAGTTGTTCCTAGCTTTCCAAATAGACCACATTTGATATAGGCATCTTGATACAATTTTTTTGTCACCCTCTTTAAGAAGTATTGAGATTAAAGAGAAAATAGTTGTATGTGGTCGAATCAATCTTGCAATTGTATTATTGTCTCGCCAAGATAAACCTGAAATAGAGCAGTGTAAAAAAAGATGGTCAGTTGTTTCATTACATACCTTACATATAGGACATGTTGCATCAATGTCATTGATTCGTTGATTGATGTTTGCTTTGGTGGGTAAGGAGTTGGTCAGCACTCTCCAGGCGAAAAGGAGAACTTTGGAATAGATGTGATTGAGTTTCCATAGCTTCTTCCAAGCATTGAAACCAGTATCAGCAAAGGATGAATGTTCTTTATATAGGCTTCCATGAATAGCTCTATAAGCCAGTTTTGTGGTAAATCTCCCATCAATAGTATGCTTCCAAATAAGCTTGGCAGTGGTACAGTTCATTGATAAGGGAAACTTTAGGATGGCAAGTGCTTCATGAGGAGGAAACAAGACATGTACAAGGTGTTCTTTCCAGGGAAAAGTATTCCTGTTAATGAGATCACCAACAGTGGTGACTGCTCTGTTGTCATGATTGTGTCCTGAAACTCTGTTATTGGATAGACTTGAAACCCAAGGATCCAACCATATGTTTATTTGTGAGCCATCTCCAACTGACCAGATGACATTGCCATGAAGAAAATCTTTGCTTTTCAAAATACTTGTCCATATGCATGAGGAAGAAGGAGAAGGATTGACTGGCAAAAAGTTAAACGAACGGAGATATTCGCTCCGGAGAAGAGAAGCTCAAATGGAATTTTATCAGTGATGAATCTCCAGGATAATTTAAGCATGAAAGATAGATTTGTAATGTGTGTATCACGAATACCAAGCCCACCTTGAAATTTTGGTTTAGTGAATGTAGAACAAGATGTGAAATAAATTTTCTGATTATTTTCATTCTTGACATGATTTTCTGTAAGTACAATTATCTATTAATACACTGTCTTATAAGAATTAATTGGACATCTTTGAATTGTTTAAGTATGGATATATACTACGGAGCTGCTATTTTGATTGCCAACGGGTTGGCCTGCGCTGCCCTGCGGCAATGTGGCGCGTCAGCACTGCCCCTCCGGCCCCGGGTGGGCCCATGTTAGGGGAGGGCAATGGCTGGCCGCCACGCGGGTGCGGACTAGCCACACGGGCGTCGGCCAATCCAGCGGCAGTCAAAATAGCATTTTCCTATATACTAAGTGTTAATTTGTTATCTATTTAGCTTTGAGGGATGGGAACATGTGTGATTACTCATCACACCAGTTATTCAAAATGTTTTTTTAAACAAGAATTCATTAAAGGAATCAAGAGGATACAGAGTTCATGTCATGGGTAACATGAGTACAATAGGGAGTCTCTTCATATAAACATATGAAGTTGTTAATGTTAGACAATAAAGCATGAGATGCTAAAGAGTGAGCACAGTGGTTAGGATTCCTATGGATGTAGGAAAAATGAGATATTTGAATCAGATTTTGAAGCGGCCCTTGCGTCTTCGATGATGTGACGAACTCGACAAAGGGGAGTTGTCTTAGTTATAATGATTGAGTCAATCAAAGGCTTGTAGTCCCCTTCGATATAGATGTCACGAAGATGATCTTTGTTGCAGATTTCCAGAGCCGAACGGATACCCAAGGCTTCAACTTCTAATGGGGAGCCTCCATACTCTGTCTTTGATAAAGCTAATTCAAAGTTTCCGCTTGCATCACGTAGGACAGCAGCAGCAGACATTATTCCATTCAGGTAAGCACCATCGAAGTTGATTTTCCTAGTGTTGGCACACGGTGGAGTCCAGATATCATTGTTGCGATCTATGGATAATAAAGTATCAGAGCAGAGAAGGTCATTGTTTATAGCTTCATATTTCTTCATTAGGATGGTAGCGTCTTCAAAAATTCTTCCTCCATTGATAGGTAGTTGCTCAAAAATTGCTTTGTTCCTGGCCTTCCAAATATGCCACATTTGGTAGAAGCACATTGCAGTTTTGTCCCGATCACCTTCTTTCAACAGAGTAGATATAAATGTAGAAGTTGTAGAGTTATCTTGGATCTGGCCAGCAATTGCGGGAATATGACTCCAGGCTGTACCTGGTGTTGGACAATGAAAAAGAAGATGATTAATGGTTTCAATTTGTACCTTGCAAAGTGGGCAAGTTGCTTCAATATGGTTGATTCGTCGATGAATGTTGTCATAAGTTGGAAGAGAGTTGGTGAGAGCTCGCCAACCGAGTAGCAACACGTTAGGACTGATATGGTTGAGAGACCAAAGCTTCCTCCATTCTTTAAAAGCTCCATTATCAGAGTTCAGTGAACACTACACGAAAAATATTTTTTTTCCAACATTTTATTAACGTCGGCAAAACTGTGTAAAATGTTGGCATAGGTGTCAACGACGTTTGTTCAACAGTTTCTGCAAACGTCATCGTTGCCATAGTTGGCAATTTACGACGTGTGTGTTAAACGTTGGCCTAGGGTTTAGACGACGTTTCCAGCAACATTTATAAAAGTCGTTAATTGTCGTATAATGGTTATCATATTGCCAACGTTTTCATACGAAAACGTGGCAAAACATACCTTATTTCCAACGTTTTATGAAACGTTGGATTTTTTCCAACCTTCTCCAAAAACACGTAGGATTTTGATTTCCTAACCATTTCCAACAAACGTTAGGTTTTGTATTACCAACCTTTTTAAAAAATCGTTAGGTTTTGTTTTCCTAACTTTTTCCAAATACGTTGGGAATGATAATTTTTTGGATGCCACTTTTCCAACGTTTTACCAAGCACGTCATAAATTTAACCACTTGGCCAACAACTACCCAAAACGTTGGAATATGTGCTCATTGTGACAATTTAACAAACACGTTGATAATTTAACTAATTTTCCAATGTTTTTCCTAACATTGGGATTTGGTAGAAAATTTGTCAAAAGTATCTCCATAAACACATGATATAGACGTGCACAAATACCATTTGATATAAAAATTTAAATATCGTCATGAATATGTAAATGCATCCACAACCAAACAATCGTCCAAAATATTAATATAAAATCATTGTTAATAAAATATTGTATGTATCAAAAGTCTACATATCTCTATTCATCCTCCCAAATACTAGTTCATTCAAACTAAAACAATTAGACAATCTTCATGAACGCATCACATAAGTGAATTAACCATGTAGATTAGAACCTGTAAAAAAGAAAAGAGAATTATTAAAATTAGGACATACAAGCCAAAAATGAATGTTTTTTAAGACTTACAGTGCAAGTTGACCTTCTCATCCTACAAATTAGTTCTTTCTCACCCTCTTCACAGCTATAAGATCCTGAATTAATGGACACAAGAACAAAAATAAGTAACCAAAAACGAGGAAGCTGGGAAATGGGTATCTTTTGATCCAGAACATCTTTTTTTACAAGTTCAACTAATATCGAGTGATTTATGATTGTTTTGTGATTAAGGTATCATATTTTACATACAAGTACAAAATCTGTATACTAAACTTTATGAAATTATTCACACTATTATATTTATGAAACTGCATGTGTAGGTAAATACTATTTACGTCTAACAAACTTTTGAGGCAAGTGCAGAGCCTGCAGACACTATTACATTTATAAAACTGCATGTGTAGGTTAAGTTTATGTTGTACTCATTTGAATGACCAATTAGATTTCAAGCCAGATTAAAAGCCAGATTACAAGAGAATGCAATACCTGCAGAACAAATCATATCCTCACACAAATTGTACTAGTGATTATAAAGAATATGGAAGAAAATGAAGGCCAATAGAGTAGTATTATAAGGAATGCACAAAGTAGCAGTAGTGAAGAAAAATGCCTAGCAAATATAATTAATTATAAGAAGAACAGAGTATAGAGTATGTACCAAAGTGGATATAATTAATGCTAAACCTGTAACTGATACATGGATATAATTAATTTCTATACTGAACACAGCTCCATGACACTAGAAAACACAACGCACACCTACACTCTGCATTCTGCACAACATAACACTAAGAATGAAAGTTAGCGTATTGTATAGATAAGAAACAATTACATGCAATTAAAAATATGAAAAACCAATGTACTACAAACCTACAACATCTATTATCAAGCTACTGCACAGTTATTATAAGATTCTACGATCTGGAGTCTTTTGACTACTTTCATGGCTCTGCCAGCATAAGAAACTATACAAAAGTACCAATACGCAGATAAAACAGAGAAGCCCTGTTATGCTCTTTGCAAACGGCATAATTAGGGAGTGCCTTGAAAGGAAACTCCCCAAAGTGCTCATAGGATCAATCTTACACCAAATATTCCCAGAATAAAATAACCGAGGCTTATTTCTTAGTAAAGATGGAGCATATTTACATTTTTGTAGACAAGGATAAAAAAATTCTCCCAGATTATTAGTATCATGGCCAAGAGTTAAGCACAAGATTTACTTTATCCATTGGTGATTCATACTGATTAAATATAACTCGATCTCAACGTCAGTAATATTATTCATATAGGCTACCTAAAAGTGGTCCAATATAAGAAGCCATTATCATATATAAATGGGGCAGTAGCCATATTGCCTTACTATGCTTCAAAATCAATACTAAACTTGAATTTGTTTACTTAAATATGCATCACCCATTCTACTCTTCAGCAGCATGATGATCAAATGCACTACCTCGCCTGAGATTGCTCAATACCAATTAAAAATCTATAGACAATATACAAGTAAGAGAAAAAAGGTTGGACCACGTTCCAATGCTCTAATGAGTCGAGAACTAAAGGGTACTTTGCAAAAGACAAGTGAAGTGAACATACAAAAAGGAAAAAAAGATCTGGACCACTTTGGGCTTGTGGAATGGATGCCGACTAGTATTGTATTGATTTCCAATTGCTTTTATCATAATTTGGATTAGTTCAAGATAGATTTTCTCAAGATCAAGACCAATTAAAGAATTTTAAGCCTTTGTTAGATAGATGGTAGCTGTTAGTAAGGAAAATAGAATCATTGCCACTAGAAGGTAATCCAGTTGGTAAACACTAACGAAAAGTTTATTTTTGCAAGTCGGGCCATTTTTTAATTATGTAGTTGGCAATCACTTACAAAATGGAACAATAAAGTTTTTATCCAAAAAAAAATTGTCAGCTAATCACTTGTAAGTTAAAGTATTCTCAAATTTAGTTTCATATGGACCGACAAATACTGAAATGGCTGTTTTGTTAACTATACTTGAAAACCCATTACAACAAATGTTGAAAGAAATGAGATATGTATCAAAACTTTGTAGCGATATTTACAAGAAAAAAATTAATGTAAATTCTAAACTGATATAAATTCTATAATAAATACTACAATAAATACATCTACAAACAACTAAACATCCCTGAGTTCCAGTTGGGAAATTTAATACCTGAAACATGGCTTGGGAAATTTTTATATACCATCAAGATTTGTTGTTAGAGGATTAGGCCATGACAGATGAAGAACAGTCATGGCACGAAAACCTGTAAGAAGAGACTAACAAGGTAAATACTTCTTAGTGCCACCATGGTTAAGCTATGGAAAAGGAGAGAAATTACTTTGGCTACAAATACATGCCCTCAAAATTCTCACAATATAAATACCATAGCATAGCATACTAAGTACAAGAAGTGGATTCCAGTAGCATACACACTAAAACCATATGGAGTAGTCAGAGCAACACAGTACACTAGTAATGCTAATATATTAAATTATAATCAAAATGTACAAGGCCTTAACACATCAAACAATAGTCGTACCATGCTCTACAACTTTTCTACAAAATAAAACTCAGTCACTCATATCAAGTAATACTCACAGCTCAATTATGTACATTATAATCTTAATAGATAGTTTAGCGAATATTGAACTCAATGATAATCGTTCATGTGTTAAAATGGTTTTCCACCATCGAGACGTTAGGTTACCCAATCTATCTAGCAAGAAATATTTAATTTGAACTTCTATATCTAGCACACTGAAGTCTTCATCCTAACAACAAATTCTACTTTTAGCACATACATCTGGAACTCCGCAAAGAGGATACAACATATAAAAAAAAGAAAAGGGCGGACTTTAATGTATGAAAGGACAGGACTACGCAAATTTAATTTGAGAAATCTGAAACACAAAAGGATTTTAAGCTTCGGATTATAGAGACACCAATCTAGACAATTAATAACATATGTAAATAAACATAGAGCAATTCAGACAAATCATATGTTTGTATATGTTTCAATTTTCTAACATGTTAGTGAGTTTACAGTTTAATTTATGATGTTTCTACTCTATGAATGTATGAAACAACTTAAAATAGGTCCAAGTCTTGGTCCTTTCTTTTGCAATTATCTACTCTGGACCTAGATAGACTTTCTATCAATCCCAAGGCAAATAAAATCTACCATTTCACAGTAACTTGCCACCATATCCATTCCCAAGCTGCTCAGCGGTTGCAAACTCCGGATCTAAGATTTCCATGGTATTTGATCTTGTAAATCTCAAAGGGTCTACAAAGACTATTTGTTGACTTGGTGGTGGTACAACAAAATGATGAAAACCAATTTTTTATCACTTTTTCTTCCCAAAACATATTTACCTGTTGCCATTATTTAGGCAACCAAAGCACAACCTTGCAGAAAGATCAATAATATATATATATATATATATATATATATATATATATATATATATATATAATATATATATATATATATATTTTTTTTATATATATATATATTTATATATATATATAAAATATATATAAGAAAATATATATATAAAAATATATATATATATATTTATATATATATATATATATTTTTTTTTTCTTTTATATATATATATATATATATATATATATATATATATATATATATATATATATATATATATATATATATATATATATCCCCGTGGCCGTAGCCCGTTGGGAACGGTAGAGCACCCCGGCGCAGTGGTGCGGGTTCGCGCCCCCTTGGAGGCATGCCTCCAAGCACCATTAAGAAGTGGACACCCTCAAAAAAAAAATATATTAAGTGGACACCCTCAAAAAAAATAAAAATAAATATATATATATATATATATATATATATATATATATATATATATATATATATATATATATATATAATTGTTTGATGGAGCTGGAGAGCCCCGCTCCTTGGGGCGATTCTTGGGCTTCTCCGGCCGGGGGTGGCTCTCCCCTTGGTGGCCGGCCCCTTGGTGGGCGCCGCCTTGGTGGGCGCCGCCTTGGTGGGCCGCCCCCTGGCAGCTCGCGCCATCCTCCGCTGCCGGCCTCCTCCCCCTGCCGCCCACCGCCTCGCGGTGCTTCCCCCCGGGAGGAGGTTTCCCTTGTTGCCCAAGGTGCAGCCGCCCCCTTCCTCGCTGCCGACCGTGCCCCCGCGCCCCCGGCGTCGCCGCCGCAGGCACCGCCGCGGGTCGCATGCGCCTGCAGTCGGCGAGTCTCCGCCCTCCCCTCCTTCCCTGGGCGCACCTCCGGTCTCCCTCCTCCCCGGCCATCCGTCGGGGCCGCGCCTGGCTCCGGCGGGCCTGTCTTCCCCGGCTCCTCTCCTCCCTCCCCCCGTTGCGCCGCCCCCCTCGTCATCGGCCTTCCTCTCCTTGCAGTGGCCCGCCGTCCCTCCGGCAGCTCCTCCTTCGAGCTCTCCGGCCCCCGTCGGACCAGGCGCAGCCCCCTCCTTCCTCGTCTCTTCCCTGGGAGCTTCCTCGGCTCCGGCCCCCTGTTCGGCCCTCCCCGAAGCCCCTGCGCTCGCGTCCCCCTCGTGGGCCCTCGTGGTCGCTCCTCGGCCCCCAGGCCTCTCCCCCCCCCGCTGGTGGACTCTGGGGATCCGTCCCCTCCTCGTCGTCTGGCGTCCGTGCGGCGACCTTCTCGCCGTCGCCGCCCCCCTCCGCGCCCCTGGATGGCTCTGCCTCTTTCTCTGCCTCCGGTTCAGGAGCGGTCGCCTACGGCTCTCCGACGTCGCCTCTCCCGAGCGCAGATTCTCTCCCTCCCCCCTCCACTCTCCGGCATTCGCTCCGCCGGCGGTAGGCCCCTCCCACCGCCGCCCGGAGACTCCCAGCTTCCCCCTCCCTCCCCCGTCCCCTCCGTCCCTCTCCCTCTCCGCCCGGAGGACGTCCCCCGCTCCCTCCCCCGGAGGTCGAGCCCCTCCTTCGCCCGCCCCTCCACCCTCCGGGCGGGCGCGCTTCGTCGGAGGGCTGCGTGTCTCGCGCCGTCTCCTGCTCGGGCCGCGCGTCTTGCCCTCCTCGGGCAGTTCAGCGTCTGGGGTCGCGCGCCCAGCGTTGGGACCGGCGCCGCTCCGCCGCCCCCTCCCTCTCCTTGCCTCCGCCGTCGGATCCCCTGGCTCCCCGCCCCTACCCGTCGGAGCCTCCTCCCCTTCGTCTCGCCTCCGGCCGTGCAGCTCTGGGCCAGCACCCCCCCCGCTGGAGCCATCCCTCGGGTTCCCCCGGCAGCTGCTTGCGAGCTGGCTTCTCTCGTCCGTCCCCCGCCGTCCGCCCCGCTCTCCGCCGGCAGCCCCGCGCTCCGCCGTCCGCCGTCCGTCCCGCTCTCCCGCGCGTCGGGGGTTGGCCCGAGGCTCCTCGGGACGTGCGCCCCCCCTCCTCGGGCAGTGCTCCCACCTACCCTCCTCGGGTAGCGTTTTCCATTGGGTTGCGTGCCCCACGCTTCGGGCTGCGCTCCCGTTCTCCCCCCACGTGTCCTAATTTTTCAACATTTTTTGAATTCTGGATTTTCGAAACTCCCTTCCTTTTCCTCTATCGGGCCGAGCACCCGAGCATCATCTCCTCTGGGCTGGACGCCCATGACCATTTCTAAAATTCAAAAGTTTGAATTTTCAAAATTTTGAATTTGCACCTTTAAAACTTTTGTGTTTCCCACCTAGTTTACCAAGGCCTTTTGTATCTTTGCCTATGGTACTTGCTGTCTGTAATGCTCTTTTGAGCCACCACTCTTATTTCAATAAATTGCTTTTTCGGAAAAATATATATATATATATATATATATATATATATATATATATATATATATATATATATACTGAATTTACTTTGACTAAAAAATAAAAAGGCCGAGTATAATGAGAAATATACCCTTTTTTTACTTTCATCCATGTTGGCCTTGTTACCAACAAGAATTTTGTGGACGTTATCAGATGCATGTTGTTCAATATTTCTCCAATTCCTAATGTCTGCAGAATCATGTAGCAAAAAAGTTAGAATTTGAAGTATAAGGATAGGATAAAAGAATACAAAGTCAGGTAAAGAGATTTACTATTGAAAGATGATTCATGAGTATCATCAAAAACAAGCAAAATATCCATAACTCTACTCATTTATCGATCATGTTTCTTTAATTGTCCAACACTCCGATCTATAAAGCATATGTGTCAACTGTTGGAGTGGGTGGGGTTCCCAACCTATGTGGAGAATACCCCGGAGAGCGACGAGCGCCATCCGTGCGTCGAAGAAGTTCGGGGAGTGCATGGATCCTATTTTGGAACATATATGGTAAGGAAATATATTATTGGATTTTCATATTTACTTTGATTATATATTTATGATTGGACCCTTCATATAGTAGCTTTCCATATAATTAGGCTTCCAATTATGGCAAGCCAATTATAATTCGATTTCCATTAAATATATGATTGATGCATATTGGAAGTTACCATATATTGGTCTTCCATGTATGGATTACCAATGGGCTTATAAAAGGGTGATGCATGCTAGTTGTAAAATCATCTAAAAAACAAGAGTGTTTTACAATCTTTGAGAGAGAGAGAGAGAGGATTAAGACTATTGTGAAGGAGAGATTGCTTCGAATAATTTTTCGGCATCTCTTGTTCTTCGGAGTCCGCAATCAAAAAATTTCTTCTTTCAAGTGAGTTGTGGTGATCCGTGTTGGATCGGAAGGAGCTTGTAGAGGGTGTATTCTCTTTATTCTATTAGTGGAGGTTCTTCAGGGTTGGACTCCGATCGTCCCGTGGTTTTTTCCTGTAAGGGTTTTCTACGTCAAAAATCTTTGTGTCTGCGATTGTGTATGGCATTTTTGGTTTGTGTACTTTTGCTCGGTTCTCTCGCAGGTCTTTTTGGTTTGGGGGGACGGTTTTTGTGCTTCATTCCCAACATAGTGGTATCAGAGCTTTGGGTTCAAAGAAGTGTCAGGAGTTGACAGTCAAACCAGGAAGCAGAGATGGACGCGAAGCCAGTGCGCATGGTAAACCTGAACGGTACCAACTACCATTATTGGCAGAACAAGATGAAGGATTTGCTGTTCGTCAAGAAGCTGTATCTTCCAGTATTTGCATCCGAGAAGCCCAGTGACAAATCCGATGAAGACTGGAACTTCGAGCATATACAGGTATATGGGTACATGCGGTAGTTCATTGACGAGAACGTGTACAACCACGTTGCCAATATTGAGCACGTGAAGACATTATGGGATAAGCTGGAATCTTTGTACGCGAAGATGACCGGGGTAAACAAGTTGTTCCTGATCCGGACGATGATGGGTCTGCGGTACAAAGATGGAACGTCTATTACGGATCACTTGAGTGATTTCCAGAGCATGGTTAACCAGCTGTCCTCGATGGAAGTCACGTTCGACGACGAGGTTCAAGGACTTTGGTTACTATGTACATTGCCAAACTCGTGGGAGACCGTACGAGTATCTATGATCGCTTCTGCTCTAGAAGGCGTGGTCAGTCTGGAGTTTGCCAAGAGCGGGATGCTGAATGAAGAGATGCGGAGACGTTCTCAGGGCACTTCATCCACATCCCACCACTCAGAGGCATTGGTTTCAGAGAGCCACAGAAGGGACAAAAGCAGGGGTCCAGGTGGTGGCAGAGATAAGAGTAGGGGGAAGTCCAAGGGTCGTTACGAGGACTCGGAGTGTTACCATTATGGTAAGAAGGGCCACATCCAACGGAACTGTTTTTCTTGGAAGAGAGACAAGAAGGGCGACAAGGGGAAGCAAGATGAGAACACTACAGCGACGACCTCGATACATAGAGGCGATGTGATCGTCGTAGGTGATGAGGTTATCACAAACCTCGCCTGCGATGACAATTCTTGGCTGGTGGACTCAGGGGCTTCAGCGCATGTATCTCACAATAAGGTACTATTTGCCACTTACACGACAGACGACTGTGGAGTATTGAAGATGGGCAATGGAGATGTGTCAAAGGTGGTTGCCGTTGGAGATGTGCATTTGAAAACGAAGACAGGTACAGTTCTTGTTCTCAAAGATGTTCGTCATGTCCCTGACATCCGTTTCAACTTGGTGTCGGTTGGAAGGTTGGATGACGAGGGATTCTTCAATCTTTTTGGAAATAGTCAGTGGAAGCTTTCCAGAGGTTCGATGGTGATTGCCAGAGGAAGCAAGAAGTTCGATCTCTAATATATGGAGGGGAGTGCACAGGGAGCACATGAGGTGAACGCCGTCAGTGATGCGTCTACCGAGTTGGGGCACAGGCGGCTCGGCCATATCTGCGAGAAGGGGATGAGCTACTTGGTGAACATGAAGGTGATTCCAGGGCTCAAGTCTACAAAGTTGGAGAAGTGCACGCACTACTTAGCTGGAAAGAAAAATAAGGTGTCTTTCCAAAGTCACCCAAGTTCAAGAAAGCTGACGTTGCTTGAGTTGATTCACTCGGATGTCTGCGGTCCTATGAAGGTAAAATCTATTGGTGGTGCTTCTTACTTTGTAACTTTTATTAATGACTGTTCCAGGAAGATTTGGGTCTATGCCTTAAAGACAAAGGATCAGGTGCTGCCTACTTTCAAAGAGTTTTAGACCTCTGTTGAAAGAGAGACGGGCAAAAAGTTATTGTGTGTTCGGTCCGGCAACGGCGGCGAATACATTGGTCCTTTTGATGCTTATTACAGGGAGCAGGGGATACGACACTAGAAGACTCCGCCCAAGACACCTTAGCTCAATGGTGTAGCGGAGCGCATGAACAGGACACTGATAGAGAGGGTGCGATATTTGCTGTCAGAAGCAAACTTGTCGGGCAGTTATTAGGGTGAGGCTCTTCTCACAGCTGCTTATGTTATTAATTTATCTCCTAGTGCTCTTTTGCAGGGTGGTGTGCCTGACAAAGTATGGTATGGCAAATTGCCGTCATACAATCACCTGCGAGTGTTTGGCTGTAAGGCCTTCGTGCATGTACCGAAGGACGAGAGGTCGAAACTTGAGCCGAAGACGAGGCGATGCGTCTTTGTCGGCTATGATCGAGATGAGTTTGGCTATAGACTCTACGACCCGGTGGAAAGAAAGCTCTACAGAAGCAGGGACGTGGTATTCGTCGAGGATCAGACCATGACCAACACTCAGGATTCCGAGACGCCTTCTGAGGCTGAGGAATTGCCTGAGTTAGAGTCATTTCGCTTCGAGCAATTTTCAGAGGACATCGCAGAGGATCCAATTATGGAGGAGCCAGTACATGGAGTTGCTCCCAACCTTGATCATCAGCCTGCTGATGGTGGTCAGGGTGTCCCTCAGGAGGATGAGCATACCGGAGAGGCAGTTTCTGAAGGGGAGGAGGCGATTGGTATATAGCCAGCACCAGTGGCTCCATTGAGAAGGAGCGAGAGAGATCGTCGACCATCTACGAGATACTCACTGGGTGAGTATGTGCTACTAACTGACGGAGGAGAGCCCGAAAGCTTTACAGAGGCTATGGAAGACGAACACAGGCAGGAGTAGATACAGGCTATGCAGGAGGAGATGAGTTACTTACATGACAATTCTACTTGTGAGCTGGTGCGGTTGCCAAAGGGCAAGAAGGCTTTGAAGAATCGATGGATATTTAGAGTGAAGCAGACGGATGATGCTACTCGCCCTCGATACAAAGCGAGGCTGGTAGTTAAAGGCTATGGTCAGCGGAAAGGCATGGATTATGATGAGATCTTTTTGCCAGTCGTCAAACAGTCGTCTATTCGGGTGGTGCTAGCATTGGCAGCCAGTTTGGACTTGGAGGTCGAAAAGATGGACGAGAAGATGGCATTCCTCTACGGTGATCTTGAGGAGGAGTTATACATGGAGCAGCCAGAGGGATTCTGTGAGAAGGGCAAGTCATATTTGGTCTGCCGGTTGAGGAAGAGCTTGTAAGGTCTGAAGCAGGCACCCAGGTAGTGGTACAGAAAGTTCGAGTCGTTTATGGGGGAGCATGGTTATGCACGGAAAACGTCGGACCATTACATATTTGTGAGGTACTTTACCGAGGATGATTTCATAATTTTATTGCTCTATGTTGATGACATGCTATTAGTGGGTCAGAATGCCACTAGGATAGCGAAGTTGAAGTGCCAACTGGGCGTGGCCTTCTCTATGAAGGATTTTGGTGTAGCAAAGACTATTCTTGGGATGGAGATCGGCCAAGAGAGAGAGAGTCCAAGCTGCTACACTTGTCCCAAAAGAAGTACATTCATCGGGTACTTTAGCGTTTCGGGGTGGACGGGTCGAAGAAAGTGAGTTGCCCTCTTGCGGCCCACTTTAAGTTCAATGAGGAGCAGTGTCCATCTACCGAGGACGAAAAAGAAGATATGGAACAGGTTCCATATGCCTCAGCTGTGGGAAGTCTTATGTATGTTATGGTGTGTACGAGACCATACATCGCTCATGCAGTTGGCACAGTTAGCAGGTACCTTTTAAATCCTGGAAGGGTACATTGGAGTACGGTCAAGTGGATTCTACGATACCTTCAGGGCAATACTGATTGGAGACTTTCTTTTGGTGGTGACGAGCCGAAGCTGGTTGGGTATACCGACGCTGATATGGCTGGAGATGTAGACACGAGGTGATCTACTTCGGGCCATGTGATGATGTTTGCTGGAGGAGTGGTATCATGGCAGTCGCGGTTGCAGAAGTGTGTTTCCTTGTCGATGACAGAGGCAGAGTACATTACGGCAAAGGTGGGTTGCAAGGAGCTGTTGTGGATGAAGAAGCTATTGCAGGAAATAGGGCTGAAGCAAGAGCAATATACTTTGCTTTGCGACAGTTAGAGTGCTATTCACCTTATGAAGAACAAGACATTTCATATTCGGTCCATGTACATCGAGACTCGGTATCATTAGATACGGGATATGGTTGAGAAGAAGGACGCGATGCTTGAGAAGGTTCATACTGATGACAATGGAGCGGACATGCTCACGAAGGTTCTACCAAGGGGGAAGTTTGAGTATTGCAGGCAGATCGTCGGGATGACGAGTTCCTCCACCTAGTTGTGAAGGGGAAGATTTGTTGGAGTGGGTAGGGTTCCCAACCTATGTGAAGAATACCCCGGAGAGCGACGAGCGCCATCCGTGTGTCGGAGAAGTTCGGGGAGTGCATGGATCCTATTTTGGAACATATATGGTAAGGAAAAATATGATCGGATTTCTATATTTACTTTGATTATATATTTATAATTGGACCCTTTATATAGTAGCTTTCCATATAATTGGGCTTCCAATTATGGTAAGCCAATTATTATTGGATTTCCATTAAATATATGATTGATGCATATTGGAAGTTTCCATATATATTGGCCTTCCATGTATGGATTACCAAGGGGCTTATAAAAGGGTGATGCATGCTAGTTATAAAATCATCTCAAAAATAAGAGTGCTTTACAATCTTTGAATGAGAGAGAGGGAGAGAGGATTAAGGACTATTGTGAAGGAGAGATTGCTTCGAACAATTTTTCGGTATCTTTTGTTCTTCGGAGTCCGCAATTAAAAATTTTCTTCTTTCAAGTGAGTTGTGGTGATCCGTGTTGGATCGGGAGGAGCTTGTAAAGGGTGTATTCTCTTTATTCCATTAGTGGAGGGTCTTCAGGGTTGGACTCCGATTGTCCCGTGGTTTTTTTCTGCAAGGGTTTTCCATGTCAAAAATCTTTGTGTCTGCGATTGTGTTTGGCATTTTTGGTTTGTGTGCTTTTGCTCGGTTCTCTCGCAGGACTTTCTGATTTGGGGGGACGGTTTCCGCGCTTCGTTCCCAACATCAACATAATTTGCCATTTCAGTAAATGATGGCCTCAAAGGGTTTGCCAGTCTACATTTATATAAACAATATTGCCAGTAAATTGATCATAAGTTCCAAATTAGTTGTCATATGCGAAGACAGATACTCTGGAAAATACTAAGATCCCAAATATCGGCTTATGTACAGTACAAATCAAACTTAATGGAAAAAAGAAAAGGTAATTGCATATTTCCAGAAATTTAACATGCATATTTCCTGAAATTTAATTAATTATAATTGCATGACACTGAAGAATCCAAGAGTATTAATTACCAAGCACACATCTATAGTTGCTTTGTACTAGTAAAATTACAAATGCAAGTTATTGTACGTAGAAGCATCAAAAAAATACGGAGCAGTTAGCACAATCTTACAAGTTACAATATGTTAAACTCCTTTACTCGTCTCAGTTGACTCCCTCTACTTGTCTGAGATTCCTGAACGTCTCAGCCCATGTTCAGGGATTGACGTGGCATTCAGGAACGTGATTATGCTAATCATACCAAGTGTTGAGAACTTGAGAGATTAGGACTTAAAAAGTACTTATTGTATGATCCTCACATATTTGTAAATGTCAAGTCATAGGACCAAATTCTATACATGTTAGTTTCAACATACAATGGAAACATTTATATGGAGGATGGATCAAATGAGAAATCATTATCTAGGTATTTCTTTAGTGAACGATGACATAGAAATAATAATGATTTGGCTTGACTAGAATAGTATGAAAGACTATGTTGTATTCAAATTATAAACCCTTTGCTACTACCAGCATCATAATTATTCATTTTTAATAGCACGTTTTTTTTTCTTAAGTAAAGCACAAAGAATCCGCAACAGCAAACACAAGGAGGCATTCTATCAAACCCTTTTTGAAGCATTTTTCTCTCACAAATATAGACATTATTTTAGACAAGGTCTAATTGGAAAGGATTTTTCCAGAAGAAGAAGCTCATTAGGATGCACTATCAAAATCTTCTACCAGGAATGTAAATTATATAGAATATGTTTTATATCTAATTGCTTCTTCTTTTTTCTCTTCTTTTTTCTGGTTTTAAATTGTTGTAAAGTTTATAGTTTACATCTACGAAAATTCTCGTATTGAAAATAAAGTGACAAAATACTGATGAAATATTTCTTCAATTGATCAATAATTTATTTTTGAACTTTGTAAGGTTTCTAGAACTATTTTGATTGGGATTTGGCACAACTAATAAATGAGTACTTTAATAAAGGTAATACCAGCTTATTGGACAGCTTGAATCTTAATAAGGGTGATGCAGAACTATAAATGACCAACTTAAAATAGTCTAACACAAAAACTACTTTGTGAAAAAACCCTGATCTTATAAGTTTAGCATTAGAGAAAAAACTGAAGAATTTGTTACCTCTTGTTCAAGCTCCTCCCTTTTCTACCTTCAAGTTACACACTTGTCCCTCTGCAAAATAACATTCAGAACTACAAAATTCAGAATTGCACAAAATTTTTTTTTAATGGATATGAACTGATAATCGGAATTTTTTACACATTAAAAAGAGAAACATAATCAAGTTAAAATTGCATAAAAAGCACCAAAATATGAATATGAACTGTTCGCTGGAAAACATTACAAGTGTAGGAATAGAGACAATGCTAGGCAGGCATGTCAACAATTCTCCCATCTAAGAGCTCCCTTTTTCTACCCATGTCTATCATTACAATGACTATAATGCAATATAAGGTTCTTGCAGTGGAATGCTTGTCACAAAAATAAAAGTCTGAGCGATCCAGTTCAAGGAAATCTAAAATTAGGTAGCAACACCTTCACATCATTCTTTCTGCCAAGGAGATCTATCCAGCTTACTGACTGATAATAGCATAATAGTGAAATTTGTATCTCCTATCAAAACCCAATTAATCCTAAACATACACCAAGAAAAGAAACGTAAGTCCAAGAGACCACAATGATGTTGGGCTTTCTTCATTTCTGACCATTTTCCCAATATTTGAATTTCCTTGGTCGGACAAACAAAAACTCATAATTTTCCACCATCATCCTAATGAATCATTATTGTCTCTTCTGCTACTTTCGTGGTTGGAGTTGGAGATAATTTGGCCCAAGTGTTGTTTTTGTTTCATTTTCCACTCCGATTCTTAATAGAAAGAATTATGTAGATTTTCCAATTTCGTGTGATGAAGCTCAATGTTGTGGTTACCTTGTGGGAGTGAACTTGAGGTGCTTCCAAAATTGTCAAAACTATCCCTAACCGATCGATCTACAAGCATAAATTTTAATCGATCACAATCCCTGCCAAATAAGCAACAAAAGACACAATCTTGGCAACAACAAAATCCTAACCGACATTTTCAAATCCACAAAAATAATAAATTTCAGTCAATCCAATAAACCCTAATTGCATCAAATCTCCATGAGCAACAAAATACAAAACAAAGTCATAATAGAAGGAGGAAAAAAGGGGTATTTTCTTTTACTTGTAGAATTCGAGATCCGGAGCTTCATCCTACCGAGAGGAGCTGTCGTTCGAGGTCGAATTGGACGCGACCTGCCACACGACAGCCTGTTGTCGTGGGTCGCGGAGGGGAGCGGCAAGGAGAGTCAGGGACGGGGGAGCAGGTGGTCGTGGGGCGCGGGCCGAACCCAACCCGCTGCGGCACCCGACACTGCAGGCTGCGGAAACGTCTTTGGCTTTCCTTTCCCCTTGTAGGTACTGCGAGAGAGTTAACCAGCGTGGGTTTCTTATTTGAGGTTTTTGTTAGTAGATTTTTTTAGGTTATTATTAATTATAAAAAATATATTCCCTACATAGCTATATGTCGCCGAAAATTAACTTTCTGTAGCAAGTGAATGTATGTGCTGAACATATATTATTATTTTGTGGATGTAAAAAAATTTTGGCGGCACTGATTTTTTATTTCCCTCTCGTAAATTTTATTTGGATTTTGCGACATACCAAAACTCATGTTGCTAATCCATGTAAAAATAGTTTTTGGAGACATGATAGACCCTATGTCGCTAAAACATGTTGTTAAAAATGCAATTTCTTATAGTGATGTTTAGATTCGGGAATAGGAAGCGGAAAGTAAATCTGGATGCCGCCGAAAGAGTGGAGGGCCTGGCCGCCGACAAAGAAGAAGAGAACCTGGTCGCCGAAAAAGAGGAAGACCTGACCATGCGGGACCGACTTCTATTTTGATGTGTAAGTAGAGAAGGGGCTACGGTTGATCTGTGAATAGGGTTTAGGAGAGAAATTTTAGTTTGGGAGGAAAATATTAAAGGGAAATAAAATTTTGGAGCTAGAGGCTCTTCCAGCAGAAATTATTAGATGGTCCGGACTCACCACCTGGCTGTGGTGAATGATGAGCTCAACAAATAAATTTTTTACACTTGAAATTTTTTTTATTATATATAAAAAATCTAAAAATCCACTTGGCATAAAATAAAAAAATATTAGTTTATCTTTTTTCAAAATCATTTTAATGAACTGATTTTTTTCGATTAAAACTGAAGTGGTTTTTTTTTGCCAAGTGTCAACAACTTATTGGTCGGGCTCACCATTCATCATAGCCAGGTGGTAAGCCCGGACCATCTAATATTTTCTCCTTTTCCTAGCCTTTAAAAGCGATATATATATATATATATATATATATATATATATATATATATATATATATATATATATATATATATATATATATATATATATATATAAAGTAGACTTTTTAATTTAGTCAATGGTTCACCTTAATTTCCATAAACAAAAACTGCCAAATTTATGTTGGATTAGAAGAAAAAATTCCTTCACGCGTCAAATAAGTGTAAATGCCTAAAAAAATGTCAAAGAAACATCAAAAAGGGTTTCCAAATATACGACATTCTTCACAAAATGTTGGTATATTGCTCGACGTTTAAAGAAAAATGCAGGTAATTATCAATGTTTATTTTTAAAATGTTAGTATATTTCTCAACGTTTAAAGACAAACGTAGGTAATTATCAACCTTTGTTTAAAAATGTTGGTATATTGCTCGACATTTAAAGAAAAATACAGGTAATTATCAATTTTATTTTAAAAATGTTGGTATATTTCTCGACGTTTAAAGGCAAACGCAGGTAATTGTCAACCTTTGTTTAAAAACATTGGTATATTGCTCGACGTTTAAGGGCAAACGTAGGTAATTATCAACGTTTGTTTACAAACATTGGTATATTGTGCGACGTTTAAAGACAAATGGCGGTCATGACCAACATTTTTTTTAAATATGTCGTTATATGCTAACTTAGCCGACGTTTACAAAAATGTCGGAGGAATAAACGTCGGGAAAGACCTACTTTCTTGTAGTAGAATCTTGTGTGATTTTCTCATGGATTGTACGATAGGCTGACTTGGTGTTTAACTCCCCATCCACAGTGTATTTCCAGATCAGTTTGTCAGAAGTGCAATTTGCAGAAAGTTCAATTTTCAGGATTGCATTAGCTTCACAAGGGGGAAATAGCATGTGTATCAGATGAGACTTCCATGTTACAGTATTTTTGTTGATAAGATCTGATACTTTGTGAACCCAATGGTTACTGAACTCAAAGCTTTGCACTCTATGGTTAGGAATATATGGCACCCATGGATCATGCCAAATATTAATATGAGATCCATCACCTACAGACCAAAGTACATTGTCCTTCAAAAACTCTCTACCTATAAGAATGTTGGTCCAAATGCATGACGAGGTACGCAAGGGGACTGCCGTCCAGAAGGAGGACGTATGAAGGTATTTGATGTAAAGAATAGAGGCCCAAACAGAGTTCTGATTTGTAAGAAGTCTCATAGTGAGCTTGAGTAATAGGGATAAGTTTGATATGTAAGGATCCCTTATACCTAATCTGTTGGTGTTTTTGCCTTTGGACTAGAAAAGATAGTCCCACATCAGCTACACCAAATGGTGAGTATCTCAATATAATGCATTGCTTGTGTTGAGGTGTGCACATGGTGTAGTGGGGCACAAGTTTGTGCCATGTGGGAGTATTTTCCTAGAAAGAAAAAGGATTAAATCCAACAAGGATGCAAGTTGATTTTTGTTGTGCGGACTAGGACTCGAACACGGACTCCAGGATGTCTCGTGCATGCACGGGAGTGTTCGGGGGGTAGGCGTGGGCTGGCACACTTCTATGCTGATTATGGGATGATCTAAAATATCAAACTCTATTTTTGAGTATTGGTATTTTAATCCCACATCGGATAGGAGAAGAGGTGAAGTCTCAACTCCACTATATAAATAGAGCCCCTTGGCCTCCTTTGAAGGATGCACCAAGAAGACAGTTAAGGGAGTCTGTAAAGTCCATGAAGTCCGTTCAAGTCTCAAATTTTGACTTACGAGCATTCCAGAAGTTCTTCGTGAACTTGTCGGTTCCTGGAAGCAGATCGTGGTGGGGCGAATCTTGCTTTAAGCAACGGTGATCTTTATCACCCCAGCAAGAACCTTTTCTCTTCTTCTTTCTTCTTTCTTCTTTCTTCTTTCTTCTCCTTCATCTGAGTTGTAACTCAGTTTTGTTCGTCTGCAACTGCGATTGCAAGGAAGAACGTGAGATTTACTTTCTGATTATTGTTGCTTTTGTAATCAGATTCATATTATAGAGTTTCTCTTGGATCTCAAGAATAATCAGAAGGTGAACGTTTGTTGAACCTCTGATCTCGACATCGAGTCTACCATCTTTGATCAAGCCCCGGGACTAACAATCTCAAAGCAAGATCCTTGTAGATGGAAAACTCTCGTGCTTCTCTCATCGATACCAGCTTTAACAAGTTCGAGAAATTCGACGAAGAATATTTCCAAATCTGGAAGAGAATGGTCACCCTTAATCTTCAACTCGTGGACGTAGACCATGTATTGATTGAGGATGAACCGAAAATTCTAGAAGGAGAAACTGTCGAAGCTATTGCTGCTGCACTCGTCAAGCAGAGCAAATAAAAGAGAGAAAACAGCATATATAAACTGCTGATTCTCAATTCTATGGAAGACTCTCTGGCAGAGTCATATTCCAAGAAGGAGAAGGCCAAAGAGATCTGGGATTCTTTGGGTAAGCTATATAAAGATGATGAGAACAGGTCCAAAATCTTCATCGTCGAGAAGTACCACAAGTGGCTCTTCGAAGACGAGATGGAGATGCTACCTCAAGTGAAGGAATTCCTGAAGTTGCGCCAGAAGATAGATGACGAGAAGATGCCCCTCGTCGACAAGTTTGTCGTTGGAGGGATAGTCTCGAAACTTTCTGCTGGTTGGAGGAACTTCTATGCTATAATACATCGAAAGAAGCTAGACATTAGCTTGGAAGATCCCCTACAAGAGATCCACGTTGAGGACGAAATACGATCTCAACAAAGATGGACTCTCTGTCCAACCAACTAGCTAAGGCCAACTTGGTGCAGACAAGAGAGTTTAAGGAGAAGCAGGTGGCTTCTCATCACAAGAAGAAGGAATCCACTAATCTGAAAGTGAAGGGTCCTTCGTTCAAGCAACAGAAGTCCAAGTCCCACGTGACTTGCTTCAACTGTAGCAAGAAGGGCCTTTATAAGAGTGAATACAAATCCAAGCCCAAACAAGCTGAGCAAGGTGAGCCTAGCAAGGTTTCCATGGTTTCTAACATTGTTGCTATGATTGCTCAGGTCACAACTGTGGGGGCTGACTCTGAATGGTGGATAGACACTGGTACGACCTGCTATGTCTGCTTTGGCAAGGAATGGTTCGTCACATACCAGCCAACTTCTGAGAAAGTTATCATGGCGAACCAAGCCCAAGCTAAAGTTCTGGGGGTCGGAACTGTGGAGCTGAAACTCACATCCGGGAACACTCTGACGCTTCAAGGTGTGAAGCACGTTCCGGTGATTGCAAAGAACCTGATCTCTGGAAGCCTGCTTAGCAACGCAGGCTTGAGGATGGACAATAATGCTGGCCAGATGGTGATGTCCAAGAAGGGAACATACTTCGAAAAAGCTTTTCAAACTGAAGGGATGTTCAAAATTCAGCTTGTAAACTAGTCAAATGTAATCAATGCAATCACTCGTTCTGATTATTCTCTTGAGTTGTGGTATAATAGGCTAGGACATGTTCACTGTAAAAGAATTAACAAAATGTCCAGTCTAGGACTTATCTCCAAATGTGGGGGTAAGGTAGAGAAGTGTGAAGTATGTGCTCAGACAAAGATCACAAGGAAACCCTTTCATCGGGTCAATCGAAGCACAGATCTTTTGGAGTTGGTGCACTCCGATATCTGTGACTTCAAGCAATTCTCTACAAAATCTGGGATGAAGTATTTCATAACCTTCATTGATGACTTCTCAAAGTACGCGTTCGTCTACTTGCTCAAGTCTAAAGACGAAACGTTCGAGAAGTTCAAGGAGTTCAGGGCCGAGAACATGGAATCATAAATCCTACTGCTCCGTATTCTCATGAATTCACATTATTCTGCAAAGAACATGGAATCATAAACGAGACTACTGCTCCGTATTCTCGTCAATCTAACGGAGTAGCGGAAAGGAAGAACAGAATGTTGACAGAAATGATGAACTCAATGCTGCTAACTGCGGGTCTTCCTAAATGCTACTGGGGAGAAGCTGCATTGACGGCCACTTTTATTCTAAATAGAGTGTCGTATGCAACTTCGGACGTAACTCCTCATGAACTCTGGTTCAAAGTCAGACCTAACTTGAATGTCATTCGAGTGTGGGGGTGTATGGCCTATATAAAGCTCCCAGATCTGAAGATTCAGAAGCTGGGGACAAGGACTATGAAGATGATCTTCTTCGGGTATGCCGAGAAGAGTGATGCTCGGAGATTTCTTGATATTGAGTCAAATTATATCATCGAATCTCGCAATGCTGAATATTTTGAAGACAAGTTTATAAGGCACAAGAATATTGTTCTAACGAACATTCCGAAGAATGATGAAGGTGCAAAGGTGACTGAGATCTTCATTGAGCCAGTTGTCCAAGATGAAATTGCTACTGAGGAGACAACGATTGAACCAGAACTCACTGAGCCGTCGTCAAAGCGAGCGAGGAGGCCGAAGAACTTCGGAGATGACTTCGTCACCTATCATGTGAAAGCAGATCCGCTTACCTATGATGAGGCGTTGAAGACCAGAGATGCTGTTTTCTGGAAGGAGGCAATAGACAATAAAATTGAATCAATCACCTCCAATAACACTTGGGTGTTGGTTGATCTACCTGAAGGAGCAAAACCTATCGGATGCAAGTGGATCTTCAAGAAGAAGATAAAAGTTGATGGAACCATTGACAAGTTCAAGGCCAGGCTAGTGGCAAGGGGGTTTTCTCAGAAGCAGGGGATCGACTACTTTGACACGTATGCTCCAGTAGCCCGGATGACCACCATCAGAATATTGATTGCTCTTGCAGCGATACATAAGATGGTGATACATCAAATGGATGTAAAAATGGCATTTCTAAATGGCGAGCTGACCGAAGAGATCTACATGCAACAACCAGAAGGGTTTGTCGTCAAAGGTCTTAAAGACAAAGCCTGCAAGTTGGTAAAATATCTTTACGGTTTAAGGCAAGCTCCCAAAATGTGGCATGAGAAGTTTGACAAAGTCATAAGGTCAAATGGCTACAGGGTCAGTAAAACAGACAAGTGCGTCTATACGAAGTTTGCTGACGGAAGTGGAGTCATCGTTTGTCTATACGTGGACGACATGCTAATCCTAGGTCCGGATATAAGCTGTGTCATGGAGACAAAGAAGTTCCTCTTGTGAAGATCAGTATGAAGGACTTGGGGGATGCTGATGTTATCTTGGGACTCAAGATCATCCGGACAGACACTGGATGAGCGCTGTCACAATCTCATTACATTGAGAAGATGCTCACTCGATACGGGTATCATGATCTTCTTTTAATTGATACGTCGTACCGGGATGATCAGAAGCTGGAGCCAAACTCAAAGGAAAGCGTCAGGCAGCTGGAGTACACAAGCATAATTAGGAGTTTGATGTATGCCACTACTGCTACAAGGCCTGACATAGCTTTCGCCGTGGGAATGCTGTGTCGTTTCACGAGCAATCTAGGCATTGAGCACTGGAAAGATGTGAAACGAGTTATGAGATATCTCAAGAAGACTCAGACATATGCACTGCACTATAGCAAAGATCCGCCGGTAGTGGAAGGCTTCAGTGATGCTAGTTGGTGCTCAGAATTAGAGAGCGAGAGATCCACAGGTGGATTCATATTCACTATGGGTGGAGCTGCTATATTATGGAAGTCGAAGAAGCAGACTATGCTCTCGCGATCATCTATGGAATATGAGTTCTTTGCACTTGATACCGCAACAAATAAAGCAAAGTGGCTTCGGGAGCTCATGTATGATCTTCCAGTGGTTGGGGCACAGATACTGGCAATTCCGATATACTGCGACAACCAGGCGACTGCAGCGGTGGCATCGAATGATCTCTTCAACGGGAAGAAGAGAACTGTGCGGTTGAAGCACATGGCAGTGAACGATCTCATCAAGAGAGGTGTCATTGTAGTGATTGATGTTCGGAGTCAGGAGAACCTGGCGGATCCGTTCACCAAGGGCCTCAAGCGCCAGCTGGTCGATGACACAGCTTGTAAAATGGGCTTGAAGGCATTCTGATATTATGTTATTACAATCCTACCATAAAGTTTTATGCTATTAGTACAAAAAGAAATCTACTAGGCATCTAGCTTTTGGTTCAAGGGAGGACTATTAACCAGAAGAATATCAGAAATGGTAGGTACTTGTCTTTTATGACATGGAGAGTTTACGGACCTACAACCACTGTTGTCTACTGTTGTTTTCTGCGGAAAACGGATCCTGTTGGAAGGTTGGCTTAAATGCCTTAATGAGTTCTCAGGCAGAGTGAATGCCTGGAGTGCTTTACAGGAAGCACAGTAGTGCAGCACTACAAGGAGTGTAACTCCATGCTACAGTGAGGTGACTTCACCATGAGGTTCCCAGGTAGGGGTAATGCCTCGGCTTTACAAGCCAAGTCACAGCGGAGTAGCACCGCAAATAGGCAGGTAGAATGTTGTATGATAATCGTAATAAAGTGAGGTAGAAAGCACTACAAAGAGGACGATGTCCTCATGTTACAGTGGCATGACACCACGAAGAGGTACCAGGTAGGGTAAAGCCTCGGCTTCGTAAGCCATGTCATAGCGGCGTAATACCGTACGGAAGTGCAAGGCTTCATGCTGGGTAGTTTGGCACTACAAAGAGGCTTGTGACCTCATGCTACAGTAGTATAACATTACGATGAGGTACCCAGGTGGGGTAAAGCCTCGGCTTTAAGCCATGTCATAGCGGCGTAGCACCGTAAAGAAGCACAATGCTTCATGCCATGACTCTTTGTAAAGAACTCACCTATAGTGTATGGACAGAGATATCAGACCGTCTCTTGAGGGTAAACTTATAGACGCCCAAAAATTATACACTGAAATCAGGCTCGCACAAGGCCTTCAATGTGCAGCCAGAAGCACAGTTGATGTCATTATGTGAGTAGGAAGAATTACAGTTATGATGCAGAATTCAAGACTTAGTCCATTCTTGTATTATGTTGTTATTTAACCTATGCGGAAAGATTCAAGTCGTAGCGACATCTCTCCTAATGTATGATGGGCAGTTACCGTGGGGAATGCTTAACCCATATATTGAGATATGTGGGAGATTGTTGGTGTTTTTGCCTTTGGACTAGAAAAGATAGTCTCACATCGGCTACACCAAATGGTGAGTATCTCAATATAATACATTGCTTGTGTTGAGGTGTGCACATGAGGTGTAGTGGGGCACATGTTTGTGCCATGTGGGAGTATTTTCCTAGAAGAAAAAAGGATTAAATCCAACAAGGATGCAAGTTGATTTTTGTTGTGCGGACTAGGACTCGGACACGAACTCCAGGATGTCTCGTGCATGCACGGGAGTGTTCGGGGGGTAGGCGTGGACTGGCACACTTCTATGCTGATTCTGTGATGATCTAAAATATCAAACTCTATTTTTGAGTATTGGTATTTTAGTCCCACATCGGATAGGAGAAGAGGTGAAGTCTTAACTCCACTATATAAATAGAGCCCCTTGGCCTCCTTTGAAGGATGCACCAAGAAGATAGTTAAGGGAGTCTGTAAAGTCCAGGAAACCCGTTAAAGTCTCAAATTTTGACTTACGAGCGTTCCAAAAGTTTTTCGTGAACTTGCTGGTTCCTGGAAGCAGATCGCGGTGGGGAGAATCTTGCTTTGAGCAACGGTGATCTTTATTACCCCAGCAAGAACCTTTCCTCTTCTTCTTTCGTTTTTCTTTTTTCTTCTCCTTCATCTGAGTTGTAACTCAGTTCTGTCCGTCTGCAACTGCGATTGCAAGGAAGAACGTGAGATTTACTTTCTGATTATTATTGCTTTTGTAATCAGATTCGTATTATAGAGTTCCTCTTGGATCTCGAGAATAATCAGAAGGTGAACGTTTGTTGAACCTCTGATCGCGACATCGAGTCTACCATCTTTGATCAAGCCTCGGGACTAACATAATCTTCCTTGATATTTGGGTTTTTAAAATTTACTCCAAACAGTAAAGTGTATCTTCTTCTTGTCAACAGAGTCCCACCAAAAATTACATTGATCTTTTATAAGAGTTAACATTGATAAGTTATTCCAAATGTTATATCTACAACGTGTCACTTCAAGGTAACAAAAAGCTTATCTAGTCTATACTTATAAGTAAGAGTCACGTAGTAGCATAAAATATAAAAGCTCATAGTAAATGAGAGTTTTTCTCACCACCATCAGTATGTAAGTCATATGTGGCTTTCTGTTTTCTATAGTCGGCCAACTGGACAACCATTTCTACGACGTCCCTCCTGTTTCCGGTGGGTGCCATGACCGATTGCTTTGCAAGGACTGGCATGGGGGTGTTGAAGCTATTACTAGTCGACGGCCGATCAAGTAGTTCACTGTAGATGTTGTTGTCACCTCTGCCACCAGCACCACCATCTTCGTTTCCCCCTATTTGATTTTGTATAACAGTCTAAGCTCGTCATCTCTCATGAATAGTAGGTTATTTGTCCTTGTCGCAAGTTCAGCTGTCTCGTTCTCCTTGCGACCGATGGATCGATCGGACTGGAGAGGCAGCGGACGGGCCCTTCCTGCCATAGCATCTCCATCAGGTCATTATCATCTTCGGATGTTGATGCCATGATCTTTCTACTACGCGGAGGAGCAGCAGCTAGTTAGAAAGGAAACATCGAGTGCTAGACTAGGCCTAGTTTTCTGTTGTATGAAAGTTTTGTTGCATCCGGGACACACACACACACACACACACACATATATATATATATATATATATATATATATATATATATATTATATATATATATATATATTTGAAGCAATGGGTACTTGTGGCGAACTCGCCTCCACTGAGGCTCGAACTCCCGACCACTTGGGCCGCATGCATCTCTCTTAACCACTAGGCTATATATATATATATATATATATATATATATATATATATATATATATATATATAATGATATCATTTTATATGTTATGTTGGTTGACAGTCATTTGTTAGTGAATGACTTGTTTTGTTGCTTGCTCAAAATTTGTGTGTTTTGACATGAGTAGATGAGTAGAGAGAAGAGGTCTAGAAAGTTCCCATTGTCATAACGTTGCAGTTGGAGAGAGGAGGCCTAGTAAATTCCCGTTGTCATAATGATATAGCGGTAAGATCGTTAGCATGTTGGAAAGAGATCTCAGAATCGAGCCCCAACGAAAATAGTTGGGTGGCGTTTGTCCACGGCCCCATGCCAAAGCCGGCTCGATGACTTTAGTCAACGGACTATAGATTTTAATATATATATATATATATATATATATATATATATATATATATATATATATATATATATATATATATATATATATATTGTTTCTAGGACTAGTCCGTAGATTGTGGCCTAGTGGTAGCAACGGAATCTCGACATAGAAGATGCAGGTTTGAATTTTCCTTAACATTTGTCAAGCCGGAAAAAGGAACACTTCAAAAAACAAAAACAAAAAAATCTTTTCTAGTACTAGACAATAGTAATCCATAATTTATAATAGTAAAATTTTAAGTTATCCTCTATTTATTTAATTATAATTCAAGATGTATTCCTCTGAATTATGGTAATACATAAAATCCTAAGTTGTTATAATATACACACCAAACTTACAAACCAACTACAAGCACCTTCTTTATTACCAACCTTTCCCTGGTTGTGAAGCTAGCATGGAGGTTCTTAACTGACACTAAATCCACTTGGTATATCCTCCTTAAAGACAAATACCTACAAACATCATCCTTTTGGACTGTACAACCTAGTACTTCTTCATCATGTGTATGGCAGAGTATCCTTAAAAGCAGAGATTATCTATTCAACAATGTCATTTGGTACAAGTGGAAGGAAAATCTCATCAATATTATCTTTCCTCCGACAGAAGCTTCAGCTATTCTCAGCATTCAACTCTCTCCTTATTGCACCAATGATCAACTGAAATGGATCCACACTACTGATGGCATTCTTACTACTAAATCTGCATACCGAACAATATATGCCTAGATGTTTCAGAAGGATAATAATCTTATTGCTCATGGATTTGCTGATTGGCGCAAACTATGGTCACTCAACCAGATTTGCCCAAGAGTACTGCTCTTTGTATGGAGAGTACTCACCAATTCACTTCCTACTAAGACCAACATCAACCGTCGTGTCAGCAATATAGATGCAATGTGCCCGTTATGCCAGGTAAACTCTGAAACTCTTGATCATCTAATCCTACACTGTTCTATGACAGGTTCTTCTTGTTTACTATATCCATCTCTTGCCTCATACATTAAAAAAGAGACCACAGTGGTATCGCTTATCACTGATCTATTAAAGGAGGGTGATCAAGAGAAGGTGGCCCATTGCTTCTATCAAATGTGGTCAATTTGGAAATCAAGAAACAAATCAATATTTGAAGCTACTCCTGTTTGCACCAACAAGATTTTCCAGGACGCTATTACATTGAAGCACAGATATGAAGCTTGCAACTTTGATGAGAATAGCCAAGACTCATAACCTGTCAACCGCCAACAATTGTCATATTGGACCCCTCCTCAATCGCAATTCCTCAAAATCAACTTCGATGGAGCTTACCCAGATGGTCGAATGGCAGCTGCTGCAATTCTCAGGGATAAAGATGGCCTCTTTAAGAGAGCTTTGACTATCACAGAACATGGAGGATCTCCAATCCAATCTGAAGCCTTGGGGATTCGACTTGCCTTGGATATTTGCACAGATTCAAAAAAAAGTAGTAGAAAACAGAAGGCGAGGTATATCGAAGTGAGGCTAACGCAGTGAGAAGGCGACCGTGCCGGGAGGTGATAGAAGACGTTAATGAGAAATACCTGAATCTCGGAATGGAGAAATGTTGGGTGACGGTGGCAGCACTATGCTAATGCGAGGCCGGGCTGCTTCGTCGTCGTGCTTCATCTAGTTTTCCGTTTTTTGGACCGGAAGTCTACCGGCATCATCCGGTCTCCAAAACATCTCTTGTATCCTACTCTCTTGACAATTTCAACCTGCACTCAACTAATTATATGCTTTTAATTACCAGCCTTTCCTTACAAGCTATGACGTATATAATACGCGTTCAAGCTAGGTAGTCTGACTTTATTAGTTTTTACGGAACCGCTATTTTGACCGTCACAGAACTGGCTCGCAGCTGCACAGCGCATCGGTATTGGTCCCCTGGCCTGAGGTGGGCCCACGTTAGCGGGGGTTAATGGCTAGCCGTAATGCAGACACGAACCAACCTCACGGACGGTCAAACTAGCATTTTTCTAGTTTTAACATGCTATTATTTTGATCTATTAAATAATATAATTGCATATTCTAAATGTCCATGAAAGCTATATATGTTCAATATTTTGGAACTTGATAGGAACTTCTCTGATCAACACTTTTGAAAGAACTTGTTTTTTTTTTCTTTTCTGGACTGGGGATTCGGGGAATCGATCGATATATGTTGCATGCTTGAAGAAGAACTAGTTAACCCATGAAATAATCTACATATATTGATTCTTGTGCAGCCTATTAATTAGTTTTTTTAATATTATTTTCTAAACATAAGAATCCTAACATCAGATATATATAATTAACCCATGAAATAATCTACATATATTGATTCTTGTGCAGCCTATTAATTAGTTTTTTGTGAATATTATTTTCTAAACAGAAGAATCCTAACATCAGTTTAACATCAGTTTATATATATATATAAATATATATTTTCTATTTTATTTTTATTTTTTATTATTTTATTTTTTTAACATCAAAACCCCCCTCCGATTTTATTCATATCAAGGCGCAAAATGCTGAAGCCTTTACAAGTAAGCGCAAAAGTAAGACGAAAGAAAGACAATAAAAGGCATCCACCTGCTCCATGCAAAGTGACATTATAGCACGGACTGGCAGAAGTCTTCATGGCCATGTTTGCATTGCCTGCTAACTTTGTACGTCTGTCGGAGAGCCTCCCGGATAAGTTGTTTGAGTGAGAATTTGTGCCCCTCGTATCTGAATTTGTTGCGGTTCTTCTAGATGACCCATGTGGTAGCGGCTGCCACGATCTGATGTCCATGAGATGCTCTACTCCAAAAGGTCGGGAGATCGTTGAATCCCTCACCGTCCTGGGCCTGATTACATCGCCGAGATATCTCGTTCCAAACCCCTGCAGCCATGTCTCCTGAGTGAAGGATGTGGTCAACCGTTTCATACTGTCTTACCGTGCAACAATGACACGCAGAAGCTAAGCTGAAGCCGATATTGTTTAGCGCGTCATCCGTAGGGAGTTTATTACGAAACGCTCTCCACATCAAAAAAAGGACCATTTTTACGGATGCAGGACTGCTAGAAGGCACCAATGATGGGTAAGGGCGTGCCGATACCCCGGGCAATCCTTCTGGCCAACGCAGTCGAGAAGGTCCCATTGGCCGAGATAGACCACTGAAGAGCATCTGGTTCAGTACTGATCGTTAACCCAGCGTTGAGAAGCCTGGAAGCAGCCTCGTCGCCAATCTAGTCTCGAGCCCTATTCCAGTTCCAATCTCCCGAATAATCCCATAGATCACGTATCGAACTGTTGGTGGGTGCGTCCGGAAGCCAGGGGAGGAGATCATTTTCGGACCAATATTCAAATAATAGAGATGATTCGCCCGTTCCCAACTTAAGACGGATCAAGGGTTCCGCAAGGCTCCTATCATGAAGTATGCGCTGCCAAGATGCAGAGGATCTGCAGTTGAACATCGTAGCGGACGGATGGATATGCTTAAAATATCTGGCCTTCATGAAGCGCATCCAGAGACTGCAGCTCACGCGAAGCTTCCACCACAGCCTCATCGAGCAAGCATCGACGACTTGCGACAGCCAAAAAAATCTGAGGCCTCCCACGGCGGTAGGTCTGGCCATGGTGTCCCAACTCGCCCAATGATGCTTGTCCTTCTCGGCATTGTGGCCCCAGAAAAAATCGGCAAAGAGGTTTTCGATGGACGTGAGTACCTTCTTTGGAAGAGAGCAGGCGGCTAAGGTGTATATGGGAATAGAGGAGAGCACGTGATGAATAAGAATCATCTTCCCTCCAAGGGAAAGTGTGGTATTGTGCCACCCCTCGATCTTCTTCCTGATTTTACCAACCAGCCATTCAAAGATGCCCGCGTTGGATCTGCCGTACACCAACGGGCACCCTAAGTAGAAGAAAGGAAGGTACGCCATAGAGAAGGATGTAACATTGGCAAGAATGGCGGAGTGATTACGACTAGTCTTATGGTAGACGTGGATGACACTCTTGTTAGGATTAACGCGCTGGCCGGAACATTTCGCGTATCTCTTCAGAGTGTTGTTGACCACTGCAACCGACCCAACATCCCCAGATAAAAATATGAGGATGTCATCCGCATACGCCAGGTGGGTGGTGATCGGGCAACCACTAGTGCTGTAAAAATAATGAAAGTTCGATGAGCAAACCATTTTTTTCAGATTTTTACTCAAAGCTTCCACTGCAATGATGAAGATGGTGGAGGACAAAGGATCTCCCTTCCAGACCCCGCGAGAAGATTTGAAGAATCCTTCAGCTTGGCCATTAATAACCATAAAAAACTGTCACGCCCCGCTCCCGTAGGAGCGATCGTCCTCGCTAAGACGTGATGCTGCGTGAGCCTAGATTACGCTCACGTAAGGCGGGTTCCATAACGACCGATTACAGGCTAAGCGACGGGGATGTCGCACAGAAGCCCCAAGCAGAAACATTGATACAGTAGTAGAAATTTGAAGCAAAACACAAGTCATGCAGAAATACTCTTTTATTGATATTGGAACAAAGATTACAATGTGGCACGAGGCTAAAATTACAATCACTCAAGCTCACTCTTCTCACATTACAAGTCACTCTGCTCTCTCTCATCTCTCAATACAATTTTAGTAGGCCAACGAAAGCTTTAGATAGGCGATGTCCATACATTATGTCATGTATAAGTCTGGACGTCATGCGACCGCACGCCTTGAAACGCCAAGGAAACTCCATGCCTCGGCACATCCAAGAGAGCTCCGCGCCAACGAGCTCCGTGCTAACGAGCTTCTACCTGTGCCTGTATATGAAAAACTGTGTGGGTGTCAGTACTCAACTGTACTGGTGGAATGAGCTCCTCTTCCATCCATACAAAACCAACAAGTTCATTTACTTTGTGCAACATAATCCCTTTACGATTGTCTTTCTACTCTTGCCTTCGGATCAGTTTTAGGACATAGACCCTCAGTCTATTTTGTGTCTCTAGACCATCTCATGCCTTAACAACGTCAACTTATCAAGTCGTGTTTGCCTTTCGGCCTCAGAGACGCAACTACACGATAGTACCCAATTTCCAAATGACCGTGCTACAAGTCCATTGTACCATCAACGTGGACGTATCGTGAGACCTATTCGTGTGTCCATATTGAGGCCGTACCTCGCAACTCAGTATGACTGAACCATATTGCCGCCTCGAGGCCCTTGCTGCTTTAATCACCAACTGACCAAATTAAGACTTTTGAACTTAGTATCACCTAACCAACTTTGCCTTACGGCGATTCCTGACTTAAAAGCAACGACTCAATTCCAACTTATGCAACTCTATGCCAACAACTTAAGACTCGACACCACATCTCGTGCCGAAGCATGGTGTTTACTTTGCAGCCAATGCCCAAACATTGTCTTCCAAAACGTATACACATTCAACTCGACACATTCCAAAGGCATACATGCGGATAGCCGCTATATGTCGCCTCATCTATATGAAAGGTCTCAAGCACCACAATCTATCCTGGATTTATATCTTTGTTATTCGACGACCCTTTCAGCGCAAGGAGCGAGCCCCGCTGAAAGTTCCCGAATAACCTGAGCGGTACCCCCAGCTCGACTATACCGTGTTTCCCCTAGGCCGAAACGGTCCCATGGCGCCGAGGGATGCCACTCGTAGAAACTTTTACCTTGTCGACAAGTTGCCCAATGACCATGCAAGACTATACTCGAACTGACGTCTCACACAGTCATTGTTCTTCTAATGTTACCATCTCTCTCAGGGCCAAATTCAATACTTTTCACATCTGTGACCGCCTCGACGACCCTTGGTCGCGAGCATTCTTCCTTCTTGCCCTATCATTTCATTCGACTCAGGAACGACTATTTGAAAGCCCTTCTTCCAACTCAATTTAATCAACCATGGCCTGTGTCTTAAAAATACTAAGTCCGTGACATCGTGCCTTAAACCAACTTGAACTCTATGCGACACCACCGCCCAAGTCATACTCTATATAACAGGCCTTATGATCGTGAAACCAAGTAATATCGACAACCATAGAAAATATGGGACAGTGCTTAGAATATCTTTGATCGCCTAAAATCACTTAGCCTAACTTAATCGTACATCAACTTGACGAGCAAAGGCTACATCAAGCCTTGCGTCGAGGGAATGTACCATGCACGCGATCGACTTTGAACAACCAAGTTATTTGAGTGCCTAGACTTATGCCACAAGCTGCAGGATGCAACTTAGCTCGTAGGGAGAGCAAAGGCTATGCCAAGCCATGGACGATGGGACCGTGCATGCTTTATCAAGCGTTATGCTGGCGACGTCTATGACTTAGGCTAACTCTTAGATTTGTGGCGAAGACCAACTTTTTCCTTCTTCCAATCCACGGAAAGAAGGATCGAGTGTCAATTTTGAAAGCCATCGTGCAATATTTCTAAGCCAACTGTGGGACCTGTTTCCATGTTATAACTCAATCGACCCGACTTGGAATTATTTTCTTAGCTATGTGGATTCATCTTTTTTATTATCAAACCTACTTGTGCATTTGAAAACTTTTATTTTATTAGTGCGAAGGCCAAGCTGAGGCAAGTTCACCGAAGCCACCCACATGAGCGCGGAGTCGCCTCGACCGAGCGGGTCTTCGAGCAAGCCGTTGTATGGCTAAGTCTGAACGTCGTCGGTGTTTTGATTTCTCCGATTGACTGAGCGGGATGGGGCACTACATCATACACCACTCAGAAAAAGTTTTGTCCTTGAAACTAACTGAGTACTTACTCATCAACTTATCACCTTATCCAACATTCAATAACTTTCGCACACACTACTCCGATGTGTTTCTTCAATCCGAGCAACGATCGCACTACCCTCAATCTTTTCCTTGAAACCCTCGATACCCTTCCATTCCTTTAGTCTTACCTAGAATTCAACATATTACTCAGTTGGATCGTGCACATATTTCTGGCATCCCTAAAATACATACATTTCAACCAAGCTTCATGATAGAGAATTCTGCCATTTCCACTCGAGTCGGATCGTCCACATATTCGGGCGTCCATGATATATATACATTTCAGTCGAGGCTCATGAGTGGTATTCTCATACTCTTGAATCATTCCATTCATCAATACCAACATCCAAACTAAGGGATGCGTTCGACTGGTACCGCAACCTTCCGGACAACTGCATCCATTCTTTTGACGGCTTCAAGCACATGTTCCTAGAGAGATTCTACGAAGTGGGACATGATGTGACAATGTCGTCTCTCATGGACGTTGCTTAGGGGGAGAGGGAGCTAACAAGGAACTATATCGAACGGTTTTGCCAAACCGCGATGAGATTGTCCCAAGGCAATCCCGAAAGCTCCTTGATTGAAATCTGCCAGAAGAAGTTGCTCCCCGCAATCAGCCTCTGGATGGGCGAAGATCAGTTCAGGTATTGGACGACCTTCATCATAAGCGCTACCAATGCGGAGGAGAAGTTAAAGAAGGCTCGCCAGCTGGGATTACACATTCCAGATGGAGAGGGCAAATGCAAACGTCCAGGTACCACCTCCAGTAACAACAACAGTGGCGACACCACCAATAACCGGGACGTACAGAAGGTACTATCTGTCAACATGGTTTCCACAAACGATCCCACAGAGGAAGAAGACCAGGCACTCAATTTCTTCGAAGAAGAGCCTTGAGCTTAACACCTGGCTCTCTGTGGGAATGGAGGTTCGAACTGCGAGGGCCTCCCACCGAGGACGATGTCGTCCAGAGCAACTTAGGGGATGCAACTTCCCTGAAACCCATCTTCATCAGCAATGCCAACAGGAGCTCCTACGCCCTCATGCGTGCTCGCAGATCCTGGTGAAAACTTGTTCAACCCTCATATACTAAATCTCAATAAGTAAAGCCCTCCACGAGCATATTACCTCTGGATTGCTTTCTTACATCCTGTTGTGCATCTACCATGTCCATATCACCTCTGAGTAGTTGCATCTCCCGTGAAGACTCTGTGTCATCATGACCACATAGAAAACATTTCACGTCCATATCACCTCTGAAGTGTCCTTCTATAACCGTGTCTACCATGTCAATATTACCTCTGAGTAGTCACCCCCGTTACGATAACCCCAAAGTTGTCATAACTCCCTAGAATACAGCCATGTCCATATTACCTCTGAACTGTTATTCTAGTAGAAGGATGCTTGCCATGTCCATATTACCTCTGAGTAAACCACCCTTTCCATGACAATCCTCCACAGTTGTCATTTATAGAACAATTTACGTCCATATTACCTCTGAGTCGTTCTATGCCCCCATAAATTCTATTTTTATCACGTCCATATTACCTCTGATACTGATAGTCTCTTGACTTAACACCTGTACCTGACCCGGGATAAAATTATGGGGTTAAGACCACAGAACCTATCACGTCCATATTACCTCTGTTAGGTTTTGTTTCAAATCTATTACCTGCACCATCAGTGCACAAAAGGGTAATAGGTCCACAGAAGTTATCCTAATCTATTACTCGCACTACCGGTGCATAAAAGGGTAATAGGTCCACAAAATATTATTCAAATCTATTGCTCGTATCTCTAGATGCAAAAAAGGGCAATAGGTCCACAAAAAGTCCCCCAAGTGGGATATCATTTATCAATCGTAAATGCTGTATTAAGCCCTCTAGTACAAGCACCCCTTCTCTCACAATGATATGCTTCTGGAGCCCAGTTGTTCCGGTACATTCACTCCCCAGTAGTAGAACAACCATGTCCAAATCACCTCTGAGTTGTTTTCCTACCCCTTATAAAGCAGATGATGCTAAAAACAAATGTTTACCACGTCGACCTTACCTCTGAGTAAACACCCCGTGCAATAACCCCTGCGTTGTGGCACATCAATCATAGAACTTCTATGTCCATATCACCTCTGAGTTGGAAAGCTCTACGATCAACCTCATATTTACCACGTCCATATCACCTCTGAGTACATAAGTTGGTTCCCTCCCTCAACTTATTATCTGTACCTAAAACCAAGGTACGCCAAGGATGATAAGTCCATATAAAATCTCCAGCGGAAGTACTCAAACCTATCATGTCCATGCTACCTCTGATAGGATTGCCACACCTAAACAGCTCTACTTTCCATGCTTCTTATTCAAAGTATTCCAAATTTGTAATTTGAAAACTTTTAAGGGGGTCTTGTAGAAGCATGGAAAAGAGGACATTGCTTTTAGTCCCACATCGAAAAAGAGAAGAAGAAAGGGCTCACTCCATTCTATATATAGAGCCCCCTTCTCTCCTTTGAAAAGGGCACCAACTTCCCTTCCCTCCTTCCAACTTGGACTCTTCCTACTACGCACCTTCGGGTGCTAAGTCGAAGAAATCTAGGGCAGTGCGGGCTCAACAAGCCTAGTCAACTGTCCAATCTGCTGACCGTCAGCGGGTACCGTTAACTATTATATGGCATCTGATGAAAAGTTGTACAGAACCTACCGTGTCCAGTCCTCTGCGGCAAACGGACAGGGCAGTTCCCAAAAGTCTCCCTACAACGAGCGAGAGCAGTGCTTTACTAGCCTCAGATCAGGGAGCAAATATGATGGTCCTAAAAGTCTCCCTGCAACGATCGAGCTCAGTACTTTAGCCTCAGATCAGGGAGCAAATATGATGGTCCCAAAAGTTTCCCTACAATGATCTAGAGCAGTGCTTTACTAGCCTCAGCTCAGGAAGCAAATATGATGGACCCAAAAGTCTTCCTATAACGATCGAGAGCAAGTGCTTTTACTAGCCTCATATCAGGAAGCAAATATGATACCTAAGCACCCGGGCGCTCGGGATACCCGGGCCCATAAAATGGATGCATAGGTAGATCAATCTGCTCTCGACTTACGAGAGGTAGTCATTCACAAATGCAATGAGAGAGAAGCAACCTTACCTTGATGTGTGAGGAGTCCTTTCCAGGACATCACTGCACCCAAGCCGCCATCAACTACTGCTGCCACAAGACAGTAGCTCCACCACCAAGGCAGTCTGTGATTATGCGGATCATCACCCCATACGGCTAAGTGGACTTGAGCCGCAGAAGCAAGGCTCTCGAAGAACCCATACGGCCAAGCGAAATCGAGCCGCAGAAGCAAGGCTCTTGGAGACCCCATGCAGCCAAGTGGACTTGAGCCGTAGGTGGAAGACTCTTGAGACTTCATGCGGCCAAGATGATCCGAGCTACAGAAGGAAGTCTCTTGAAGACCTCATGCGGCCAAGCCAATTTGAGCCGCAGAAGGAAGACTCTTGAGAACTCATGCGTCCAAGATGATCTGAGCCGCAGAAGGAAGGCACTTGAGATTTTATGCGGCCAAGCCGATCCAGGTCGCAGAAGAAAGACTCTTGGTACCGCATGTGGCCAAGTTGACCCGGGCCGCAGAAGATTGATTTTACTCTGTTGCGGGGGGACACATGGCAATTTGACCAAGTCTCAACCACCCAGATTTGCTACAACAAAATCTTAACAATCTCCACCAGCTGGCAGCCCAAGATCGGGTCTTTGTGTGCTGTTACAGACACGTGGCCACGTAGCCCTTTATGCGGCCCAAAATCTGCTATTGCAGGGATAACTATAAATAGCAGGGTACCACACTCATGTAAAAGGCTGGCAACCTACGAAGGGCAATTTCTTCAAGAGCAAGGACTATGTCAGATAGTCCAAGGAGTAAGGGAGAGTTGCTACACTTTTTCGAGCCTCCATCGTCGCCTCCCAGAATCAAAAACTAAACAATTGTACTTAGATTGTTTCCTAGGATTTCTTTCTAGGCTTTCTCTTGTACAAGTGAGTTTGCAATCGAGTTTAATTCATCTGTAATTCTTGTTTTTGATATTTTTAATGGCAATCTATATCATGAGACCTATTAGTGTGTCCATATTGAGGCCGTGCCTCGCAACTCAGTATGACTGAACCATGTTGCCGTCTCGCGGCCCTTGCAGCTTTAATCACCAACTGCCCAAATCATGACTTGTGAAATTAGTGTCACCTAAACAACTTTCCCTTGCAATGATTCCTGACTTAAACTCGCAACGACTCAAATCCAACTTGTGCAACTCTATGCCAACAACTTAAGACTCGACACCACACCTCTTGCCGAAGCACGATGTCTACGTTGCAGCCAAATCTTAGGCCCATCCAAAACGTACACACATTCAACTCGACACATTCCAAAGGCATACACGCGGATAGCCGCTATATGCCGACTCATCTATATGAAAGGTCACTACCACTACAAGCTATCCTGGACTTATAGCTTTGTTATTCGGCAACCCTTTCAGCGCAAGTAGCGAGCCTCGCTGAAAGTTCCCGAATAACCTGAGTGGTACCCCCAGCTCGACTATACCGTATTTCCCCTAGGCCGAAACGGTCCCATGGCGCCCAGGGATGCCACTCGTGGAAACTTTTACCTTGTCGACAAGTTGCCCAATGACCATGCAAGACTCGACTCGAACTGACGTCTCACACAATCATTGTTCTTCTAATGTTACCATCTTTCTCAGGGACAAATTCAATACTTCTCACATCTGATACCCCCTCGACGACCCATGGTCGCGAGCATTCTTCCTTCTTGCCCTATCATTTCATTCGACTCAGGAACGACTATTTGAAAGCCCTCCTTCCAACTCAATTTTGATCAACCGTGGCCCGTGCCTTAAAAACACTAAGTCGATGACATCGTGCCTTAAACCAACTTGAACTCTATGCGACACCACCGCCCAAGTCATACTCTATAAGACAGGCCTTATGATCGTAAAACCAACTAATATCGACAACCGTAGAAAACATGGGACAGTGCTTAGAATGTCCTTGATCGCCTAGATTCTCTTATCCTAACTTAATCGTACATCAACTTGACGAGCAAAGGCTGCGACATGTCTTGCGTCGAGGGAATGTGTCGTGTACGCGATCTGTAATGCCCCGTTCCGTACGACGCATTACACTGAGACATTGACTCAAAGAGTCGTGTTGACCGAATGAAAAGTATCGATGTGAATCAATACGAGAGTTACGCTGTCCCGAGCAATGAATCGAACTAAGTCGATGCAAAGTGTTGCATTGTCCCAAAGAATGCATCGAGTTGAATCGATACAAAGCGCTGCATTGCCCCTAAGGATAAGTGCGTTGAGTCGGCTCGAAGATTCTAAGAAATTGAATCGACCAAAGCGCAAGTCGAAATCGATGCAAGTATTCATTTTAGTTAGTTTCATATGCAGGCTATCCATTTACGCTGAAATATTAGAGGTCGACATTTTGCCTCATTCACAACGGGTCCGCAAAACCCAAATCACCACCTCGCAACGGGCTGGGACTTGGGCACGGTAGGCCAGTGTAATGCCCAGTCCCAAAATACTTGAGACTAGAGTCATAGATCTGTCAGTTGTCTGCATACAAAGTATACTCCAATATATGGATATCTCGTATGTACACATAAGCTGTAAAATGTAGTAACCATGAAGCTAATCTCATACACAATGAATATATGATAAAATCAACTTTATAATGTCATTTGTACAAAAACGTTGGGTGGAGACATATCCACTACCAACAAATTTAAATAAAAGAAATATACAAAGAAAGAATTTGTCGAGCAAAGCAAGCGACGAGTCCAAGAGTAATCATTGCAAAGGACGGAAGTAAACCATGGCCTTGACTAGAGCACCTGCAAAAATCACAAAAACACACCTGGAGAAATCATTAGGTCCTCAGAGGGACATAACAAGATACAGGAAGAACATGCCATTATAACTGCAAATATAAATACTATAAAACTACAACACAACTGGGTCCCTAACCATCTAAGTGATATGCACGTTGAGGACAATGTTCTACGCAGGGGCTGTAGGATCAGCAGAGTAAATAAAGAGTGGCAGTAAGTAGCGCTCATCTGAGTCCCTATCAACCATAGGCAGTAAGTAGCGCTGATCTGAGTCGCTATCGGCCTCGGGGAAGTAAGTAGCGCTCATCCGAGTCGCTATCGGCCCAAAATGTGTGTAAAGGTAAATGTAGCCCCTACGCTAATACCTGTCCTCTCCCCCCAATGATACTATACATGCGTCGTAACCACGACGCACCAACACATGTCGCTTCCACAACACTGTTTTATACCTAATAGCTGTCAAATCTTCTAATATGCATCTATTGATAGTTATTTCCAACGCATGCGCACGGGGGATCAGCCAACACACAAGTGACCTCTATATGTTACTCACAACTCACACACAACTCGTGTACAATCGTGACAAGTTAATGATACACACTACATTGACGGTAGTCCCTTAGCTCTAGGTCCACATGCAAGAAGAAAATAATTAACTGAAAATAAAAGTGTAGTAATATATAATAACTGAATATTAAAATACAACTAAATATAATAGTAAAGATGGCAAGGTATCTTACCGGGTGTGACGGCTAGTGTGGTGTGATGTTCTGACAACATTTCGATTAGTTTAATGGCCAAGCCCAATTGAAGAAGTTCGAATTCGCAAGAAAATATGAACTAGATTAGTCATAGTAGGGATTCAAAAATCGAAGGATTTGCATAGACAGATATTTATAACTTGTTCCTAGAAAATATTTATATATATATATATATAACTAGATATATGTTTTACTTAGATGATATTTATAACTTATTTATAATAACGGAAAACTATATTTTATTGATCAAAATATTTGTAGATAATTATTCTTTAAAAATTATTTTAGATAAATAGTTGAAAATTCTAAAAAAATCAGTTTTGAAATTAGATGAAAATACTACACTAATAGGTTTTCGTTTCTAACTTCATTTGAAAATAGATATATGGTTCAAGTCTTGATATAAAATTTTCACAAGAATAATTTCTACCAGATAATAGATAATAAAAATAATATATCTAAACAACAACCATTATTTTAATACATACTAACCATAAGTATAATTATATACATATATAAATAAATATAGACTAAGAGTAGCATATTATTTAATTATAATACCTATAAACAAATAATATTATCAATGATAACAGTAATAAAAATTTATAAGGCTGCTGGTGTACTCTCTCTCTCATTCGAGAGAGTGAAAACCAACAAAAAATCAAAAAAGGAAAGAAAGAAGAGAGGATGAGAAGGGAAAAGAGAGGAGCTTACACAGTGGTTCGACCGGTGGTCGTCCGCGAGAAGCACGACGGAGCGGAGCTCGTACGGTGCCCGGCGAATATCGAGCGGCGTCTTCCCGGTCAACTCCACAAAATCCGGCGACGGAGGCTCCGGTCGCGGGCTGCTCCGGTAGGGGCGCACGTAACTAGAGCACGTGCGGGCGGAGGAGTCCCACGGTCGACGCTTGACGAGGCTACCTCAGTGCTGGAGTGTTCAAGGTGCGACGGGTACTCCAGATATGGCGGAGTTGCCGGGGTCAGGGTCTTATCGATCCCGATGGCTCCTACCGAAAGGTTCGTCGGCTGGTTCAGAGGAGAGCGACAGCTCGGACAGGCTCGGTGGGACGGTGGCAGAGCGCGGAGAAGATGACGATGGGTGTGGTAGGGGTGGCACGACGATGGGGTGCTACGGGCAGTCGAGGCCAAGGCGTGGTCATGGTGGTACTATGGGATTGGTGGTGATGGTTATGAGGAGTTAACTGGTGTACACTGGTGGAGGACAGCGGGATTCCGTCTAGGTTAGGATTAGGTTTCGTCATTGTCGGGAGTGTCCGACACGATATGGGTTGGTATCCATGGTTGTCGGACACGGGGTCGAAATTTGTATATGTAAAAATAACAGATAGTGGATGGAGAATGGCGAAGACACCGACACGATGCACATCTGGATTGTGGTAGAAATTGGGTTGGTAAAATCATGGAGAAAAGAGAACAAGAGGGCTCTCCTTATATAGGAGGTGGAAGCCCTATTTCGATAAGGATTGGAATTGTTTAAACTCCCCATTAGATTTAAAACTAATTCAATCCAATCCAAAATGATTTAAAACTAATTTAATCCAATCCAAATCGATCTAGATAAATCATACTTTTAATTTAAAAGCATTTAAAATAAAGTCAACAAAATCTTTTCTAATTTAAATTCTCATATTTACTCCAATATAAATTCAAACAAAATTTCAAATATCATTTTCATAAATGATAAAATAATTAATTTCGAAAATCAACATATATTCATGAATTGAATTTTATGTATTCGCATAAATCTAGAATATAGTTTCTAAATTACCAGTAACTAAAGTAGCCTTTGTATAAAGGAATAAATTAAAATTTTGGAAATTCTAATTCACTTCTCGATACGTTTTGTGCAACTTTAAGTAATAAAGAAGAATATATTTAAATAAATAAAATATCTATCACATATTACTTTAAGATTATACATTTACTATAAAAATGCTTTCCAAAAAAATGTACCTCGCACATATTCGCACTCGACGAGCAAATACGAAACGCATACTCGGACGCGACATACAATACGACAAATGCCAACTCGTATGCGACGTACAAAATCCAAATTACAAAAATCAATACCAACTTATTTATTTAAAAAAATCGTAGTATAAATTTAGGGGGTTACATTCTACCCAACTTAAAAGAATTTCGTCCTCGAAATTTAGGAATAGATAGGGTAGGTAGGGTTGAGATGGTAGAAATTTGAACAATTTAAAAGGCATACAATGAAATCAATTTTTGAATAATCGAATATTACGATAGCTAGGAAAATGAATTCATGGTTATGATTTGGAAGATATCTCATGACAACTATCAAATTCGATCAACAAAATGTGTACTCAAAATAGGCAAGAATCTCTTCCACCTCGATCTTACGATATATTCAAATTTTAACTTGTTTTTGATATCGCCATAACTCTCGGCATAATTACCAAGGCCTTTCCATCTTCAATCTTCAAAATTCAACTTGTGTTTTTGATATTGTCATAACCCTCGATATAATCATCAATGTCTTTTCGCATTCAATCTTTCGTCTATTATTCTTCACAAAATTTTATAATCCACCCTTTTTTTTAAAATCTATTTTCCATTTATTCTCTTCAGTTTACCTCTAAAGTTTACTCACAAAAATTTGAATTCCAACTATATTTATATATCGAATCCGCTATCCGAACGATCGAAATTAGATAAGTCCAAAAATAAATTTAAATTTACTTCTCTCAATCATATCTATATATACATAAATATTTTCTCCAAATAGATTTCGCCATTCATACTCTCCTCAAAATAGATATTCAATGAATCTCTATCCTTCTTTTCCAACATAAATATGCGCATTTCCTCAAGCTTTAATTTTTTCGAAATTCGAATTTCAAAATCTTTAATCAAGTTAGTTGAAGTAAAAGTCAAACTCTTCTAGGAAATTTATATTTATTTATCAACATAAAGAAAATTTTATCCCTTATGCACCAAACATAAACTTTATTTCAACTTTGGATTAATATACTATCCTTTGATCTTCCCAAACATAATATCACACCTCTTAATCGAATAGCACAATTAACTTATGACTCATAACCACCGAATCATTTCATTTAACTAAACCACCAATCTCCTTTATGGGATTTTTCCATCTAACTCATGTCTAAACAAAGGGCATTATGATCAAATCTTCATCTCCGTACAAGGGTATCCAAGGAAACAAGGTTTACACAAATCATAGTGAAGCAAAACAATTTGGAAGGGGAATGCGGTTAGGTTTAATGATTGTGGTAAAGGTTAGATAATAAATAGGGGTCGCGAGTTATTGCATGAAAAAGTAAAGGATGATAGGGTATAAGTAAATCAAGATAATAAAAGGATAATGATCAAGTAATCAAGATAAACATAAAGTTAAGCATTTAAGGGATTAAGTAAATCAAAATCATAATTTGGGTCGAAAGATTTGAGTCGAGGTTGAGTCCATATCTACAGTCAAAAGTATATCGATACCATGGTAAAGGTTATAGTTTAGTCTTTTTTACTCGAAAGTCGCATCATAAAAAATAGAGTACAAGGGGACGCATTTTAGTGGGACATAATATACCTACACGAAGGTGGGCTCTTCTAGGTCTTGCATATAAAATTTGTTGGAAGAAAATGTCTAGTGTTGTGCTCAAAATATCAACGTCACGATAGGGGACACCAAATGATCAAAATAGAAAGTGGGAGTTCATGAGATAATGATTAATGCATAACGTAGATATAATCACATGGTTTGATAGATGACTAACCACACTTAAGTATATAAAACTATCATGGTCATGAGTGATATGGAAATTTATGTGGAATACTTGTATTTCTTAATGTGACCTTTGCTTCTTGGTTCCCTATCACGACGAGGTTTGAATCAAAAATTTCGAGCTTCCACAAATCCTCTCTATATAATTCCCAAAAATAGTCTACCCAAAATTTCTAATCAATTCTAAGTCGTCAACATAATCTTCTTATAATTTAAATTCTTTTAATAATTCTCAAGGTCACCCTTATCATAACACTAGTAAAAATTTCTACCTCTTTTTTTCCTAAACTTTCATAACAATCATAACTCAAAAGTTTTTAAAACTTCCCAAATAAACCGCTTAGTATATTACAAATCAATCCAAATCGTTAGCTAAAGATTTATATAATCTTTTCAATCGTAATTCATACAACAAAGATTGAACTTTTAAAACAGCTCCTCAAATTTATTCTATATCCTTCGCGATGTGTATATCTAAACTTCCAATAAGTCCCAACTATTCTAAAACCTTCAAAGCCAAAAAACCTTTTTTTCCAAAATTTAAATACCCATAATCATGGCTTTAAACTCGAAATCTAAATAACTTTATAATTCATAGATCATATGACACAATTTAATTCAAAAAAACATTAACCAAAATTTATCAATCGTCCTCAAAGTTTGGTCAATCGTAAATCATACTTCAACATTTAAAAATTTTAAGATCCTTTTCAAATCAAATTTATATCCCTCCAAAGATGTATAGCTACAACTCAATAATTCAAAACTCAAAATCAAATCAATTTGTTTTCTCGATCCAGCTATCCTCTTGTGTATACCACCTTGTAATATCAAAATAAAATTTCAACTATCCTTTGAAGGCGGTAATATGCTACTACCCAACTTGGAATTAACTAATCCTTAAGATCACACTTTTAGAAAGTAATAATAATAATTGTCTTTATCACCCAATTAGACCTTAATGCATATTAATTGTCAACATAATCCTTCTAGCCATGTGTTTGACCTATAAGTATATATTAGTGTAGTCATCATTCTAGCTATCACTAAGCACAAAAATAAGAATTCACGGTAGAAAGAGTTCAAGCAAGAAGCAAATCAAGGATGGTAACGAGAGTTCGAAACTTAGAGTCAAGGAAAGAGGTCAAGTATGTGGATGAGATTCCTAGATTCTAATCCTATATAAGCAGGCTCATCGGTACAACAACGTAACCGAAGTGATAAACTAGACCTGCATGGTCCACCAGAAAAATATGTAACGCCACAGTCCTAAAATACTTGAGACTAGAATCATAGACATGCCAGCTGTCTACATACGAAGTATACTCCAATATATAAAAATCTTGTATGTACACATAAGCTGTAAAATATAGTAACCACGAAGCTAATCTCATCCATAATGAATATATTATAAAATCAACTTTATAATGTCATTTGTACAAAAATATTGGGCGGAGACATATCCACTACCAACAAATTTAAATAAGAGAAATATACAAAGGAAGAATTTGTCAAGCAAAGCAAGCGACAAGTCCAAGAGTAGTCATTGTAAAGGATGGAAGTAAACCATGGCCTTGACTAGAGCACCTGCAAAAATCACAAAAACACACCTGGAGAAATCACCAGGTCCTCAGAGGGACGTAACAAGATACAGAAAGAATATGCCATTATAACTGCAAATGTAAACACTATAAAACTATAACACAACTGGGTCCCTAACTGTCTAAGTGATATGCACTTTGAGGACAACGTTCTACGTAGGGGCTATAGGATCAGCAGAGTAAATAAAGGGTGGCAGTAAGTAGCGCTCATCCGAGTCACTATCGGCCATGGGCAGTAAGTAGCGCTCATCTGAGTCACTATCGGCCCCGGGGCAGTAAGTAGCGCTCATTCGAGTCGCTATCATCCCAAAATATGTGTAAAGGTAAATGTATCCCCTATGCTAATAGTTGTCCTCTCCCTCCAATGATACTATACATGCGTCGTAACCACGACGCACCAACACATGTCACTTCCACAATACTGTTTTATACCTAATAGCTGTCAAGTCTTCTAACATGCATCTATTGACAGTTATTTCCAACGCATGCGCACGGGGGATCAGCCAACACGTAAGTGACCTCTATATGTTACTCACAACTCACACACAACTCGTGTACAATCGTGACAAGTTAATGAGACACACTAAATTAACGGTAGTCCTTTAACTCTAGGTCCACATGCAAGAAGAAAATAATTAACTATAAATAAAAGTGCAGTAATATATAATAACTAAAAATTAAAATGCAACTAAATATAGGCAGTAAAGATGGCAAGGTATCTTGCCTGGTGTGACGCCTGGTGTGGTATGATGTTCGACAACATTCCGATTAGCCTAATGGCCAAGCCCAATTGAAGAAGTCCGAATTTGCAAGAAAATATGAACGAGATTAGTCATGGTAAGGATTCAAAAATTGAAGGGTTTGTATAGATAGATATTTACAACTTATTCCTGGAAAATATTTATACTATTTAAAACTAGATATATGTTTTACTTAGAAGATATTTATATCTTATTTATAATAACGAAAAACTATATTTTATTGATCAAAATATTTGTAGATAATTATTCTTTAAAAATTATTTTAGATAAATAGTTGAAAATTCTAAAAAATCAGTTTTGAAATTAGATGAAAATACTACACTAATAGGTTTAGGTTTCTAACTTCATTTGAAAATAGATATATGGTTCAAGTCTTGATATAATATTTTCACAAGAATAATTTCTACCAGATAATAGATAATAAAAATAATATATCTAAACAACAACCATTATTTTAATACATACTAACCATAAGTATAATTATATACATATATAAAAAGTATATAGATTAAGAGTAGCATATTATTTAATTATAATACCTATACTAACTTAAACAAATAATATTACCAACGATTACAGTAATAAAAATTTATAAGGCTGTTGGTGTACTCCCTCTTTCGAGAGAGAGAAAACCAACAAAAAAATCAAAAAAGGAAAGGAAGAAGAGAGGATGAGAAGGGAAAAGAGAGGAGCTTACACAGTAGTTCGGCCGGTGGTCGTCGGCGAGCAGCGCGGCAGAGCGGAGCGGAGCTCGCGCGGTGCTCGGCGAAAATCGAGCGGCGTCTTCCCGGTCAACTCCACAAAATTCGACGGCGGAGGCTCCGGTCGTGGGCTGCTCCGGTGGGGGCACACCTAACCAGAGCACGTGCGGGCGGAGGAGTCCCACGGGCGGCGCTTGACAAGGCTACCTTGACGCTGGAGTGTTCAAGGTACGGCGGGTACTCCAGATCTGGCGGAGTTGCCGGGGTCAGGGTCTTATCGAGCCCGGCGGCTCCCATCGAAAGGTTCGTCGGCTGGCTCATAGGAGAGCGGCGGCTCGGACAGGCTCGGTGGGACGGTGGCAGAGCACGTGGAAGATGGTGATGTTGATGACAAGGAGCGACGCCTACGGTAGGGTGGCTGCGGCGGAGGTAAGGGTTAAATTTTGGTATTTTTGTTGATGGCGGTGGTGAGGAGTCGTCAGGGGAGTTGCCTGGTGTATGGTCGGGTGGAGATGAAGGTGGTGAGGACTATGGTGGTGTATAGGAAGGAACGGGAGGTGGGTTGCTGTTCGTTGTGGTGGTGGCGTAGCCTCAGATGAGGAGTAGAGGGAAAAGTGACGTCGGGGGCACTGTGGTAGTGGGTATGTTGTGCGGTCGGGACGGGAGAGGATGGCTCCAGGTGGGGAAGTCTGAGGAGGAGGGTGTGTGGTCGGGGTGGCACGCCGATGGGGGTGTTGCGGGCAGTCGAGGCCAAGGCGTGGTCATGGTGGTACTACGGGATTGGTGGTGATGGTTATGAGGAGTTAACTGGTGTACGCTGGTAGAGGACAGCAGGATTTCGGCTAGGTTTGGATTAGGTTTCGTCGTTGTGGGGAGTGTCCGACATGATATGGGTTGGTGTCCAGTATTATCGGACACGGGGTCGAAATCTGTAAATATAAAAATAACAGATAGTGTATGGAGAATGGCGACGACACCGACACGATGAACATCTGGATTGTGATAGAAATTGGGTTAATGAAATCATAGAGAAAAGATAACAAGAGGGCTCTCCTTGTATAGGAGGTCGAAGCCCTATTTCGATAAGGATTAGTATTGTTCAAACTCCCTATTAGATTTAAAACTATTTTAATCCAATCCAAAATGATTTAGAACTAATTTAATCCAATCCAAGTCGATCTAGATAAATCATACTTTTAATTTAAAATCATTTAAAATAAAGTCAATAAAATCTTTTCTAATTTAAATTCTCATATTTACTCCAATATAAATTCAAACAAAATTTCAAATATCATTTTCATAAATTATAAAATAATTAATTTCGAAAATCAACATATATTCATGAATTGAATTTCATGTATTCGCATAAATCCAGAATAATTACATAAACATGGTTTCTAAATTACCAGTAACTAAAATAGCCTTTGTATAAAGGAATAAATTAAAATTTTGGAAATTCTAATTCACTTCTCGATACGTTTTGTGCAACTTTAAACAATAAAGAAAAATATATTTAAGTAAATAAAATATCTATCACATATTACTTTGAGATTATACATTTACTATAAAAATGATTTCCAAAAATATATACCTCGCACATATTCACACTCGACGAGCAAATATGAAACGCAAACTCGTATGCGACATACAATACGATAAATGCCAACTCGTATGCGACGTACAAAATCCGAATTACAAAAATCAATACCAACTTATTTATTTAAAAAAATTGTAGAATAAATTTAGGGGGTTTACAGCCGAAAATCGATCGAGTAGTTCAATAAAACAAGAAGTGTCCGAATGGCTAAGTCAGAAGATTTGGCCGTGCAACGAAGTTATGAAATCGAGCCGCATTGGCTCGGCAAATTGACAAGGCGTGTCGGCTCAAGGTGGGGGGACATTGACTTCTTTTTCCTACTCCTTCATGCCCAAGTAAAATATATATCATTGTATGCTGAGTTAACCTATCGACGCCACAGGCGTGGCTCGATAGAGAGATAAACATAGTGCATGTCTAACACTAGATAGAACAATTAAAACGAATCGTGCATCAAATGTACGAGTCGCTATGGAACATTTGAATATCGTAAGGGCGAGCGCCTCGGTGCGCAAGCCATAAGAACATGGGATAATTGTATCAACGAGTGCCTCAGTACACAAGTCATTCGTGCACCGTGCACGAGTTAGTATATGCTAAGAACATTGAAAGACTATATCGGTGCGAGTGCCTCAGTGCACGAGCTATAGAACATTGAATACCCTATCGAGGCATGCCTTAGTTACACGAGTCGGAAGGAAGAAACATAAGTCTAACGCGTTGACCCCTAAGGCATAGAACATATAAATACGGCTTCGAGGCTTAAAAAACGAATGCAAAATTTAAGGAAAGATGAATAACTATATCAAAGTATGCGCAGCAAGACGAGACTTTAAAAAGATGGTGTCGTAGCGACGAGGAGAACAATTATGGTACGGATGTGACATAACTGTCGGTGCGGCATGGTGCCTTCGAAATGTTCATGGTCTTCGGGACGTTTCGTTGAGAACATTGGGGCGTTGTGCCAATTGAAATAGAGATAGACAAACTTGCTTGGTTGTATGAAAGATAAGATGCATTACATGGTCAAATGGACTTAAAGATATAAAAAAGCATGTGCACAGGAAGCCCTCGAACGTGGTGTGCCAGGACGCTGGGACCGTTCGGCCTAGGAGGGCATTGCGTTTACGGTATTGTTGGAGCACTTCATTTAGACAGGTAGCGACCTCCTAGTGAATGTGATAAGCCACTTGATGCAATTATTTCGATGGTCCTCTCATGTTTGGGTTAGCAACCGCACAGAGTTATCATCGTCTTATGTTTTGATTTGAGAAATATAAGTCCATTCTAGCCCGAAAAGCTAGTGATCTTCATATAGTTAAGGGCGATGGGTCAAAAGTGCGGAGTACACACATATCCTGCATATATAGATCCCGTGTAGAAAGCACATATAACATGACAGGGAGAGTTGATAGGCGTATTCACCTTGCGTCGGTGCAAGGGCGAGTGCGTCGATGTTGGTAAGAAGTCACGAAATAACACGGGATTGCTATTGGTTGCCTATTTACTTATACGAATCGAATAACATGCTTGCCATGATAACATGCTTTACAGTCTTCGAATATGCCATGAACTAATCCTAAGAAGAACATAGAAAGATCACTAAGTTGTATGTTTGCCTGAATCAATACAATACTAAATATCGTTTTGTTAAGTGGGTCTTTGATCAGTACAGCGAGGACGAAAGTACTAATCCTCTACTAGTTTGCTAGCAGGTTCAGAAAATGGTCTGCTCACGGCGGAGCTTCGCTTAAACTCCTTGAGGCTTGGAATGCCGAAGCGTATTGAGGCAAGCGACCGTATTGATGCTCGAACATGCAACATGATTAATACGGCCGAGATATAGAAGGCATGATGTATGGAACGGTGAAATCCTTTGTGGGCAAGAGAGAACCTGAGTGTTGTAGCCAATCTGGCAAATTCAGTTGGGCTATTGAAAGCCTTTGAAATCTCAGTTTATTATCAATAAAAAGAATTGTTTCGTATACTTTGTTTTCTTCCGTTTGCTAATATCAAATTTAAGATAAACATTTTGAGAACTTGTCATCTTGTCTTGCACGAGTGCAATTATAGGCTCGTGCGGCATCATGCCCCCTGCGAGGACGATGATTCGGTGATTCCGGGTCGGGGCTAGACAAATTGGTATCAGAGCTCTAGGCTCAATTTCCTCAGGACGCTTGCTTTGTTTCAATTCCAAAGAGTTGTCCACCACCAATCGAATCACTCTTGACTCTACTTGATGCCGCACTAGATGTTCCATACAATAAGTCTAATACAAAGTCGGGTAACGTTGCCGTAAGTACTTCGAATTTAAATGATGTTGCGGAGAAAGTCGTGAAAGGTTTCGTTCTATTGAATGCAACGAGCCGTGAAATGTTAGTTGCTACAAGTGCAACAAATTGTGAAATGCGATTTAAGATGTTATTGTTGTAATGTAACATGTTAAATTAGAAATGAAACGATGTACGATGTGCAATGGGTTGTGAATATTGGTTGCACCAATGCGGAAACTTAGATAATGCGTTGCAGGAAGTACAACGAGTTGATTGTGAATGTGCGTTGCAATAAAAGTGATAAGTCAATATCGAATGTGTTGAACGGATTCGAGCATTGACTTTGAATGTCAGGAATTAATTATTGCATAAGGTACAACAGATGTCGAAAATAAATCATTGCACGAGGTACAATAAATGTAGGAAATAAGTCATTGCACGATGTGCAATGAGTGTCGGAAGTAAATTGTTGCACGTGGTGTAACACATGTCAAAGTAATCGCTGCACGGAGTGCAACGGATATTGGAAATAAATCGTTGCATGCTGTGCAACGGGTGGAACTAAAATCATAAATCGAGAGAAACAAACCGTTCGGCAGTGCATCAAACTTGAACTTGTATTGGCGAATGTACACATTAGCCGAATTGTGTCGAATTTTGATTAATCAAAGTTACCGTTATGATCAAGCACGATCACTGCAAAAATCGTGAGTCGGAAGAGATTGTTGGTTCATACCGAGTATGATGCGAGGGAAATGACTTGATTTTCGAGTGATATATGATACCACCTATGCAATGAATGACTCGATTCTGAGTGGTATATACAATACCACTTGTGTGAAGGATTCCATCAACGCGATGTGAGATTTGCAGAAGTTTTGACCGCAACGAACGGAGGAGTACCGAGACTCGATTGGAAAAATTTGTATGACGATGTGTTGACGCAAGTGTTCTCCGAAAATTGGTTGGGACGATAAGGCGGGACTCGTATCAATGAATGATATGTCAGACGGAAATTATAAGTCGGTCGGACGACCGAGACTAAAAAAATGATTATTCCCTGAGACAATGATCGGATCGATCCGATAGGAAACATGAAGTTATAAACGAGTCGCACGACTTGCGATCTCGACAAAAATGTTATAATACGCGAATGGTAATCGAATCACACGAATTGTGATCTCGATAGAAATGTTGGATTAGGCGAATTATAATAGGATCGCACGATGTACGACTTCGGTAAAGAGTTGGTTGATGTGGGTAAATAGTGCCTAAGAGATAGTTGGTTACGTTACGGCGAAACTCATTTGAATATGATTGATACACGCGAAACTTAGAGGGCGTGATAGTATAACTTGAGGGTTCGATGTTGGATAATCGGTAACTCAGTTACGCGATCGAAATATAGCGTGATACGACGAATCGGAAAACGAGTTGATGTGTATAGAAAAGTTTGTAGAGAACTTGGATGTATGCAATACAGGCTAAGTTGATGTTGAAACAGATTCAAAGTCGACCCTCATGCTATCAAAATTGATATGAACTATCCGAATCGATACGCCAAGAAACGTAAGCACGATATGAGAACACTCAATGGAGTAGACCTACAATATCAAGATTTTCAGAAACGACAATACGAAGATGTCAACTTGGTTGAACGTAAACTTGTGATTGATCAGGGTGAGACTATAAGGTCCTCGACGATCGTCCTGATGTGTATAGCATCTCGGATGTTGACCATGGGTAGAAAGACTCGAACTTGATACGAGTAGATGTTTCATAAAATTTCAAAATTTTTGACGATAGTGCATGAGTTAGTCGGAGGCTAGTTGCGCATCAGTCGTGCCGATAGAAATGGTTATGTACGAATTTGGGTATTCGCATAAAAAATCGTCGGAATGTGATTTGGCTCCGAAATAAGATATTGAATGGTTCGTAGTATAATTGTCCTTCGGTGATGATCCACAATTATCGAGCGTAGCTTCAGGGCAGCTGACCCTAGAAGACTTGACCACCAAATCAAATTGAATGTTGCAGACCGTAAGATGACCTATGCGTTGTCGCATCGAAAATTGCATCAATAACAAATATTATGTGGTGCATGTTGACGATAAATCTAGGCGATTTTGAGAATCATGCTATGCACGAGCGCGAGTGATAAGAGAATGACTTACGAGTTATGTAGTTAGATTTGGATTTACCTTATAATTGAGCTTGTGTGAATCGAACTTATATTCGATGTTGCGAGACAGATAAGTTAGGAATTCGGCTAGTGAATTCCTACTCGTTAGGAATCGAATGTAAGACGCGTCGTAATAATCTTCGTGTTAAGGCAATCGTTGCCTTGAGCATTGTCGACTCGAATTAAAACTTTGTGTTTGATAGATTGTGGCCTTTGAGCAATGTCAATTTAAAGTTGCGTCGGAAGAATTTAAGCACGGTATCTATGTAAATAACCTAGCGGGCGTAGTCCCGAATGTTGATGCATTTGCAAGTCAACAAAGGAAATCGTATCGAGATGAGTTGCATAGCCAGACTTCCAAAATAGTTGGGCAGCGATTTCGAATGCAAAGTGTTACGGAGGATCGTTGTGATCGAATGTGCGATGGCTCAACGCGACGCATATAGTTGGTAGTCCATACGAAATAGGAAATGCGATTTTGGATTACGTCGCGTGCAGTGACTTTATTGAATGAAACACATATGTATCGAATATACGTATGCGATAAATTTTTTAGAACAGTTGCTAAAGATAAGTCCGATAGGGAGTACGAAATGGCAAGCATAGGATTGAAATTACCTATCAGCTTTGTTCCAATTTGCTGCCACTGGTCTTGGTCAAAATACATATATCTTTGGGACACCTTGAATATAGGTACGGATCCAAATCGAGTTGTATATAAAATTTAAATCGAGCTAAAGGTAGGACTTGAAATGTTAATGAAAAGCTTGCAAGATAGTGTGAAACTGAACAACATTGGTGGGACGAGATAGTGAAACGATCTAAAAAACACTTAATTGGAGTGTTGGTTTTGGTTCGAGGACGAACCTTGTTTTGAGTGAATATTCTTTGATGCCTAGCTCCGCACGACGCATTACACTGAGACATTGACTCAAAGAGTCGTGTTGATCGAATAGAAAGTATCGATGTGAATCGATACAAGAGTTACGTTGTCCCGAGCAATACATCAAACTAAGTTGATGCGAAGAGTTGCATTATCCCAAAGAATGTATCGAGTTGAATCGATGTAAAGTGCTGCATTGCCCCAAAGGACAAGTACGTTGAGTCGGCTCGAAGATTCTAAGAAATCGAATCGACCAAGGCGCAAGTCCAAATCGATGCAAGTATTGATTTTTGTTGGTTTCATGTGTAGGCTATCCATTTACGCTGAAATATTAGAGGTCGACATTTTGCCTCATTCGCAACGGGTCCGCAAAACCCAAATCACCGCCTCACAACGGGTTGGGACTTCGACACAGTAGGCCAGAAATCGATCGAGTAGTTCAATAAAACAAGAAGTGTCTGAATGGCTAAGTAAGAAGATTTTGCCGTACAACGAAGTTATAAAATCGAGTCGCATCAGCTCGGCAAAACGACAAGGCGTATGGCTCAAGGTGGGGGACATTGACTTCTCTTTCCTACTCTCATGCCTAAGTAAAATATATATCATTATATACGAGTTAACCTATCGACGCCACGGGCGTAGCTCGATAGAGAGATAAAAATAGTGCATGTCGAACACTAGATAGAACAATTAAAGTGAATCGTGCATCAAATGTACGAGTTGCTATGGAACATTTGAATATCACAAGGGCGAGCGCCTCGGTTCGCAAGCCATAAGAACATGGGATAATTGTACCGACGAGTGCCTCAGTGCACATGTCATTCGTACCCCGTGCACGAGTTAGTATATGTTAAGAATATTGAAAGACTATATCGGCGAGAGTGCTTCAGTGCACGAGCTATAGAACATTGAATACCCTATCGAGGCATGCCTCAGTAGCAAGAGTCGAAAGGAAGGAACATAAGTTTAACGCGTTGAACACTAAGGCGTAGAACATAGAAATACGGCTTCGAGGCGTGCCTCGAATGCACAATGCAAGGAAAGACGAATAACTATATCAAAGTATGCGTAGCAAGATGAGACTTACAAAAGATAGCATTGTTGCGACGAGGAGAACAGTTGTGGCACGGATGTGATATAACTGTCGGTGCGGCATGGTGCCTTCGAAATGTTCATGGCCTTCGGGATGTTCGTTGAGAACATTGGGACGTTGTGCCAATTGAAATAGAGATAGACAAACTTGCTTGGTTGTATGAAAGATAAGATGCGTTGCATAGTCAAATGGACTTGAAAATATAAAGAAGCCTGTGCACGGGCAACCCTCGAACGTGGTATGCCAGGGCGCTGGGACCGTTCGGCCTAGGAGGACATTGCGTTTACGGTATTGTTGGTGCACTTCATTTAAACGGGTAGCGACCTTCTAGTGAATGTGATAAGCCAATTGCTGCGATTATTTTGGTGGTCCTCTGATGTTTGAGTTAGCAACCGCACAGAGTTATCATCGTCTTATATTTTGATTTGAGAAAGATAAGTCCATTCTAGCCCGAAAAGCTAGTGATCTTCATATAGTTAAGGGTAATGGGTCGAAAGAGCGGGGTACACACATATCCTGCATATATAGATCCTGCGTAGAGAGCACATATAACATGACAGGGAGAGTTGATAGGTGTATTCACCTTGCATCGGTGCAAGGACGAGTGCGTCGATGTTGGTAAGAAGTCACGAAACAATACGGAATTACTATTGGTTGCCTGTTTACTTATGCGAATCGAATAACATGCTTGCCATGATAACATGCTTTACAGTCTTCGAATATGCCATGAACTGATCCTAAGAAGAACATAGAAAGATCACTAAATTGTATATTTGCATGAATCAATACAATACTAAATGTCGGTTTGTTAAGTGGGTCTTTGTTCAGTACAGCGAGGAAGAAAGTACTAATCCTCCACAAGTTTGCTAGCAGGTTCAGAAAATGGTCTGCTCACGGCGGAGCTTCGTTTGAACTCGTTGAGGCTTGTAATGCCGAAGCGTATTGTGGCATGCGACCACATTGATGTTCGGACATGAAAAATGATTGATGCGGCCGAGATATAGAATGCATGATGTATGGAACGGTGAAATCCTTTGTGGGCAATAGAGAACCTGAGTGTTGTAGCCAATCTGGCAAATTCAGTTGGGCTATTGAAAGCCTTTGTAATCTCAGTTTATTATCAATAAAGAGAATTATTTTGTATATTTTGTTTTCTTCTTTGTGCTAATATTAAGTTTAAGATAACCATTTTGAGAACTTGTCATCTTGCCTTGCACGAGTGCAAAAATAGGCTCGTGCGGTATCACACCCCCTGCGAGGACGATGATTCGGGTGATTCCGGGTTGGGGCGTGACACGATCGACCTTGAACAACCAAGTTATTTGGGTGTCTAGACTTATGCTACAAGCCGTACGATGCAACTTAGCTCTTGGGCAAGCAAAGGCTATGCCAAGCCTTGGACGATGGGACCATGCATGCTTTATCAAGCGTTATACGGACGATGTCTATCACTTAGGCTAACTCTTAGCTTTGTGGCGAAGACCAACTTTTTTCTTCTCCCAAGCCGTGGGACGAAGGACCGAGTGTCAATTTTGAAAGCCATCGTGCAACACTTCTAAGCCGACCGTGGGACCTTTTTCCATGTTCTAACTCAATCGACCCGACTTGGGATTATTCCCTTAGCTATGTAGATTCATCTATTTTATAATCAAACCTACTTGTGCATTTAAAAACTTTTATTTTATTAGTACAAATGCCAAGCTGAGGCAAGTTTACCGAAGCCACCCACCTGAACGAGGAGTCGCCTCGACCGAGCGGATCTTTGAGCAAGCCATTGCATGGCTAAGTCTAAACGCCGTCGACGTTCCAATTCCTCCGATTGACTGAGCGGGATGGAGCACTACAAAAACTATGAATTGCTGATCGATCTCGACACGATGTTGGTCCAGGTTTTCGAGAACCCAAAAGCTCTAAAAACCTATATCATGAATTGCCAATCAAGCCTGTCGTATGCTTTTTTTATGTCCAGTTTGATCGCAATGTTCACTCCCCTAGCCGGAAGTTTCATGCATGTGATCATTTCCAGGGCCATCAGAATGTTGTCAAGAATGTTCCTTCCGCGAACAAATCCACTCTGCTCCTCAAAATAAATTTAGGGAGGATCTCGGTTATATGGTTGGCGATGATCTTAGAGAAGATTTTGTTAGTGAAGGTGCACAAGCTTATAGGGCAGAAGTCTTTGAAGGTCTCTGGGTTGTCCTGTTTGGGGAAAAGAATTAGGTTAGCACATGAAATAGATCTGGGGCACCTGGCTCCCTGAAAAAGGCAATGACCGCCTCGTGGATGTTCGACTTGATGATGTCATAGCATGATCTAAAAAAAACACCAGTGAATCTGTCAGAAATCGGTACGTTATGCTCGTCAAGAGCAGATACCGCATCTTTGACTTCAAGTTCGGAAGGGAGTAGGCCCAGCTTAGTGTTGTCAGAGTCGTCAATTAAGCTTGGGATCTCAGCCAGAAATTCATTGTCCCTGGAGATAGCGTCTTTGGGGAATAGTTGGGAAAAGAATTTGGCAGAAGCCAATTGGGTACCCCTTTGATCTTTGATTATGTTCCTGTTATCATCGACAATCTGGTGGAGGTTAAGCTTCTATCTCCCTCACAGTCCCAGGTGAGTCTAGCTTTCTGTTTCCATAATTCAGTCTCCACTTTTAGGCAGAATTTCAGGAGCACTCTGGTAAGGTTGAGGGAGGCGCGGGCAGCGGAAGATCTGTCGATCTCGAAAAGAGCTTCCGTACGGGTGATATCATCCTCCGCAGTCCGAACAGCCTGTAAAATATCCCCGAATGCTTCCTTACTCCATACAGATAGAGCTTTTCTGGTGGCTTTGAGTTTGTTCGCGATATGAATAGGGGAGCGAGGGTGTTACCATCGCTCCAAGTGGAGGCTACGATAGTCCTGAACTGGGGGTGGTGACTCTAGAAGTTGAGGAAGCAGGAACGTTTCTTGATCTGGTTCGATTTGCTTCTAATTTCAATGGGGATAGGAGAGTGATCCGATTCGGTAGTGTTGAGGTACGTGAGACTTGAGATGATATCCATATCCGACCATTTTGAGTTGTTTAGGGCTCGATCAAGACGAGAGTACTGCCTTCGCGCACTTTTCTGCATGTTGCACCAAGTGAATGCACTGCCATTAAACTGAATGGGAGACAGGTGAGCGGTAAAAATGAAGTTGCTGAAATCGTTGGTGGCCGACGGCGGAGGGGGCCGACCTCCCGACTTCTCCTCTCTACTGGTGACCGCGTTGAAATCTCTAACACATAGGCAAGGGAGGTTGCCGTGGTTAAGACAAAAATTTTGTAAGTCTTCCTACAGCTGTCTGCGATCCAGAATGTCGCAACTGCCATGAACGGCAGACAAAAGGAAGCAGGAATTGTGCTTGGGGTGTTCCATCTAACACGAAAGGGCTTGAGTCAAGTCGTAGAGGATGCCGATCTTCACATCAGGTGTATAAAAGATCCAAATGTCGTGACAGCCGACGATAGCCGAAGAGAAGCCTAGCTGCATCTGGATGGACTTGATTTTGTTTGGAGGAATTTTAGGTTCAATAATGACGAGGATGTCAATTCTGTGAATTTTCTTGAGACTGCTTAAGCATCTCAAGGTGGGTTTATCTGCGAGGCCTCTCACATTCCAGGAAAGGATGTTAAGTATTTAAGCTATTGGGAGGGGGGTTTGTAGAGTTTTGCGACTGACCTAGTGGTCCTAGAAGTGACCTCCCGGTTGCTTCCTTTGTTGGGTTTTTTCGAGGTGGATATTGACTTCCTTATTCCTTTAAAGCTTTTGTCTGTCTCTTCGATTGGATGCATGTAGACTTCTCCAGCAATTTTAGCCACCGCACTTAAGAAGCAATTCGTGCTTATAATTTCCGTATTTAATGCTTGTTGCATCCTGGCGACCGATTCTTGGCCTATGTTGGCAAGAGTATCCGCCCGAATGTTGGTCACATCATGGAAGGTGGTGGGGTTGACAATAGAAATGGATTGTAGGGCAGGGGGATGTGGTTCCTCTATGTCTGTAGGAGTCTCTGGGTGCTCCAATGAAGTAGACTCCGTAGCTATGCCTCTCGTCCTAGCTGTGTCGTCGTTGTTCCCTGTCGCCCTATCCGACGAGGTATCATCAGTGGGATCTGTTGTGCCTTGTTGATCACCTATGAGCTCTAATGCTAGAATCTCAAATTTATTGGTGAGATTTGTGCCTGAGGGACTGTAAGGGACGATGGCTCTTTCCTGGCTAGCTAGTTCCTGGGCGATGTCGTTCTCCGCGCTGTTGTCAAAGCGGGTATAAGAGTTGGGTAATGGAAGGAGGGGAGATTGTGTGTGTTTTTTGGGTGCTTGGTT
>JANAVB010024399.1:14610560-14658060 GCA_029216955.1 Iris pallida | reverse complement strand
TATGTTTTGATGCCAAAGAAAATGTTTAAAAAAGAAAACTGATTCCTAAGGGAAAGGAAAATTGGGCAAAAATTGGTTCCCTCCACCACCTTGGGATTCCCCTTTCCACTCTAGGGATTAACTTTCCTTCCAAATTTCTTTGGTTTTTTCTGTCATGTCCCGATTCCAAAGAATCGATAGTCGTCCCCCGGGCGTGATGTTGTACGAACCTAGGTTGTGATCTTAAAAGACATAGTCATAAGGTTATCTGAAACACAACATCTAAGAGAGTACGTAGAGAAATTGAACAACACATTGAGATAGAGAAATTTTGTATTTTATTGATATTAGACATTATTTACAAGACTCTGTTACAATCATGCCGCGCGAGCTTACAACATGAATCGATTACAAAATAAACGCTGATGAGATAGTCGTTCCATACATTACATCTCTCAATTTACAACATAAATATTCCAGCCACCTAGGATGGAGGGAAGTCGAGACATATTCTTTGACTATTTGCAGAGAGTCTCTAAAAGTTATGCAGCGAGAGCCTTCGATGCACGGTCGAAGCTTCAAAATGCGAATGTCGCCTTGGTTAGTTGGCACGTTCCTACTGATTGTTACCACCTGTAGAAAGCGAGGATTAATACAATCACATGTACTGGTGGGTGGCTAATTAAACCCAAGCTCTCCTTTGTTCAAGCAATTTTATAAAACATGTTAGCTATTTTGTGATCTTTCTAACCGTCCTGATCGATTTGTATGTTAACATGTTAAGAGGCAAGCATTCGATGGGCAATATAACATAACTACGATAAATCTTAGCCACGGCAGAGCGTGCCGTTGCAGCGTAACTTACCATGTTTCTTCCCTGTCGGATTTATAATAAAAGCTCGTAAACAGTGTGCAAGTGGGGGTCAATGGTAATTCAAGCTATCCTGGACGTATAGCTTGGTCGAGTCGGCGACCCTTTGGTGCGGGTAGCTAGCCCCGCTGAATGTTTTAAATACCCGTGCTAGCATCCAGCACAGCTACCTTGCATTCCTCCTAGGCCGAAATGGTCCCGTAGCCTCGGGATACCATTCGAGGAAGCAAAACCTTACGCATAAGTTGTCCATGACCGTACTAGACTAAAATTAATTATTCAAGCATGGTCTACAAAATCTTTGAGAGTTAGCCAGATTTTAATGTGTGCCGCCTTATCGCTGCAACATTCGTTAATCGATTCAATCTTCATTTTGCATAGATCTATTGCAAATATGGCATAAGTAAGCATGCATCAGTTTCAGGTTATAGCGGTTCTATAGCAAGTGTTCGTGAAGAATCGTGCCATAATTTATTGATTCTATACTATGAATACAAGCATGCATTTCGTGTTTCATGCTTAATTTGAAACCAGAGGGTCAAGGGAATGAGGTCAGCCACTCACCTTAGTCTTACTTGAGGCGACGGACTAGTTGGTCGTGCTTAGACGTCGGCTACACGATCATCTGAAATCGCACAAGCAACTGATTAGAATACTGTCCCATTCAAGGAGTTCGATAAAAATTCGAAGTTCGAAAATGCAAGCCATGAAAACCATCGAAAACATTCATGAAAACCAAAGCCAAAGAGCAAGTGCGACATGAAAAACAGAGCAACGAGAGGTCTCTTCCGACTCAACCGCAGAGTCTATCCCCAAGGCACAACCCACTGAATATGTGACTTGATTCCGAAGAAGCATTTCCATAACGAGAAAAGGATCTTAATTCAATCGTTTTCGTTCGACCGATTCAATCGATCCCGATCTATCGGTTCTGACTGAATCGGTAGCAATATTGTTCATTTCTCGCGCCCCATGGATGAAAAAGGAACACGATATAGGGACGGAGCACTACACCATAACCAACTAAGAAAAAGTTTTGTCCTCAAAACTTAATAATAGAACCTAACTCTAAGAGAACAATGAAGGAAATTTCTCCTTCATCTCCGATTCAAGCTCCCAGGTCGATTCTTCGACCGAATGATTGCTCTAGAGTACGTAGAAGAGAGGAATTGCTCGATTCTGAAGGGGCTTATCCTTGTGCTCTAAGATTTGGACCGACACTTTAATATATGATAAGTCGGCGTTCAGCTCTAACTGACCAAAATCTACCACGTGGCTTAGATCGTGCACATACTTCTACAACTGAGAGACGTAGAAGACATCGTATACACCCGCTAGCGCTAGCAGCAAGGCAATTTGGTAGGCCACTAGGAGACTCGCTTGAGTATTTCAAAAGGCCCAACAAATCTCGGACTCAGCTTTTCCTTTGCACCAAACCGATAACTCCTCGCATGGGCGTCACTTTAAGAAATATGTGATCGCCTTCTAGAAAATCGAGGGATCGACGATGAATATCATCATAGCTTTTATGTCGAATCTGTATAGTCTTTAGTATTTCCTGAATGATCCAAACTTTCTGCACGGTCTGTTCCTGCAGCTCTGGGCCGAGAATCTTTCCCTCCCCGACTTCGTCCCAGCAATTGGGTAATTTGTACTTCCAATCGTATAAGGGCACATACGGCGTCATCTGCATGCTGGATTGTTAACTGTTATTATATACAAATTTGGCCAGAGGTAGATTAACGTCCCAACTCGACTTGAAATCGATTACGCAGAGCCATAGCATGTATTCGAGAATCTGATTCACACGCTTCGTTTGGCCATCGGTCTGTGGATGGTAAACCAAGCTAAAGTTCAACTTCATACCCAAAGTCGATTGAAGGCTACCCCAAAAGTGTGATAGAAATCATGTATCCCGATAAGAGATGATGGATACTGGAACTCTATGCATCTGTACTATCTGATCAAGATAAATCTGAGCCAGGCGATCGACGTTCCAAGTAACTTTAATGGCAATAAAATGTGCTGAGTTGGTTAGTCGATTGACGATGACCAAGATGGCATCATTTTCTTGTGGCATCTTTGATAGATCAATAATAAAATCCATACACACGTGCATCCACTTCCATTCTGGAATTGCCAGGTTCTATATCTTTCCGACTGGCCTCTGGTGCTCATCTCTCACCTGCTGGTAGGCCATACATTGTGACACGAAGAGTGCAACATCTTTCTTCATTTTGTACCACTAGAAGGTCGTATAGAGGTTCTTGTATATCTTAGTGTTGCCTGGATGCAAGGAGTACTTCGCATCGTATACTTTCGTTAATATTTTTTCTAAGTTCTGAATTATCCGAAACGTATAGCCTACCCTTCAATCGAAGCACGCTGGTCTCATCTTCCGCAAAGTTGGTCGCTCTACCCGTTGAAATTATCTCTTGCACTTTCTTCTGGTACGGATCATCCTTTTGAGCGATCTTGACCTTTTACCGCAAGATCATCTCTAGCTTTAGTTGCGCCAACTGCATTCCCCTGAACCGAACCCGGAGGTCGATGCCCATCTTTTCTAAATCTCGTAGTAGTCTGCTGTTGATGGATAGCGAGGCAATGTATTTTTGACTCAGAGCATCTACCACAACATTTTTTTGCCCGACGTATAGTCAATAGTTAAGTCGTAATCGTTGGTTAGTTCAAGCCAACGCCTTTGTCGCAAGTTTATCTCCTTCTGAGTGAATAGATACTTGAGGCTCTTATGAATCGTGTAAATCCTGCACACTACAACATAAATGTAGTATCGCCACAGTTTTAGCACAAACACAATCGCCGCTAACTCCAGGTCATGAGTGGGATAGTTCTTCTCATGCAACTTTAGCTGTCGGAAAGCAAAAGATATCACCTTGTTCCGTTGCATTAGCACATACCCCAAACCCTGATCGGAAGCATCTCTGAAAATCTGGAATCCCTCAGTCCCTTCTGGAAGTGCGAGTATCGGGGCCGAGATGAGCTGTTACTTTAACTTCTAGAAGGAAGGTTCACAGTCGTCTGACCATTCAAATACGACTCCTTTCTGAGTGAGGCGAGTCAGAGGCGATGCGATCTTCACGAAATCCTTCACGAAGCGTCTGTAGTATCCCACCAAACCAAGAAAGCTTTGAATCTTGTCGACTGATGTAGGCTATTTCCAATCAACAATGGCTTCAACTTTTTTTTCGGTCGACTACAATGCCTTCAGATGAAATGATATGTCCAAGGAACGATACATTGCTCAGCCAGAATTCGTACTTGCTCTACTTCGTATACGACGGATTCTCTCGAAGAGTCTGGAGCATGGTCCGACATTCTGCATGTTGTGACCTATTCTTCGAGTAGACGAGAATATCGTCAATGAAGAGTATGACAAATTTGTCAAAAAAAGGTTAAAACACCCAATTCATAAGATCCATGAAGGCAGCAGGGGCGTTTACAAGGCTGAATGGCACCACTAGGAACTCAAAATGGTCGTATCGAGTGCGAAAGGCTAACTTCGGCATGTCGTCTGGCTTGATCTTGAGTTGATGATAGCCCGAACGGAGATCAATCTTCAAAAATATCGAGGCACCTTGTAACTGATCGAATAAGTCATCTATGTGGGATAGTGGATATTTGTTCTGGACGGTGGCTTTATTGAGATCACGGTAATCGACGCATAGACACATTGACTCATCTTTTTTCTTCACGAGCAGCACGGGCGCCCCCCATGGAGAAATATTAGGCCTAATGAATCCCTTGTCGAAAAACTTATACAACTGAATTTTGAGTTCCTTTAGCTCTGTAGGGGCAAGTCTGTACAGAGCTTTGGAGATCGGTCGGGTGTCGAAGAATATATAAATGGTGAAAACTCGATCTCTTAATAAAGTGGCATGCCGGGTAGCTCGTCCGAAAATACATCAAGGAATTCTACCATAACGTCGGTCTGACCCTCATTTGTACCATCCTGTCACATGTCTTGAATAGACACCAAATAGCTTTCACATCCGGAATACAACATCCTTCGAGCTAATATCATCGAGATCACCATACAGGTCGATGATGCCACACTACATGAATTACAGAATTCTGGCACTCCAGGTATGCTAAAGTTGATCGTCTTTTCTGCACAGTCGATGGTGGCATTACAAGCGCCGAGCCAATCCATTTCTAGTATGATGTTGTAGTCCTTAATATCAAGAACTATCGCATCGAGATACACCTGTTTACCCCCGATACAAATGATTCCATCCCTGCAGCCCAAGTGTACATGTAGTAATGTGCGGTATGCTTACACTAAGATCGAGGCCTAGCGGTATCATAAAAAATTTGTGCACGGCGATAAAGTTTGCCGATATAAAGCTATGTGTGGCACCTGAATCAAACAGAATGCGAGCAGGCTTTTTATTGAAAAGTAATATACCTTTCATGACCATATCAGATGCGAATGTCTCATCCTGGGTCATGGCGTAGACTCGTCACTGGGCATTAGGATGGCGGTCTTGGCCATTCGGTTTGTGCGGCTTGAGGAGCCCGAGGTGCTTGGCCTTGGTTCTGCTGGTACTGCTACTGTTGAGGCACCATTGTGTTCGGCCTTCTGGTCTGACAGTTTGAGTGCAGATGGCCCGTCTTACCATAGTGCCAACATATGCCTTCAGAGACATGGTAGTCAACGGCATGGTGCCCGATGTTGTTTTATTTATTGCAGCGAGTGCCTGGGTTCTGCCCTTGGTATACGCCCTGGTGGCTATTTTTGGACGCTTATGCGCGTTGTTGCCTCCTTACTATGGCATTTGTGATTATTATAGTGCACAACGCCGGTAGTGGCAGGAGCATACTAAGGCTCCAGGTAGAGGGCGTAGTTGAGTGACTCACCCATTGTGTACTGTTATGTTTCCCTGCTTCAGCTGCATAAATTCATTTTCTTTCGCCTGACGGATCGCTGCGGGAAGATACTCGACTTCAAGGCCTTGAGGAATGTAGTCCAAGATATCGGCACAGTGGAGTCATCGCGATAGATCACTTGCTTTTATACAGCTTACCAGTTGTGCACGTTCAACCAAAGTTAAAGTTGAGCGCAGACAACTTGCTTGTCTTCATCGATGCCAAGGAGCTCAAAATTATTTTGATCTCTTCTAGCCAAATAGATGGGTCTTTGGTGCCAGAGAAGGAAGTACGAAACACCTTCTTGAAGTTAGTGATGTCGAATGTGTTATTCTCTGGCGGTGCAAGCTTAGTGGGTCGTGTCACAGGTTCGACAGTACGGGTTGTAGAATTCCCGTTGGTCACGATCGTTTTTACCAACTGCCATAGCTAGTCAAGTTGCCCTTGCTGCATCTTGAACTGCACTTCAAATCGGGCTTCAAATTTGGTCTGTCGCCTTTCGGACTACAGGCACAGCTTCTCACTTTTTTATTGGAATGCTGCATCCTGCCTCTGCTGTATTTCGAGCATATACAACATCCTCTCCATAGGATTGCTGGAAGGCTCGGCTTCGGAAGGCATCCTCCCAATCAGGTTGACAGAAGGCTCGGCTTCGGAACTATCCGAGCCGCTAGAAGCGCTCGTCTCGTTCTCTACCGGAGGTTCCACAACTTATGGGATAAAAGGCAACTCTCGTTAGTTTCAAAAAATGTCCAGTGTTCACCGTATGGAACAACTTATCTCATCGACATAAGGTCAATGGTTCGAGACTGGAGCCCAAAGACGTAAAGCCATGCTCTGAAGCATGGTGGGCCCATAACCTACAGGTCCCATGATTGAAACCTAGCTCTGATACCATTATGTCATGCCCCGATTCTAAAGAATCGATAGTCGTCCCCCGGGTATGATGTCTTGCGAACCTTGGTTGCGATCGCATAAGACATAGTCATAAAGTTATCTGAAACATAACATCTAATAGAGTACGCAAAGAAATTGAACAACACATTGAGACAAAGAAATTTTGCATTTTATTGATAATAGACATCATTTACAAGACTCTATTACAATCATGCCGTACGGGCTTACAATATGACTCGATTACAAAATGAACGCCGATGAGATAGTAATTTCATACATCACATCCCTCCATTTACAACAAAATTATTCCAGCCACTTGGGATGGAGGGAAGTCGAGACATATTCTTGGACTGTTTGCAGAGAGTCTCCAAAAGTTATGCAGCAAGAATCTTTGATGCGCGGTCGAAGCTTCAAAATGCAAATGTCGCCTTGGTTAGTTGGTGCGTTCCTCCTGATTCGTAGCACCTGTAAAGAGCGAGGATCAGTACGATCACATATACTGGTGGGTGGCTAATTAAACCCAAGCTCTCATTTGTTCAAGCAGTTATATAAAATATTTTAGCTATTTTGTGACCTTTCTAACCATCCTGATCGATTTGCATGTTAACATGTTAAGAGGCAAGCATTCATTAGGCAATATAACATAACTATGATAAATCTTACCCACGGCAGAGCGTGCCATTGCTGCGTAACTTACCATATTTCTTTCCCGTCAGATTTATAACAAAAGCTTGTAAATAGTATACGAGTGGAGGTAACTGGCAAGTCAAGCCATCATGGACATATAGCTTGGTCGAGTCGGCGATCCTATCAGCATGAGTAGCTAGCCCTGCTGAAAGTTTTGAATGACCCATGCTCGCATCCAATACAGCTACTTGCATTCCTTCAAGGCCAAAACGGCCCCTTGGTCTCGGGTTACCGTTCGAGGAAGCGAAATCTTGTGCATAAGTTGTTCATGACCGTAATAGACTAAAATTAATTATTCAAGCATGGTCTACAAAATCTTTGAGAGTTAGCCAGTTTTTAATGTGTGTCGCCTTATCGTTACAACATTTGTTAATTGATTCGATCTTCATTTTGCACAGATCTATAGCAAATATGGCATAAGTAAGCATGCATCAGTTTTATGCTATAGCGGTTCTATAGCAAATGTTCGTGAAAAATTGTGCCACAATTTATTGATTCTACACTATGAATATAAGCATGCATTTTGTGTTTCATGTTTGATTTAAAACCAGAGGGTCGAGGGGAAGGAAGTCAGCCACTCACCTTAGTCTTATTTGAGGCGAGGGACTGGTTGGCCGCGCTTAGACGTCACCTACGCGATCACCAGAAATCACACAAGCAACTGATTAGAACATTGTCCCATTCAAGGAGTTCGATGCGAATGTGAAGTTCGAAAACACAAGCCATGAAAACCATCGAAAATATTTACGAAAACACATTCACTAAAACCAAAGCCAAAGAGCAAGTGCGGCATGAAAAGTAGAGCAACTGGAGGTCTCTTCTGACTCAGCCACAGTTCTCGAGGCACAACCCGCTGAATATGGGATTTGATTCCGAATAAGTCTTTCCATATCGAGAAAATGATCTTAATTCAATCGTTTCCGTTCGACCGATTCAATCGTTCCCGATCTATCGGTTCCGACTGAGTCGGTAGCGACAGTGTTCCTTTCTCATGCACCTCATGGAAGGAAACGGGACATAATGTAGGGACGGGGCACTACATTACCAAACACCGAAAATAAAAATGGAGGGGAATTATAATTTCTCAAAGGAAATGAAATGAATAAGGAATTGATTTCCTTTCCTTTCCTTTCCATGAGGCCTAAGAACACATGTTAAGGATAATTAATACACAGTTTTTTACTTTGAAAATTATGCTCAATGCTTAATAAATATTAAACAAGTAACTTTTTGCTTTAGAAAATGTTATCAAGATCCAATACAATAATTTTCCAATGCAAAGAGTTTACCTGCAATGAATCTTAACTACATTTTTCAATACAAAAAAACTATTTTTTTAATATTTGTTGAATTTTGAACACAATTTTAAAAGTAGAAAGTTATATATTAATTATCTTTAATATGTGTTCTAAGGATATATGTTAACAAAATTCACAAATGACATACAAGATTTACTCAAACTAATAAATACTACCAACTCTCATCTTTGCTGGTCAATGGATAGAATTATATCACCACAACAGCCACAAACACGTGTTTTCTTGCATAGATACTGATGATAGTAACTTGATATACAATTTTCTACGGATTAATTAACAAACTACTATAGTAAGAATAAAATAAGAATCGGTTGTATACCGTCCGGATTTCCTTGATTAGTGTTGCATTCCTTGGTGACACCTGGTTCAGCCATACTTTGACACTGTAGAAGAATCAAATTAATAAGCTTAGTCTCTAATATTATTGTGACCAAAATACTAAAAGACCAACTAACCGAAAATGATAAAGATGTAACAATCATGGAAGCCGAAGATGACCACATGTACATGTAGAAATTATTGTATATAAAACACATGATCACATAATTTCTAAGATAATTTTTGTTAGAATTTGGCTCGTTATTTAGTAATCTCAATAGTAATAGAATTGGAACAATTTTTTTATCTTAACTAGACAATAATTTTTTAATGTTATATTTACATAGGCTTGATTTTTTATGTATGACACATGATATAATATATAAATGGGCCTAACCTAATGTATTTTTTATTGAATTTTTCATAACTTCTTGGATATAATCTCTGAAGACTCCTTGTGTCCCCTTTGTGTACTTTTTCTAATATTGGGGGTTACGAAATTGTAGTGATCTTGTAAAAACTTGTAATCTTATTTAGTAGTAATCTCGCTCTCTCGGTGTTTTTTTACCAGTTATGGTTTTGCACTTAATTATTGTCTTTGAATTTTTGTGATCTTTATTTTTCAACATAACTTGACTTCCATATTTGGCTTGCGGGTATTGGTTGTTAGCGAACTCTCATCTTGGAGAATAGTTTTCGTTTATTCCCAACAAGTGGTATCCGAGCTTTAGTTGATGATTCGGAAAATCGGCAATGGCGCCGAAGTCTATGCAATGTTCAGACGATTTGAGGTGACGAAGTTCATCGAGCAAAGAAACTTCGTGACAAAGATCTTTTGGTGTAACAAGGCCTTCACAATATTTTCTTGGAAAAATCCAAAAGATGAAGAGTGGGAGGACAAGGAGATGTTGGCTACTAGCTCCATCATGTTGTGTTTAGCCTATAATATTCTCTTCAATATCAAAGAGAAAGAAACTACGATCGAGCTTTGGAAAAAGCTGGAGAGGGTGTACATGTCAAAGTCTATCACGACAAGGCTCTACTTGAAACAACAGTTATATAGTCTGAGGATAAAGGAAAATGAAAATCTACTGGAACACTTGAATGTATTTAACGGACTTTTGAACCATATTTACATTGTTGGTCCAAAAGTGGCAGAAGAAGATAAGACCTTATTGTTTCATACCTCGCTTCCCTTTGTGAACGAGCACACAATGACTACGCTTATATATGGAAGGGATATGGTGATTCATACGCTTCTATATGGGAGGGATATGGTGATGCTGGTGAAAACCACTACATCAATTTTAACTAAACAACTATTTAAAAGTCTTGGTTTTGAGGGTGAACAATTGACAATAGTGGAAGACAGGAGAGTAAGGATTCTTGATAAAGGATCGAGAGCAGTATGACGTGGATCAACATTAAGGAAGAAAGGCAACACGTGTTGTTATTGCAAGAATTTTTTTCCACATAAGAAGAAATTGTCTGCAACGTGAGGAGAAAAAAAATGATCGTGAAGATACGACAGTGGTGGAGCAAATTAAGGCGTGATGACACCTGGGACGATCTACTCACGGTATTTCGGGATAATGAAGCTACTCTTGGCTGGATATTAAATTATGATAGTTCGCTACATATTTTCTCAGATGTATCTTATATTGCTTTACTGGAGAAGAAGATTGGTACTGTTTGCTTGGATGATGACTATGTTTATGAGATCGCTGGTGAAAAGATATTAAATGTTAAGATACACAATGGCATGATGTGCATACTTAGTGGAGTAGGATACGTGCTAAAGATGCGCAAGAATATTCTCATATCGTTAGGCAAGTCATATTCTGTGGGATGTGATTTATCAGTGAGCGATGGAGTTCTAAAAGCGACACGCGGTTGCACTGCGCTCATGAAGGGAGAGAATATGTGACACAATTTATCGGTTGGTAAGGAATACTGTTCGAGGTAATGATCCTATTATTTATGTGATGATTGGAATGGATATCTGGGATGGTCAGTATGTAGCTTGTAAACCTATCATAGCTCGAGAACAATGAGTCACATTTATTGATCCAGGTACGATGACGGTTAATATTTCAGAATATTATTAAGGTGTAGCAATCTTGTAATGCCTTGTAATCTTGTTTAGTAGTGATCTCGTTCTTCCGGTAATTTTTTACCGATTAAGATTTTCTATTTAATTATTTTATCTGTCTTGAATTTTTGTAATCTTTATTTTTCCTGCATAATTCAACTACTGTGTTAAAAAATGCAACTTTAAAGGAAGGATAATCAGCCTCGCTCTCATGGCGACCATCTTCTTCCTTCTCAGGGTCTTTCGCCATACCTCATACATTATTCCCTGATAACATTCACTCCATTCTCTCCATTCCACTATACTCTTCTCCATTTCCCATTTCCTTTCTCTGCTTTTCAATATCTAGTTCACTTTCCCTGTAATGGAATCTTCTACTTTTACTGAAGTTTTAGAAAAATTTGGATCACTTTTCTCCTCTACCACTTCCACCTATCCGGACACTTCTACCACTCCCTTCTCCAATCCTCAAGCAGAATGGCAACAATATATCTTCTTCAAAATTCTCTCTAAAAAGCAGTATCCATCCCACATCATCATTGCCACTGTGTCCAAGATGTGGAAGCGAAAAGGTAATGTTAAAGTATTTGAATATTTCAAAGGATCCTTCGCTGCTAAATTTGACTATGTGGATGATCTTGATTACACTATGGACAATGGTCCATGAAAATTCAGTAATCATCTTATTATTCTTGAGAGGTGTTTACCCAACAAACCAAGTGAGTATCTATTTGATAAAACAGAGTTTTTTGTCCAATTTCATGGCCTCCCTGTTAATCTCCTCACCATCGACTTCATTTCAACCCTGGCGGCTAAAATTGGCTCTGTAAAGCCCATATCTATTGCTGAAGCTGCTAACTGGAGTCTGTTTGCTCGTACAAAGATCAAAATTTATATTTTGAATCCTCTATTCAGAAGTCTTCGTGTTCCAATGGGTAATAATTCATTCTGCAATGTGGATCTCAGGTACGAGAGACTTACTAAATTTTGCCTATTTTGTGGTAGACTGGGTCATGGTGTCAAAAATTGCCACACACATAAGAAATTCTCTTCTATGCAAGATGGGAATTGGACTACAGATCAGAAAAATTAGTTTTCTCAACTATTGAATAGAAGATTTGATCAATCTATTCATGTTACCCATGCTTTGAGATTTACTAAACATGCAGATTCACGTACAACATCCCGTCCATCGTCGGAACCTCCAATTCCGGCGACGGTTACTACCAATGTGTCACTCCCCGTTCCCAGAATGCATATTTTTATACTTGTACAACTTATATATATATTTATTTAATATTTATCATGTATTATCCTGTATTTAAATTCCTATAATTTTATGTTAATTAATTATCTGCTTTTTAATTTTCATGTTAATTAATTTCCTGTAATTTTATTTCTGTATTTTATTTCCTGCTGTTATTCCCTGCATTTATGGTTCGGCCTAGATTGGTTCTTCTCGGGTTTATGGTGGTTCACATGAACCGAACCCCCATAAAACCCCCACCTACCACCCCTTCCATATTTAAAGCCCCCATCTCCTTCTCTCTCTTCATTACTCCCATTCTTCACCATTACTTCTTCTTCTTCCTCTCATCACTCTCTACCTACCAGGAGAAGGCAAGTACATCTTGCTTCTCCTTCACCCGTTTTTATAGTTCACTTGTCTTCCCCTTGTGATTCTAAGAGAGTTTACTACTTAGCATTTTTGATTTCTGTGGCTTATTTCTCCTAGATCTAAGTTGTTGTATTCACGGTTGTTCATGGGTTTTTGATCTCCCAGACTTGGCGTGTTTTCGGAAAGAGATAGTTCATGTGGCAGAGCTTCTCATTCCACACTTTTCTGAACCATAGGAATCTTGATTGGAGTTCGGAAGATTTTGTCACGCACACGTCCTTACGTGTTTGCATGAATTTTTAGTCACGCTCACGTTCTTACGTGCCAGCGTGAATTTTTAGTCACGCACACGTCTTTACGTGTTAGCGTGAATTTTGAGTCACGCTCACGTCTTTACTTGCGTGCGTGACATTTGAGTTACGCACACGTCTTTGCGTGCGTGCGTGAATTTCTTATCACGCTCACGCTGTGCGTGCATAAATTTCTTATCACGCTCTCGCTGTGCGTGCGTGAATTACTGCTTACCCTTCACGCTATGCGTGCGTAGATTTCTTATCATACTTTTTCACGCTCATACGCTCACGCTGTGCGTGCCAGCGTGAACCACTTTTCACGCTCACGCTTGCCAGCATGAATCACTTTATACGTTTACTCCTTCATGCTGAACTTGGCGTACCTTTTAACGCGTACGATTCTTGCGTGACTTGTTGGCCTTAGCATAGACTTGGCGTGACTTGTTGGCCTTAGCATAGACTTGTTGGCGTGACTTCCGATCTGGGTGTTTCTATTTTGTTCTATAATTTATTCATTTAATGTTGGCATGATAATTCTCCTATTATATCCTTACGCCTTTTTATGAACTCGATAATCTTAGCATCTTAATATTTTTGATACATATGGTTGTGTAGAACGTGTCCTGTGTCTTGATTGGTTTATGGATACCCAGTAAGACTGGAACTTGACCTTGAGAGTTATAGACTCGACCCATTTAATGCTAATTGACTTTCATGCCTTGTCACCATTGATGACGATGGTTATCTTGACTAAAATCGATCATGCGTTCCTAGTTGAAACTAAGAGACTGGCTAGTCGTCTTATTGAATTAAATGAATGAGACACGTTCATGTTATGAACTATTGTAATCGACTGGCTGATCCCGAATATTGACATACAGGCACATGCAGGCTTCAAACTATTTATTTATTTATTTATTTTACAAAAAGAAGATGTGTACTTTATGGTCAAGGCATGATTATTCTGTGGTTAGTTTGGATTGTTGCATTACGCTATGCAAGACCTACAACCTAACCGCACTGGTATCGTTGTAGAGTTGCGCATATCATACCCCGTACGAAAGTACTCATTTGAATGACCATGATCCACGGCATGGAATTTCACTCAACGTAGAGACTATTAAGTTAAATAAAAATAATAAATGCATGGAGAGAATGAATTCCCGAGTTCTTACATGGCAGCCCTCTTGGGACTAGTAGTGCCCGACAGGCCGGATGGTTCCCACAGATACTGTAAACCTGCCACACGGATAGGGAGCGGTATCTGCTTATATTATTATTGTATATTATATATTGATGATGGGCGTCCCGCTGGGACTCGTCTAATTCATGATTGGCGCAATTGATTGACTGGATAGACTAGCCTTGCTCACACATAGTAAGAACTGAGGAATCCCTATTTGCATAATTCCAGGATAACTTGGGACTCACAATAGCAAGCCGTAGGGATTGATTGGCCGTTTAAGATAATTTTTTTGTGTACTGTACCTACTCTGTTGCCTAACTGAGATGACCAGAATGTCAGGACATGACGGGCCAACTTCTGTCCTTGTTTGGTTGGGAGGTTGGTTCGAAGTGTCGTGATGTTATGTGAATCCTATTGGAAAGCAGAGATCTATTATTTTATTCTCTTACTTACTGGTTTAATCCTGCATATCGTCCTTCCTTGTGGTACTTGCTATTAGAGGTCTAACCTCTCTGGTTTTGCATGGCCAGATTTAGAGCCGGTTTCCGAAGACTCAGCTTACTTCCACCTCCAAGATGGTCAATACTAGGGGAATGATCGCAGGAGGACTCGAGTGGGTTCCTTACTTCACCACTCGTTTTGTTATTTACTTCATACTTATCCGTTTGGCACCGACATGTTAGTCAGATTGTCTTGTACTTACTTTTACATAATTATAACTAAGTCAGACTGCAGCTGATAACAATTGTGTACATGTTACTATATCATCTGGCTATGTTTTGTAAAGCCAGATCTCAAAAATATTTTGACTAAGCGTTTGGGACGCCTTACTGCTTTATCTTACATGTTCTCTATTTTTGCTTCTTGTTTGAATGATTGAGACAATAGATGTGAAGTGACCATAGAAAGACTTTTATGTAGTATGCACCCCCTCGTCTGGTTAGACAGCATTGATCGTATTATACGGTATTCATCTACCCGTAATACGTAGCTGGCTGAGTCATTTCCCCGCTCTCCAGTATTCTGGTTCTGGGGCATGACAAGGTTTTAGTGGTGGCCCATGCAGGTCTGATTTTAGACTTGTGGGGTGTTTTTGATTTATAGGATGTCTCAATCACACGTGTCCCCCCTTGGTCTCATGATTCATTGTTCTCAACCCTTGCTTGACATTCCGGTATCCTTTGACTTCATTGATCCTTCATGTCCGGTTGTTTGATTGTTCTATTGTCCCTTTCCTTAGGGGCACTTCGTCCACATTGGTCAGAGCTGGACAGCAACAACAAGGGCAACATGGGCAGCATGACCAAGTTGGTCAGCAACAAGGGCCAGTTTCACCTCAGGAGAGTATCCAAGAAGAAGTGATAGTAGAACCAGCAGCTGAACCGCGGTATCCGAAAGTTCCAACGCCACCCATAGTTCCACCTACCCCTGTGGAAGTGGACACACCAGCCCTTCTGGAGATCATGAAAGGAATGGTGGCTACTCAGCAACATCAGATATTGGCCCAGCAGCGCATGCACACTCAGCTACAAGAGCAGAATGTGTTGCTCAACCAAGAATTACAGACGGCTTTGGAAAGAGGAGTGAGGACTGATTCAGGAGCATCAGCCAGGTTTTGCAAGTACAACCCCCGCCGTTTCGAGGGCACGGAGGATGCCATCTCAGCAGATGCATGGCTTAAGGATATTGAGGCTATTCTGATAGCAGCTAAGGTACCGGCAGAAGAACGTGTGGATCTAGTGAAGTTGTTACTTCAGGATCTCGCACGTGATTGGTGGGAATCAGAGGAAGTGGGCATCAGACGTCCTGTGGCTTGGGACGATTTCACTGCAAGATTCAAGACCAAGTACTATGGAGTTGTGGCACGGTTTGAGCTACAACAGAAGTTTATCAACCTCAGGCAGGCCGACAAGACTGTAGATGCTTATACAGTGGAGTTCTACAGATTGAGTAGATTCGCCCCAGAGATGGTAGCAACAGAGAGCCAGAGGGCCATGAGGTTTCAGCAAGGATTTCATCTTGAACTCTTGTAATTGATAGAGGGGCACAATTACCAAACTTTTGATGAAGTATTGACGGCAACTCGAAGGCATGAGATCACCATTCAGAGGCTTACGGCAAGAACTGGGGGTCAGAAGAGATCCCACAGTCAGATTGAAGGAGGAGGGGGAGCAGCGCCCCGAACAACAGCACCACCCACTGGTATTCGTATCCATGATGTGGCGATACGAGGACCAGCACCACCACCCAGGCAGCAGCAACAGCAACAGAGGAAGAACCAGCAACCCCCGGCGGGCTGCACTTATTGTGGAAAGATGGAACACACTAGAGATGTGTGTCGGACATTGAACGGACTGTGTCTGATATGTGGAAATCCAGACCATCGGGTTACCACATGTCCCATGAATTTGAGGTCAGGAGGACCAGGGCAACAGTTTCCTGCTCTGCCAGCACCAGGGGCAGGCCAGTATCGAGGACCAGCAGTGGCAGTAAGGCCGTTGGCACAACGTCCGTTACTGCCGCAGGCTCAGATGTTTCGGCAGCAGGGGCCGCCGATGCAGCAACACCAGCATAGACCACCCCAACATCATCAAGGAAGGGGCCAGCAACAACATCAGGTTAGGCCGCAGCATGGAAACCATCAAGGAGGTCGAGGGCAAGCATTCACTCTGTCCTTGGAGGAGGCATTGGCATCGGGAGATATTGTGGCAGGTAACATTCTCGTCGCCTCATATCCCGCAGTAGCATTGTTTGATTCGGGAGCATCCCATTCATTTATATCTGCACAATTTGCGACACGACAAGGAATGGAGTTCGAGGCATTGCCAGGGAGGTTGAATATACTCACTGGTAATGGGCTCGTAAGAGTTAGTAGAGTTATTTTAGAATGTAGCGTTGTAGTTTGCGGGCATTCTTTACCCGCCCGGTTGATAGAATTTCCTGTTGGAAATTTCGACGTTATCTTAGGCATGGACTGGCTGAAAGACAGTCATGCGACAATAGATTGTCGTAGAGGGAGTGTATCTTTTGATATTCCAGGCATGAAGAGATTCACCTTAGTCAGATCAGAGGTAACTCAACAAGAGCAGGGAGTAATAACGACAATGGAAGAAGTTCAGATTTCGAAGGTAGTTGAAGAGTTTCTAGACGTATTTCCTGAAGAACTTCTAGGTCTACCACCAGTTAGAGATATTGAGTTCAGTATAGAATTGGCAACAGGAACTAAACCGATATCAGATCGGGTTTACAGAAAGGCGGATTGAGAGCAGGCCAAGGTATATCAGCACATAGAGGAACTGAAGGAGAAGAAGTTCATCCAAGCTAGCGTGTCACCATAGGCAGCACCAGTGGTACTTGTGGGAAAGAAGGATGGGTCATCCAGATTGTGCATTGACTACAGAAAGCTTAACGCGGAAACAGTAAAGAACAAGTACCCACTACCCAGGATCGACGGCTTATTTGATCAGTTGAGCAAAGCTAGAGTTTTCTCCAAGATAGATCTTCGTTCAGGGTACCATCAAGTGAGGGTTCGGAAGGAAGATATTCCCAAGACAGTATTCAGGTCGAAATATGGGCATTATGAATTCTTAATAATGCCGTTTGGTTTGACCAATGCTCCAGCAATATTCATGGATTTGATGAATCGCGTCTTTATGCCATACTTAGACCAGTTTGTCGTTGTGTTTCTTGACGACATTCTCGTATACTCTGCTAGTGAAGAGGAGCATAAAGACCACCTCAGAAAAGTGTTACAGGTTCTGAGAGAGAACCAGTTGTTTGCCAAGCTCAGCAAGTGTGAGTTTTGGTCGGATCACATTTCATTTTTGGGTCACATCATATCAGGAGCTGGAGTAGCAGTAGATCCCAAGAAGGTAGAAGCAGTAGAAAGTTGGCTAGTACCCAAGACCGTAGCAGATGTGCAGAGCTTCTTGGGATTGGCAGGATATTACAGAAGATTTGTGTCAGACTTTGCAAGGCTTTCAGCACCCATGACCCGCTTGACCCGGAAGGATGTACCATTCGTTTGGTCGACAGAATGCCAGGCATCATTTGAGAATTTAAAGCAGAAGTTGATATCAGTACCTATTCTTACATTACCAGTGGGACCCGGAGGTTTTACAGTATATTGTGATACGTCAGGTAAAGGACTTGGATGTGTCCTTATGCAACATAGGAAGGTGATAGCGTATGCATCTAGGCAGCTTCGGGACCACGAGAAGAATTACCCAACTCATGATTTGGAATTTGCGACAGTAGTGTTTGCTCTGAAGCTATGGAGGCATTACTTATATGGTGACCGAGTAGAGACGTACACACACCATAAAAGTCTAAAGTACATCTTTACTCAGAAGGAACTAAACATGAGGCAGAGAAGATGGCTGGAGTTGATCAAGGATTATGACGTAGAGCTTCAGTATCACCCAGGCAAGGCTAATGTAGTGGCAGACGCTCTCAGTAGGAGAGACGGCACATTTATGTTGACAACACAGAGGCATATCTTAGAAGACCTTCAGGAGATGGGCATCGAAGTTATACTTCCTAGTGATGTAGGAGTTCTAACAAGTCTGCAAGTTCAATCCGACTTGGTAGACAGGATCAAGGCAGCTCAGGCACAGGATCCAAGGATTCAGAAGCTTAGGGCAGAATGTGAGTCAGGACTCAGGAAGGAGATGAGAATTCATGAGGATGGTACACTTAGGTTTGGATCACGTCTATGTGTGCCTAGTGGAGATATCAGACAGGAGGTTATGGCAGAAGCTCACAGTTCTCAGTATTCTATTCACCCAGGAGGGACCAAGATGTACCAATATATCAAGCAGCATTTCTGGTGGAATGGGATGAAGAGGGAGATAGCTAGATTTGTTTTCCGTTGCTTGGTATGTCAGCAAGTGAAGGCAGAACAGCAGAGGCCAGCTGGGTTATTGCAACCGCTTCCTATTCCAGAATAGAAATAGGAGCATATTACAATGGACTTTGTGACCGGTTTACCGAGATCACCAAGTGGTAAGGACGCTATTTGGGTGATAGTGGACCGACTTACGAAGGTAGCACACTTTCTTCCTTTCAGAGTAGGGCAATCTACAGAAAAGTTGGCAGAGTTGTATATGCAACAGATAATCAGGCAGCATGGAGTCCCTATCAGTATTGTGTCAGACCGCGATACCCGCTTTACATCACATTTCTGGAAGAGTTTACATCATAGTGTGGGTACCAAGTTAAGATTTAGCACGGCTTACCATCCGCAGACGGATGGTCAATCAGAACGAACGATTCAGACTTTAGAAGACATGTTGAGAGCTTACACTCTAGATTTTGGAGGGTCTTGGGAGAGTCACCTGCACTTAGTCGAGTTCTCGTACAATAATAGTTATCAGGCTAGTATCCAGATGGCGTCATTCGAAGCATTATATGGTAAGAAGTGCAGGTCACCGCTTGCATGGGACGATATCGGGGAGAGGAAGATGTTAGACCCAGAAATGATTGTTCAAACGGTTGAAGTGGTTAAGGGAATTAGAGAACGACTTCGAGTTGCGCAGGACCGGCATCGTCATTGGGCGGACCAGCATCGTAGGCCGTTAGAGTTCTCTATTGGGGACCACGTATTCTTGCGGATCTCACATACTCGTGGGGTCATTAGATTTGGCGTTCACGGGAAATTGAGTCCGCGGTACGTGGGCCCATTTGTTATTCTTGATCGGATAGGCGATGTTGCTTATCGTTTATCCCTCCCACCTTCGTTACGAGAGGTGCATGACGTATTTCATGTATCTCAGTTACGTAGGTATGTATCGGACCCAAGCCATATCCTCGATCATTCTGAGCTGGTTGTTGGTACCAACCTGTCTTACGAGGAACAGCCTGTATCCATTTTGGACCGAAGAGAGAAGATACTTAAGAACCGAACAATTAGTCTTGTCCATGTTGCTTGGGGTCATCACTCCTTGGGAGAGTCAACGTGGGAACGTGAGGATGATATCCGATCACGTTATCCACACCTGTTTGACTCACAAGGTATATCTCTTTCTGTATACCTTGATTGTCCTGATTCTTCATGCTTATCACCTTATGGGTAGAGCTACTTGATATCGTGGATTGATGGATTTACATATATAGTACTTGCTTTTGATATGGTAAAAATGATTGCTTGCTCACTAGAATTGCTTGTATTAGTTTAGCTCCGATATTTCTACCTGCTTGGATTTGAAATTCCGAGGACGGAATTTTTCTAAGGTGGGTAGAGATGTCACTCTCCATTCCCAGAATACGTATTTTTATACATGTATAACTTATATATATATTTATTTAATATTTATAATGTATTATCCTGTATTTAAATTCCTATAATTTCATGTTAATTAATTATCTGCTCCTTAATTTTCATGTTAATTAATTTCCTGCAATTTTATTTCTGCATTTTATTTCTGTATTTTATTTTCTGCTGTTATTCCCTGCTTTTATGGTTCGGCCTAGATTGGTTCTTCTCGGGTTCATGGTGGTTCACATGAACCGAACCCCCATAAAACCCCCACCTACTACCCCTTCCATATTTAAAGCCCCCATCTCCTTCTCTCTCTTCATTACTCTCATTCTTCACCATTACTTCTTCTTCTTCCTCTCATCACTCTCCACCTACCAGAAGAAGGCAAGTACATCTTGCTTCTCCTTCACCCATTTTTATGGTTCACTTGTCTTCCCCTTGTGATTCTAAGAGAGTTTACTACTTAGCATTTTTGATTTCTGTGGCTTATTTCTCCTAGATCTAAGTTGTTGTATTCATGTTTGTTCATGGGTTTTTGATCTCCCAGACTTGGCGTGTTTTCGGAAAGAGATAGTTCATGTGGCAGAGCTTCTCATTCCACACCGTCCTGAACCATAGGAATCTTGATTGGAGTTCGGGAGATTTTGTCACGCACACGTCCTTACGTATTTGCATGAATTTTTAGTCACGCTCACGTTCTTACGTGCCAGCGTAAATTTTTAGTCACGCACACGTCTTTACGTGTTAGCGTGAATTTTGAGTCACGCTCACGTCTTTACGTGCGTGCGTGACATTTGAGTTACGCACACGTCTTTGCGTGCGTGCGTGAATTTCTTATCACGCTCACGCTGTGCGTGCGTGAATTTCTTATCACGCTCACGCTGTGCGTGCATGAATTACTGCTTACCCTTAACGCTATGCGTGCGTAGATTTCTTATCACGCTCATACGCTCACGCTGTGCGTGCCAGCGTGAACCACTTTTCACGCTCACGCTTGACAGCGTGAATAACTTTATACGCTCACTCCTTTATGCTGAACTTGGCGTACCTTTTTACGCGTACGATTCTTGCGTGACTTGTTGGCCTTAGCATAGACTTGGCGTGACTTGTTGGCCTTATCATAGACTTGTTGGCGTGACTTCCGATCTGGGTGTTTCTAATTTGTTCTATAATTTATTCATTTAATGTTGGCATGATAATTCTCCTATTATATCCTTACGCCTTTTTATGAACTCGATAATCTTAGCATATTAATATTTTTGATACATATGGTTGTGTAGAACGTGCCCTGTGTCTTGATTGGTTTATGGATACCCAGTAAGACTGGAACTTGACCTTGAGAGTTATAGACTCGACCCATTTAATGCTAATTGACTTTCATGCCTTGTCACCATTGATGATGATGGTTATCTTGACTAAAATCGATCATGCGTTCCTAGTTGGAACTAAGAGACTGGCTAGTCGTTTTATTGAATTAAATGAATGAGACACGTTCATGTTATGAACTATTGTAATCGACTGGCTGATCCCGAATATTGACATACAGGCACATGCAGGCTTCAAACTATTTATTTATTTATTTATTTATTTTACAAAAAGAAGCATGTGTACTTTATGGTAAAGGCATGATTATTCCGTGGTTAGTTTGGATTGTTGCATTACGCTATACAAGACCTGCAACCTAACCGCACTGGTATCGTTGTAGAGTTGCGCATATCGTACCCCGTACGAAAGTTCTCATTTGAATGACCATGATCCACGACATGGGATTTCACTCAACGTAGAGACTATTAAGTTAAATAAAAATAATGAATGCATGGAGAGAATGGATTCCCGAGTTCTTACATGGCAGTCCTCTTGGAACTAGTAGTGCCTGACAGGCCGGCTGGTTCCCACAGATACTGTAAACCTGCCACACGGGCAGGGAGCGGTATCTGCTTATATTATTATTGTATATTGTATATTGATGACGGGCGTCCCGCTGGGACTCGTCTAATTCATGATTGGCACAATTGATTGACAGGATAGACTAGCCTTGCTCGTACATAGTAAGAACTGAGGAATCCCTATTTGCATAATTCCAGGATAACTTGGGACTCACAATAGCAAGCCGTAGGGATTGATTGGCCGTTCAAGATGATTTGTTTGTGTACTGTACCTACTCTGTTGCCTAACTGAGATGACCAGAATGTCAGGACATGACGGGCCAACTTCTGTCCTTGTTTGGTTGGGAGGTTGGTTCGAAGTGTCGTGATGTTATGTGAATCCTAGTGGAAAGCAGAGATCTATTATTATATTCTCTTACTTACTGGTTTAATCCTTCATATCGTCCTTCCTTGTGGTACTTGCTATTAGAGGTCCAACCTCTCTGGTTTTGCATGGCCAGATTTGGAGCCGGTTCCCGAAGACTCAGCTTACTTCTACCTCCAAGATGGTCAATACTAGGGGAATGATCGCAGGAGGACTCGAGTGGGTTCCTTACTTCCCCACTTGTTTTGTTATTTACTTCATACTTAGCCGTTTGGCACCGACATGTTAGTCGGATTGTCTTGTACTTACTTTTACATAATTGTAACTAAGTCAGACTGCAGCTGATAATAATTGTGTACATGTTACTATATCATCTGGCTATGTTTTGTAAAGCCAGATCTCAAGAACATTTTGACTAAGCGTTTGGGATGCCTTACTGCTTTATCTTACATGTTCTCTATTTTTGCTTCTTGTTTGAATGATTGAGACAATAGATGTGAAGTGACCATAGAAAGACTTTTATGTAGTATGTACCCCCTCGTCTGGTTAGACAGCATTGATCGTATTATACGGTATTCATCTACCCGTAATACGTAGCTGGCTGAGTCATTCCCCCGCTCTTCAGTATTCTGGTTCTGGGGCGTGACACAATGCCTCATCCCCAACTCTTCCCCCTCCAACAACTGCCTCCATGCACCATCTGGAACCGCCACCAACTATCCAGCCTACTAATCCTCAAATCCTAACTACCTCCTCACCTCCTACTAATTTTATATCCGATGGTTCTAAATTAACTGTGGATATGTCTTACCCTATTATCTCTACATTCAACAGTCCAAACCCAAAAGTTGTTATCCCTGATCAAGTGACTCATAGTACAGATATATCTAATAATATCTCTCCTATTATAGAACCCTCTTTACTAATCATTCATACTTCTGATACATCTACCATTCCTACTTCTGATATATCCATCACTCCGAATCATGTTACTACGTCCGCTAGTCTTTTCGTTCATAATCCAGATCTTTTTTCTACCCAAAAATCACATACATCAACATCACATAATAGTGTGTCACCACAACTCAAATATCCTTCCAATCATGTATCTGTTCTACCAACTACAAATATTGGACAGTATCCTTCTTCTTCTCATAATTCTCATACTCACAAGTATCCGACTAATACTGTCCTATCTGAGCTAAGTCAGATATATAAAAAACAAAACATAAACATTCAGTCCCCCTCCATAGCTCATACTTTTACCTCTCTCTTATCCTCTTTATCCCATCATAAACCATCTCCTCCATCATTTTCACACTCTACAATAAATCCTATGCAGACCTCTATAAGTATTTCTAAAAGAGCACGATCAGATTCTGCAGAGGATGAATTTGAACATGAGCTTATTAGACCCAGTAAAATATTACTTTCCAAAGAGGTTGAAGTTATAGGCGCGGCTGGCCTTCAACAGCCTCCAGATCAATGATTCTATCTTAGAATTATCGAGGATTGAGGAATGATCCGACAATTCGTACCATTAAATCATTCCTCCGTGCATCTAAGCCAAGCATCATTTTCCTATCTGAAACTAGATGTTCGTCAAATTTTGCTAATTTAATTGCTGTTGATCTTGGGCTTGACCAATATTGGTCTATTTCTTCTAAAGTATTGTCTGGTGGATTAATTCTTTGTTGGAGATCTGAGACAAATTTGAGTGTCATTTATGCTACTGACAATTATATCCATTATGCATACCATGACTCTAAAACAAATAGTACATGGAATATTTTCTTCTTATATGGTCCTCCTGCTGTCGCTGATAGAAGAAACTTTTGGATGCATCTGGAATCTATCATAAAATCATTCACAGAGCCTTGGATTTGTATTGGAGAATGTAATTACATACTTTGTGCTGAAGAGAAATATGGTGGAAGTATATTCAATTATCATCATCATAAGCATTTTATCAATTGGTTTAATAATGTTGCAGCTATGGATATTGGATACTCGAGTCCAGCATTTACTTAGAATAACCGTAGAGAACCTAGAAATAATGTTGCAGAAAGACTCGACAGAGCTATGGTTGACACCAAGTGGAGATTCCTTCATCCCAAAGCTACTATTCTTCATTTACCTAGCATTAACAGTGATCATAATCCAATTTTGTTGCTGCTAGAAACTACCTCCATTAGAAGACGTCGTCCTCCTCGTTTTGAGGCTGCCTGGACCCATGAGATTGATTTTAAGCAAGTTATCACTGATTTTTGGAGGGAAGTTAATGTGAAGGATCTCATCCCTAAATTAAGATGTCTGCTTCCAAAGCTTCAATATTGGGGTAAATCTCGCCTTGGTAATATTGATAAGGATATTAAGTACCATGAAGATAAGCTTTTGTTCATTCAAAGTCAGCCTTTAACTGATATATCTTATGAGGAAGAGCGTAAAACACAACTATTTCTCAACAAATTGCAAATGCAGAGGGATTTATATTGGAAGCAACGATCAAACATATCTTGTCTGCGTGAAGGGGATAAAAACACTCGCTTTTTCCATCTATCTGCTACTGTTACACATCACATGAATATGATTCATAAGATCAAAAAGGAGAATGGTGATGTAGCTACAACTCAGCATGAGATTACTTATGAATTTGTATCCTAATTCAAAGATCGTTTCAAGAAGTCTGAACCTCTACCTGTACCAGATCATATCTTATATGAGCTCAACATGATTTCTGAATCTAATAACGAGAGTATATGTGCTATCCTAGAGGCAGAGGAGATCAAATCGATTATCATGTGCATGGGTCCCTACAAATCCCCAAGCCTGACGGATATCCTGCTATATTCTTCCAAAAAAATTGGGATCTGGTATGTGATGAGGTAATCCAACTTGTTAAAACTTTCTTCTCCTCTGGTACTATGCCTAATATATTGAATCATACCTATATCACCCTTATTCCTAAGAGTGCCAATCCTTCTTCTCCAACTGATTTTAGACCAATTTCTCTTTGTAATGTTCTTTACAAAATTATCTCTAAAATTATTACGAATAGAATTCTTTCATTTCTCCAACATCTCATTAATCCACTTCAAAACACTTTTGTTCCTGGTAGACACATTAGTGATAATATTATCATTGCTCATGAATTGTTTCATTCTATATCAAAATTCAGTCCTTCCAATAGTGCATTTGCTCTTAAACTAGATTTATCAAAGGCATATGATAAGCTTGATTGGAGAATGATCAGTCAAGCTCTTCGTGGGTTTGGTATTGTTGGTAATTCATATGATCTTATTATGAATTGCATCACAACTACCACATTTGCTGTTCTTGTGAATGGTGTTCCTACCCAGAGTTTCAAACCCAGTTGTGGGATTCGTCAAGGGTGTCCACTATCTCCATACTTATTCATTATGAGTATGGAAATATTATCGACATTTATCATCATTATGGAAAGGAACTCTCTTATGAAAGTATTAAACTCAATAGATCTTCCATTTCCTTTTCTCATTTGGCATTTGCTGATGATATTCTCCTCTTTGGTAAATGTTCTCTCCATAATATTCTTCAAATCAAAATCATTATCCAATCCTTTGAACAATGGTCTGGCCAACGGATAAATTTTGATAAATCTTCTATGTTTTTCTCTAAGAAAATTGATCCTCATATGTGTCAGCTTTATCGAAATCTTTTGGGTGTTAAATCTATGTTATCATCTGAGAAATATCTTGGTCATAGAATTCTGCAATCCAAAAAATGAGTAAACACATACTCTGATCTCCTTCAAACTAGTAGTTGTAAACTCAATGGCTGAAAACGCAATTGTCTATTACATGCTGCTCATACTGTTCTCATCAAATCAACTCTCTCCTCTCTTCCTACTTATTACCTATCATCCTACCTCATCCCGAAGAGAGTTACAAATATTCTTTCAAAACACCAAAGGGAATTTTGGTGGGGGACAGACAATAACAAGAAGAAGATTCATTATACATCTTGGGCTAACATCACCAAACCAAAGTTTCAATGAGGTCTGGGTATTCGTGATCCATATATTGTCAATCTTTCTCTTATGCTCAAATTATCATGGAGATTTCTTCCGGACAAGTCAGCTATCTGGTCCAAACTAATAACGAGCAAATATCTTCAATCCTCATCATTTTGGACGGCGAACCCAACATCCTCTACTTCATGTGTATGGTCGAGTATCCTAAATTGCAGGTTGTTTCTTCATGGCAATGTTCTCTGGTATGTTGGAGATGGGTCTCAAATTAATATTTGGACGGATCCTTGGGTTCCTACTATGCCTGATTATAAAGTCTCAGGTTATCCTTTCGCAAGGAATTGAGTTGTCCTTGTCAGTGATCTCATTAACAGAGCTAATTTATGTTGAAAAGTGAACTTAATTTTCTTGTTGTTTCCCCCACATGAAGCTGATGCTATTATGAGAATCCCATTGTAAAACCCCTAAATTTCTACCATTTTTTTAATTAAATTTGGTACGATTTAAAATTTTGTATTGTATGTCGCGTAGTCGTATTGTACGTAGCTTACGAAATTTATTTTTCTTGCTCGTCAAGTACGAATATGTGCGAGCGTACATATTTTAGAAAAACATTTTTTTCTATTTTATTATATGCTTTCAAAATATGATATATAATTATTATTCTTGCTATAAAAAGCCTTTTGTTTTTAGCAGTTATTAATCATAAATAATATTTTATTGTATACTAGGAAAAGCATAAGTATGAAAATCTTATTTGTGCATACATATGAATTTATAATTATTTATTAGTTTATTTTAATGTAATTTTTGAAATTAATATTATTAGTATTTTAGAAAATATATTTACAAATTATTGTGGCATTTAAATCTTGATTTGAATTTATAGATTTATTTAAATAGTTAAATTTTTGCAATTTGATTTATCCCATTTGATTTTTAAACTAAAAATTCAATTGTATTTATATTGGATTTGTATTTGGATTTGGATTTGATTGATTTTAAACTAAATTACGAATTATCTAATTGGGTTTTAAATCTTTTCCTAATCCTATCCAAATGGGAATTCCCACATCCTATAAATAGGCAGGTACTCCTCCATTATTTTTCCATAATTATTCTTCCACAAATTCCACTACAAACGTGCATCGTGTCCGTGTTCCCCGTCTATAATCTTATTCCAATTTTACATTTACATCTTCCTCTCCCGTATCCGACACACCGGACACATCCCTTCTCCATCCACAAACCCTATCCTCGTCGTGTCCAACACAACACAAATCCTACATTAACATAGTCCCAATACACAGAACTGCCATTCTCCGTGTCCGTGTTGACACATCCATCCCGACATGACCAATAATACACCAAATAAACCCTAATCCTAAATTATGGCCGTCGATCTCTCCGCCACAGCCATCCCCGGTTGACTCGACCCTCGCCAAAAACCCTCTCCTCCAGCAACCTCACCATCATCGGACCGCCACGCCTACACTGTCACTGCCACCTTCACCACGACCGCCGACATGCCCGCGCCCATCCGGCCACTCCTCGGCCAATCCACCGCCATTACCATCGTCGGCCCCGTACCACCACCAGCAACAACACCCAACCCCGGTGCCCTCCTTGACCCACTCCAGCAATCACACACCCAAATAAATTATCAAAATAGAAACCCTCACCAACCACCACTGTCACCGCCTTACCTGACCGCCGGCCCCCGCCCGTAGCCTCGCCGCCGACAAGCCGCACAGCCTCCCACAGCCATTCCCCTTCCGTCGACCTTTCGCCAGGTCCAAACCCCGCGACCGCCGCGAGCCAAGCGCTCCGCCGCCTGGCGTCACCCTCCGCCGCCGGAAACCCCTTCCATCTTTCCCTCCTCTCCGATCGCAGCCCGGGCCCTTCTCCTTCCCTCCGCCGCGCGCGTCTCTACCGCACGCTGCGCTCTGCCGACCCGACCGACCGCGACCGCTCCTCCGCAGCGCCTCCTAGTCGACGCCTCCTCCTCCTTCGAGTCCCGTCGACCCCCCAAACTCTTCGCCCGACCTCCTCCGCTTCCTTCTCCATCCTTCCCTTCCGCCGAGCTCCGCCCAAGCGCCCGGTCGACCCTCCGTCCATCTCTCTCTCTCTCCCGCTTCTTCTTCCCCTTTTATTTTTTTATTTTCTCTTGGCCTCTCTGTTAAGAGAGCAGCAGCCTTGATATTTTGTTAGTTTTATTATTATTTTTTTGTTTTATTTGTTAATTGTTTTTCTCTTTTCTTTTTTTAGTAACTATTATTAGTATTATTATTATTATTATTATTATTATTATTATTATTATTATTATTATTATTACTGTTATTATTGTTTTTATTATTTATTCCTTATATGTACAAATATGTTGCATGGTTATTATCATCATGAATATTTTTGCAGCTGACTAAGATTTATGATTAATATTAGTTATTATGAACTTTATGAATTTTAGTATATATACTCATACAAATTAATATTAGTATTTTTGATATTCTATATATATTATCATTGTATCATTTTGTAAAATTAATTTATGACTCTTTAGTAAAAATGGTACTTTGACAAAATATGATTAAAAATACTATTGAACTTTATAGCTATTCTCAAAATATGATATTTGACTTAGAGGCTAAAAGTATTATTATGTTTTTTTTGTGTGGTACCCTAAAATAAGCTTTTGACCTAAAATATCTTTATTTATACTATTTTTCATGGTAAAAAAATAATGGTTATAATATTTTCTACCAAAGTAATTTATAGTTTTGGTATAAAAACAATTCTTTGGGACTTCAAGTATTTATCTAACCTTTTACTAGTAAATATAGTTTTCAAAGATTTTTAAAATCATATATATATATTATCTATCATATTTCTTTGGATTACCATCCTACCTGTGACCCATTCCAGTATTCATATTCCCTTGCCAATTTCGTACATCATATCAAGCCAAACTAATTTGACCGTTCTAGACCCAATGGAACTGTCCGTGCCACCATCAGAGGTTACCGTGTGTAGTTGTTACACCAAAGTCGCAGTTCATGCCACCATGATTATCGCAGCACACCAGGCGTCCTACCAGGCAAGACACCTTGCCATTTGCTGTTTAATTATTTTAGCACATATTTTATGCATTATTTATTACTTTCTTTATGCAAAATAAACTGTGATACATGGCATAACCTGTTAGAACTTACTGTTCATTTATATTTTCTGCTATGTATTATTTTTCTTACACATTAAACCTAGATTTAAGGACCACCTTGTATGTTGCATTCATTGGCCTTGACACGTTGTAACACGAAGTTGTGTGTCGCATGTAGAACACAGACATACGTGACTGGCTGGCCACCGGTGCGTATAAGCCGTGCGATAGGAATAACCGCTAATAGAGATTGCATGCTAGTTTGACTTAGCGGTTATAGAGGTTAATGTTGTGGATACAACATAATAGGCATTGGGCGGGGAGGACAATTCCTTAGCGTATGGGCTTCGATGCACTTTTCCTTGTGACCCAGATTCTCCGCTGGAGATACGGGATTGTTGACCTATGATTACTGACGGCCACTGACGTTCTGCGGAACGTCATGCTCTTATTGATTGGGCCTCTAGTGCCCCAAGGGGGGACTACGCCGATCCTATTTAGCCAGTGCCCATGCGTAGGAAGGATTGTTCTTAACTATATTTCACTTAGAACGGTTAGGTACCTTTATCCGTTAGGTACGAGTACTTTTGGTTTGGGTACTTGTATCTGACCGTGGCTTGGAACAATAACTTGTCGCGGATTAGTTCGTCACATCTTGTCCTTGTTTGGTTGTAGGTGTGACTTACTACTTCGATGAGAAGGTATTGAACCTTGTTGGGGTCCGGATACCATATTGGGTTTATAGCATGGAAAGATACGTCACCGTAAATTAGTTTACCATCTCCTGTCCCTATTTGGTTGGGGGGATGGTACGCTCGTTCAATAGGTCTGTATTGGACCATGTTATAATTCAATTGACTTATTTATTTGAGCAATATTTATTCAGTTTATATGGCATGATATTATGTGTCTTGTTACGTCCCTCTGAGGACCTGGTTATCTCTCCAGGTGTGTGCTCTTGTCTTTCGCAGGTATTCTAGCTCTAGCCGTGACCATCTCTATTTCTTCGAGGATGATTGCGCTTGGATCGTCTTCGCTTCGCTCGCCACTCATTTCATTTTCTATGTATTTTATTTCCTTATTTTGTTGGTAGTGGATTTGTCTCCGCCCAACATATTGTATCAAGACAATTCATTATCTTTATATGATGTCTTTTATTCATTTATTTTGTGTGGATGAGATTAGTTATGGTTCTACTGCATTTTACAGCTTACGTATATTTATTATACGGCTGGCATGTCTACGTCTTAATCCTACGTATTTTGGGACTGGAGCGTTACATGTTTTTGTGGTGGCCAATGCAGGTCAAGATAAATTGTTTGGTTACTTTAACGTACCAAGCAAGCCTGTGAATAGGATTAGAAGTCTAGGATCTCATCCACATACTTGACCTTTTTCCTCGATTCTATATTCGAACTACCGTTCGACTCATCGATTGCATCTTGCTTGATTCCTTCTATTATTATTCTTATCTCCCCTTCGTGCTTGCTAGAGATTGACCCTACTAGTTGGATGTCCCAAAACACCATTAGTTTAATTCTTTTAAGTTGGGTAGAATGCCTTATGACCTAGCAATTCCTTTGTCCTTGTGACCTATATTAGTAAGTTTACTTAGATTCTATAATTTAGAAGACCCAAACCCATCTAGCCACCCAAAGACTTGGACAAGAAGACTATAGGATGACTGTATGAAGACCATAACATGACATGACTTAAATCCTTTAGAAGTTTGAACCAATTTCTACTTTCTTCCAATCTTAGTCTCCCGTGCCTATGTTTTTACCACATTGACTAATGTTGCTACTATAATCTAGTTTTGCAAACTCATCCATTTATCGAGTTTGTTCATGACTTATGCCACTAACATATTGTCTAATCAGAACCGGTGCATGATGGTCTGATCAACCGAGTGCACTTTGGTTCGCTTTTTTATCTATCGTTCTACGTGGATGTGGACATAGCAAAACTTACCCTCTAGAGTCCCATCCGCGACTGCCTTGGCAACTCCTTTTGAATTATTCGGTCGCCTTTGAACCACATACTCGTATTCGATAACGCCTCCTTCGAACTCTATATTGCTTTTGCCTTCACCTATTTTAGAAGGACGAATGCGTTGTACTAGAACGTCCCCTAGCCTTCCTATCGATTATGACCATACCGTACTATCATTCAATGATCTAGATCGCAACTTCTTACGACATGATTTTGTTGAGCCTTATAATTGATTGTTCTCCACCGATACCCCCTTGTGTCTTCTCACCCCCTACTAATTCTAAATTTCGAGGACGAAATTCTTTTAAGTTGGGTAGGATGTAAAACCCCTAAATTTTTAATATTTTTTAATTAAATTTGGTACTGATTTAAAATTTTGTATTGTACGTCGCGTAGTCGTATTGTACGTCACGCACGAAATTTATTTTTCTTGCTCGTCGAGTGCGAATATGTGCGAGCGTACATATTTTAGAAAAACATTTTTTTCTATTTTATTATACGCTTTCAAAATATGATATATAATTATTATTTTTGCTATAAAAAACCTTTTGGTTTTAACAGTTATTAATCATAAATAATATTTTATTGTATACTAGGAAAAGCATAAGTATGAAAACCTTATTTGTGCATACATATAAATTTATAATTATTTATTAGTTTATTTTAATGTAATTTTCAAAATTAATATTATTAGTATTTTAGAAAATATATTTTTAAATTATTGTGGCATTTAAATCTTGATTTGAATTTATAGATTTATTTAAATAGTTAAATATTTGCAATTTGATTTATCCCATTTGATTTTTAAACTAAAAATTCAATTGTATTTAAATTGGATTTGTATTTGGATTTGGATTTGATTGATTTTAAACTAAATTACGAATTATCTAATTGGGTTTTAAATCTTTTCCTAATCCTATCCAAATGGAATTCCCACATCCTATAAATAGGCAGGTACTCCTCCATTATTTCTCCACAATTATTCTTCCACAAATTCTACTACAAACGTGTTTCGTGTCTGTGTTCCCCATCTATAATCTTATTCCAATTTTACATTTACATCTTTCTCTTCCGTATCCGACACACCGGACACATCCCTTCTCCATCCACAAACCCTATCCTCGTCGTGTCCAATACAACACAAATCCTATATTGACATAGTCCCAATACACAGAACTGCCATTCTCCGTGTCCGTGTTGAAACATCCATCCCGACATGACCAACAATACACCAAATAAACCCTAATCCTAAATTATGGTCGTCGATCTCTCCGCCACAGCCATCCCCGGTTGACTCGACCCTCGCTAAACACCCTCTCCTCCAGAAACCTCACTATCATCGGACCACCACGCCTACACTGTCACCGCCACCTTCACTATGACCGCCGACATGCCCGTGCCCATCCGGCCACTCCTCAGCCAATCCACCGCCATCACCATCGTCGGCCCCGTACCACCACCAGCGACAACACCCAACCCCGGTCCCCTCCTCGACCCACTCCGGCAATCACACACCCAAATAAATTATCAAAATAGAAACCCTTACCAACCACCACTGCCACCGCCTTACCTGACAGCCGGCCGCCGCCCGTAGCCTCGCCGCCGACAAGCCGCACAGCCTCCCGCAGCCATTCCGCTTCCGTCGACCTTCCGCCATGTCCAAACCCCATGACCGCCGTGAGCCAAGCGCACCGCCGCCCGGCGTCACCCTCCGCCGCCGGAAACCCCTTCCATCTTCCCCACCTCTCCGATCGCAGCTCGGGCCCTTCTCATTCCCTCTATCGCGCGTGTCTCCACCGCACGCCGCGCTCTGCCGACCCGACCGACCGCGACCGCTCCTCCGCAGCGCCTTCTAGTCGTCGCCTCCTCCTCCTTCGAGTCCCGTCGACTCCCCAAACTCTCCGCCCGACCTCCTCCGCTTCTTTCTCCAGCCTTCCCTTCCGCCGAGCTCCGCCCAAGCGCCCGGCCGACCCTCCGTCCATCTCTCTCTCTCTCCCACTTCTTCTTTCCCTTTTATTTTTTTTATTTTCTCTTGGCCTCTCGGTTAAGAGAGAAGCAGCCTTGATATTTTGTTAGTTTTATTATTATTTTTTTGTTTTTTTGTTAATTGTTTTTCTCTTTTCTTTTTTTAGTAACTATTAATATTAATATTATTATTATTATTATTATTATTATTATTATTATTATTATTATTATTATTATTATTATTACTGTTATTATTGTTTTTATTATTTATTCCTTATATGTACAAATATGTTGCATGGTTATTATCATCATGAATATTTTTGCAGCTGACTAAGATTTATGATTAATATTAGTTATTATGAATTTTAGTATATATACTCATACAAATTACTATTAGTATTTTTGATATTCTATATATATTATCATTGTATCATTTTGTGAAATTAATTTATGACTCTTTAGTAAAAATGGTACTTTGACAAAATAGGATTAAAAATACTATTGAACTTTATAGCTATTCTCAAAATATTATATTTGACTAAGAGGCTAAAAGTATTATTATGTTTTTTTTTGTGTGGTACCTTAAAATAAGCTTTTGACCTAAAATATCTTTATTTATACTGCTTTTCATGGTAAAAAAATAATGGTTATAATATTTTCTACCAAAGTAATTTATAGTTTTGGTATAAAAACAATTCTTTGGGACTTCAAGTATTTATCTAACCTTTTACTAGTAAATATAGTTTTCAAAGATTTTTAAAATCATATATATATATATTATCTATCATATTTCCTTGGATTACCATCCTGTCCGTGACCCATTCCAGTATTCATATTCCCTTGCCAATTTCATACATCATATCAAGCCAAACTAATTTGACCGTTCTGGACCCAATGGAACTGTCCGTGCCACCATCAGAGGTTCCCGTGTGTAGTTGTTACACCAACGTCGCAGTTCATGCCACCATGATTATCGCAGCACACTAGGCGTCCTACCAGGCAAGACAACTTGCCATTTGTTGTTTAATTATTTTAGCTCAAATTTTATGCATTATTTATTATTTTCATTATGCCAAATAAACTGTGATACATGGCATAACCTGTTAGAACTTACTGTTCATTTATATTTTCTGCTATGTATTATTTTTCTTACATATTAAACCTAGATTTAAGGGACCACCTTATGTGTTGCATTCATTGGCCTTGACACGTTGTAACACGAAGTTGTGTGTCGCATGTAGAACACGGACATACGTGACTGGCTGGCCACCGGTGCGTATAAGCCGTGCGATAGGAATAACCGCTAATAGAGATTGCATGTTAGTTTGACTTAGCGGTTATAGAGGTTAATGTTGTGGATACAACATAATAGGCATTGGGCGGGGAGGACAATTCCTTAGCGTATGGGCTTCGATGCACTTTCCCTTGTGACCCGGATTCTCCGCTGGAGATACGGGGTTGTTGACCCATGATTACTGACGGCCACTGATGTTCTGCGGAACGTCATGCTCTTATTGATTGGGCCTCTAGTGCCCCAAGGGGGGACTACGCCGATCCTATCTAGCCAGGGCCCATGCGTAGGAATGATTGTTCTTAACTACATTTCACTTAGAATGGTTAGGTACCTTTATTCGTTAGGTACAAGTACTTTTGGTTTGGGTACTTGCATCTGACCGTGGCTTGGAACAATAACTTGTCGCAGATTAGTTCGTCACATCTTGTCCTTGTTTGGTTGTAGGTGTGACTTACTATATCGATGAGAAGGTATTGAACCTTGTTGGGGTCCGGATACCATATTGGATTTATAGCATGGAAAGATACGTCATCATGAATTAGTTTGCCATCTCCTGTCCTTATTTGGTTGGGGGGATGGTACGCACGTTCAATAGGTGTGTATTGGACCATGTTATAATTCAATTGACTTATTTATTTGAGCAATATTTATTCAGTTTATATGGCATGATATTATGTGTCTTGTTACGTCCCTCTGAGGACCTGGTTATCTCTCTAGGTGTGTGCTCTTGTCTTTCACAGGTATTCTAGCTCTAGCCGTGACCATCTCCATTTCTTCGAGGATGATTGCGCTTGGATCGTCTTCGCTTCGCTCGTCACTCATTTCATTTTCCATGTATTTTATTTCCTTATTTTGTTGGTAGTGGATTTGTCTCCGCCCAACATATTGTATCAAGATAATTCATTATCTTTATATGATGTCTTTTATTCATTTATTTTCTGTGGATGAGATTAGTTATGGTTCTACTGCATTTTACAGCTTACATATATTTATTATACGACTGGCATGTCTACGTCCTAGTCTTACGTATTTTGGGACTGGGGCGTTACATCCATTATCAACTAATTACTCATCTGATCAACATTACTGGAAGCATACTTTTGATGGAGACCTGACTACAAAATTTGCATATCGTATCATTCATGATTCTATTAACAAAGATCCTCAAGCCTCAAATATCGTTTCATTCCCTGATTGGAAGAAGCTATGGTCGCACAACCACATCTGTCCAAGAGTACTTATATTCATTTGGAGAGTTCTTACGAACTCTTTACCAACCAAATACAATCTTCATCGAAGGATCAATCACATTGATGATCTGTGCCCACTCTGCAAGGTATGTGAAGAATCAACTGACCATCTTATTCTCCATTGTTCTATAACAGGTACCTCTTGGCAAGGAAATCCTTTATTTTTGAGGCATATCCATACTCAGTGCTCTGTTTCATCCTTCATTTCAAGTGTGCTCAAGGAGGGTGATCGGGATCTACTGGCTTCTTGCTGCTACTTAATGTGGTCTATTTGGAAGGCAAGAAATAAATACATCTTCGAGAACCAGCCTATCAACACCAACAGGATTATCAAAGAAGCTAGTACCCTGCAGGAAAAATATGAATACTACAACATGAATCAGATTCAATGTACTTCATCGACAATCAAGAATGTTCATGATTCATCTTGGCATCCTCCAAGTGATAACAAAATGAAAATTAACTTTGATGGGGCGTACATTGATGGAAAGATGGCAGCTGGAGCTATCTGGAGGGATGGAAGGGGACAATTCATTGGTGCGCTATCAAAGTCTCAAGAAGGAGGGTCATCTATTAAAGCTGAAGCTCTGGGAGTTCACCTCTCTTTGTTATTAGTTGAAAAGAAGCAACTCAATCATATCATTATTGAGGGTGACTTCAAAGTTCTGATCGTTGCCATATCTTCCCGTGTGGCTCCGACAATATGGTTGGCTCGTCACACAATCTATATTGCTAGAAAATTCCTAGAATCAACTGAGGATATCTCATTCTCATTTGTTCCAAGACTTGCCAATCAATGTGCTCACCATCTAGCTTCATAATCTCTATTTCTAAATCCTACTAATTCTCTCTTCATTCATGATATTATTCCTCAATGTATTTATAACTATGTCTTGCTGGACATGTCTGATTGTAATGTTGTGAACAGTTGAATGGAATGTTTTATTTGCTTTCAAAAAAAATTCAACTACTGTGTTTGGCTTACAGGTATTAATTGGTCGTGGACGCTCATCTTGAGGATAAGTTTCTACTTTTATTCTCAATAATCTTTTCCTATGATTCGTAGGTAGTGAACATTACGACCAAATACTTGTCACCAGAGGTTTAATTAAACACTAGCTTACTTAAATTTTCATAACATTACAACATGTGTGCGTTACGAAGCAAATGACCAAGATGACTTTAGTTATACCCCTGTGCTAATACGTGAGGATATTGTACACCTACATAACGACGATATGGATCGGCCAGATTCGAAAGTGCACCGTATTAGATCCTTGCATGTTGAGTAAATTGAATGTTGGGTCTTCTTTGTGGGATGCTTGGGCTCTTATCTAATTTACATATACAATGTTTGCTGAAGGGAAAGATAAAATTAGCTACGGACACGGCCGAGGAGGACGGAGATGATGTCGAATAACAGGATACTATACTCTTGGTTGTTGCAGACTCGCCACAAAGCCAATATCAATATCTGAAGCCAAGCCGATATTCATATCCACGTCCATGTCCATCCATGCCCGTGAAGCCCATCATCGCCAATTACCTATGCGAATCTGGAAGCATCCAAGGGCCCATGTATTGCATCGAGGACATAATCTATGATTATTGGAGATATTGATATTAATGAGCAACAAACTTTACATTAAAAAAATATACGTCTAATATATATCCATATGAAATTGATGAGAAGTTATAAGTGCAAACATTTAACTAGCTAGTTCTGAAATTAGAACTGTAACACTTAGCATATATGGATTAATTAGATGGAGCAAAGAGTAAGTACATACGTACCTAGACTTGCAATTTTAACGTCTTCATGTATTCAATTGCATCTGTTGGAGTGGGTGGGGTTCCCAACCTATGTGGAGAAGACCCCAGAGTGCGACGAGCGCCGTCTGTGTGTCAGAGAAGCTCGGGGAGGTAACGAGGCCAGTCAGAGAAGCCGAAGAAGCTCGGAAGCTGCCAGAGGAGCTGCTGGAGAGAGGGGGCAGAGTTCGGGCCGAACTCTGCCCCAGGGGAGAGTTCTGGCCGAACTATGTCTTCCTGTTCCAGAACCTTGCTGGAAGCAGAACACAGAGTTCTGGCCGAACTATGTGCCAGGACAGAGTTATGGCCGAACTCTGTGTGTCGGGGCTGAAGCATTTTTCAGGGTGATTTAATCACCGTTGGATCGTATCCAACGGTCTAGGTTTTGCTGCGGATTAGGGGGTTTATACATGGTTATTCCTAACCCTAATCACAACACAACATTGAATAACAAGAGAGAAGAAAAGTGGCAAGAGTGCCATTGCAACTTTGGGAGAGAAGACGGAGGATTGAAGGTCTTTTCCGGAGGAGAATCAGATTCGGGTAATCTCTACTCGTCGTTCTTATTCTTCGTAGCCTTGTAATCATTGTTCTTGCTTCTAAGTATTGTGGGGATCCGATTTGGATCGGGAGAAGTTTGTAGAGGGTGTAATTCTTCTATTTTATTAGTGAAGGCTTCTCAGGGTTGGACTCCGATCGTCCCGTGGTTTTTTTCGTAAGGGTTTTCCACGTCAAAAATTCTCTGTGTCTGTGTGGTTTGGTTTATGGTGTTTTGATTTGTGCGTTGTATTGCTCAGTTCTCTCGCAGGTACTGTCTAGCTTGGGAAAAGGTTTCCGTATTTCTTTTCCAACAAAGTGGTATCAGAGCCAGGTTCTGGAATTTAGAAGGGTGTCAGGAGTTGACAAGAAAACTAGAGAGGAGAGATGGACGCGAAGTCGGTGCGCATGGTGAACCTGAACGGCACCAACTATCACTATTAGCGGAGCAAGATAAAAGATTTGTTATTTGTCAAGAAGCTGTATCTGCCCGTATTTACATCCGAGAAGCCCAGTGATAAATCTGAGAAGGACTGGAAATTCGAGCATATACAGGTGTGCGGATATATCAGACAGTTCGTTGACAAGAACGTGTACAACTGTGTTGCTAATATTGAGCACACGAAGATGTTATGGGATAAGCTGGAGTCTTTGTACGCGAAGAAGACCGGGTAAACAAGTTGTTCCTGATCCGAACGATGATGGGTCTGCGGTACAAAGATGGGGCGTCTATTACAGATCACTTGAGTGATTTCCAGGACGTGGTTGACCAGCTGTCATCAATGGGAGTCAAGTTCGACGATGAAGTTCAAGGACTACGGCTGCTGTATATATTGCCAGACTCGTGGGAGACCGTACGAGTATCTAAGATCGTTTTTGCTCCAGAGGGCATGGTCAGTCTGGAGTTTACCAAGAGCAGGGTGCTGAATGAAGAGATGCGGAGATGTTCTCAGGGCACTTCATCCATATTCCACCACTCAGAGGCATTGGTTTCAGAGAGCCGCAGAAGGGGCAAAAACAGGGGCCCAGGTGATGGAAGAGACAAGAACAGGGGGAAGTCCAAGGGTTGGTACGAGGACTCGGAGTGTTACCACTGTGGCAAGAAGGGCCACATCAAGCGGAACTATTTCGCTTGGAAGAGAGAGAAGAAGGGCAACAAGGGGAAGCAAGAAGAAAACACTACAGCGGCGGCCTCGATGCATGGAGGCGATGTGTCATCGTAGGTGATGAGGTCATTACAAACCTCGCCTGCGATGACAATTCTGGGCTGGTGGACTCAGGGGCTTCAGTGCATGTATCTCACAACAGGGCACTATTTGCCACTTACACAACAGGTGACTGTGGAGTGTTGAAGATGGACAATAGAGATGTGTCGAAGGCGGTTGCCGTTGGAGATGTGCAATTGAGAACGAAGACGGGTGCAGTTCTTGTTCTCAAAGATGTCCGTCATGTCCCTGATATCCGTTTCAACCTGGTATCGGTTGGAAGGTTGGATGACGAGGGATTCTTCGGTCTCTTCGGGAATAGTCAGTGGAAGCTTTCCAGAGGTTCGATGGTGATTGCCAGAGGAAGCAAAAATTCTGGTCTCTACTATATGGAGGGGAGCGCACAGGGAGTACAGGAGGTGAACGCAGTCAGTAATGCGTCTACCGAGTTGTGGCACAGGCGGCTCGGCCATATCAACGAGAAGGGAATGAGCTACTTGGTGAACAGGAAGGTAATTCCAGGGCTCAAGTCTACAAAGTTGGAGAAGTGCATGCACTGCTTAGCTGGAAAGCAAAATAGGGTGTCTTTCCAAAGTCACCCAAGTTCAAGAAAACCGGCGTTGCTCGAGTTGATTCACTCGGATGTCTGCGGTCCTATGAAGGTAAAATCTATTGGTGGTGCTTCTTACTTTATAACATTTATTGATGACTGTTCCAGTAAGGTTTGGGTCTTTGCCTTAAAGGCCAAGGATCAGGTTCTACCTACTTTTAAAGAGTTTCAGGCCCCTGTTGAAAGAAAGACGGGCAAGAAGTTATTGTGTGTTCGGTCCGACAACGGCGGCGAATACATCGGTCCCTTTGATGCTTATTGCAGAGAGCAAGGGATACGACACCAGAAGACTCCGCCCAAGACACCTCAGCTCATGATCAATGGTATAGCGGAGCGCATGAATAGGACACTGATGGAGAGGGTACGATGTTTGTTGTCAGAAGCAAACTTGTCGAGCAGTTATTGGGGTGTGGCTCTTCTTACAGCTGATTATGTTATTAATTTATCTCCTAGTGCTCCTTTGCAGGGTGATATGCCTGACAAAGTATGGTACGGCAAAGAGCCGTCATACAATCACCTGCAAGTATTTGGCTGTAAGGCCTTCGTGCATGTACCGAAGGACGAGAGGACCAAACATGAGCCGAAGATGAGGCGATGCGTCTTTGTCGGCTACGGTCGGGATAAGTTTGGCTATAGACTCTACGATCCAGTTGAAAGAAAGCTCTATAGAAGCAGGGACGTGGTATTCGTCGAGGATCAGACCATGACCAACACTCAGGATTCCGAGACGCCTTCTGAGGCTGAGGAATTGCCTGAGTTAGAGTTATTTCGCTTCGAGAAGTTTCCAGAGGACATCGCAGAAGATCCAATTATGGGGGTGCCAGTACATGGAGTTGCTCCCAACCTTGATCATCATCCTGCTGATGGTGGTCAGGGTGTCCCTCAGGAGGATGAGCATGCCGGGGAGGCAGTTTCTGAAGGAGAGGAGGCTGTTGGTATACAGCCAGCACCAGTGGCTCCACTGAGGGGGAGCGATAGAGATCGTCGACCATCTACGAGATACTCACCGGGTGAGTATGTGCTATTGACTGACGGGAGAGAGCCCGAAAGTTTTGTAGAGGCTATGGAAGACGAACACATGCATGAGTGGATGGAGGCTATGCAGGAGGAGATGAGTTCCTTGCACACTAATTCCACTTATGAGCTGGTGCGGTTGCCAAAGGGCAAGAAGGCTTTGAAGAATCGATGGGTGTTTAGAGTGAAGCAGACGGATGATGCTACTCGCCCTCGATACAAAGCGAGGCTGGTAGTTAAAGGCTACGACCAGTGAAAAGGCATAGATTATGATAAGATCTTTTCGCCTATCGTCAAGCATTCATCTATTCGGGTGGTGCTAGTATTGGCAGCCAGACTCGACTTGAAGGTCGAGCAGATGGACGTGAAGACGGCATTCCTCTACGATGATCTTGAGGAGGAGTTATACATAGAGCAGCCAAAGGGATTCTGTGAGAAGGGCAAGTCATATTTGGTCTGCCGGTTGAGGAAGAGCTTGTATGGTCTGAAGCAGGCTCCGAGGCAGTGGTACAGGAAGTTCGAGTCGTTTATGGGGGAGCATGGTTATGTACGGACGACGTCGGATTACTGTGTATTTATGAGGTATTTTGCCGAGGATAATTTCATCATTTTATTACTCTATGTAGATGACATGCTATTAGTGGGTCGGAATGCCACTAGGATAGCGGAGTTGAAGCGCCAACTGGGCACGGCCTTCTCTATGAAGGATTTGGGCACAGCGAAGACTATTCTTGGGATGGAGATCAGCCGAAAGAGAAACTCCAAGCTGCTATATTTATCCCAAAAGAAGAACATTCATCGGGTACTTCAGCGTTTTGGTATGGACGGGTCGAAGAAAGTGAGTTGCCCCCTTACGGCCCACTTTAAGTTCACTGAGGAGCAGTGTCCATCTACCGAGGACGAAAAGGAAGATATGGAGCGGGTTCCATATGCTTCAGCTGTGGGGAGCCTTATGTATGCTATGGTGTGTACGAGGCCAAATATCGCTCATACAGTTAGCACAGTTAGCAGGTATCTTTCAAATCCCGGAAGGGTACATTGGAGTGCGGTCAAGTGGATTCTACGGTATCTTCAGGGCACTGCTTATTGGAGACTTTCTTTTGGTGACGACGAGGCAAAGCTGGTTGGGTATACTGACGCTGATATGGCTGGAGATGTAGACACGAGACGATCGACTTCGTGCTATGTGATGATGTTTGCCGGAGGAGCGGTATCGTGGCATTCGCGGTTGTAAAAGTGTGTTGCCTTGTCGACGACGGAGGCGGAATACATTACGGCGACGGAGGCTTGCAAGGAGCTGCAGTAGATGAAAAAACTGTTGCAGGAAATGGGGTTGAAGCAAGAGCAGTATACTTTGCTTTGCGACAGTCAGAGTGCTATTGAACTTGTGAAGAACCAGACATTTTATAGTCGGTCCAAGCACATCGAGACTCGGTATCATTGGATACGGGATATGGTTGAGAAAAAGGATGCGGCGCTTGAGAAGGTTCATACTGATGATAATGGAGCGGACATGCTCACGAAGGTTCTACCAAGAGGAAAGTTTGAGTACTGCAGGCAGATCGTCGGGATGACGACCTCCTCCACATAGTTGTGAAGGGGGAGATTTGTTGGAGTGGGTGGGGTTCCCAACCTATATGGAGAAGACCCCGGAGTGCGACGAGTACCGTATGTGTGTCAGAGAATCTCGGGAGGTGACGAGGCCAGTCGGAGAAGCCGAAGAAGCTCGGGAGCTGCCAGAGGAGCTGTTGGAGAGAGGAGGGCAGAGTTCGGGCCAAACTCTGCCCCAGGAGAGAGTTCTGGCCGAACTCTGCCTCCCTGTTCCAGAACCTTGCTGGAAGCAGAACACAGAGTTCTGGCCGAACTCTGTGCCAGGACAGAGTTCTGGCCGAACTCTGTGTGTCGGAGCTGAAGCATTTTTCAGGGTAATTTTATCACCGTTGGATCGTATCCTACGGTCCAGGTTTTGCTGCGGATTAGAGGGTTTATACATGGTTATTTCTAACCCTAATCACAACACAACATTGAAGAACAAGAGAGAAGAAAAGAGACAAGAGTGCCATTACAACTTTGGGAGAGAAGACGGAGGATTGAAGGTCTTTTTCGGAGGAGAATTGGATTCGGGTAATCTCTACTCGTCGTTCTTGTTCTTCGTAGCCTTGTAATCATTGTTCTTGCTTCCATGTGTTGTGGGGATCCGATTTGGATCGGGAGAAGTTTGTAGAGGGTGTAATTCTTCTATTTCATTAATGAAGGCTTCTCAGGGTTGGACTCCGATCGTCCCGTAGTTTTTCCCACAAGGGTTTTCCACGTCAAAATTTCTCTGTGTCTGCGTAGTTTGGTTTTTGGTGTTTTGGTTCGTGCGTTGTATTGCTCGGTTCTCTCGTAGGTACTCTCTATCTTGGGGAAAGGTTTCCGCATTTTTTTTCCAACAGCATCATCTAACATTCGATGCCCTGTCCAACTGAAAAAGTACAGAAACAAACAACCATGTATGCATGCAGTTTTTAGGTAAAATCAACACACATGCATATACTAGTAGATGTCAATAATGATCTTGTTGTATCTCAGAACGAGCTCCTGCAAGACCTTCACCTTCTCATTGATTCTATCTCGATGTCTCTTTATGTATATAATGTGTAAAATTAATCTCTAATTAAATAGAGATGCTAGTCGAAGAAATTAATAAAGCTAATGCTGAAGCACGTACACGTTCGGAGAGATTGTGCATCTCTACCGCACGCGTCCTCGTCGATGTTGGGTGCTGAGTTTCCTTTCTATTCTTATCATTATTTTTATTTTCAACATGATTTTGTTGTAAGTACAATTATATGTTAATACACTGTCTTATGAATTAATTGGACGTCTTTGAATTGTTTAAGTATTCATATATACTACGGAGCTGCTATTTTGATCGCCAACGGGATGGCCTGCACTGGCCTTCGGCAATGTGGCTCGTCGACACTTGTTGGGTTTTGGCTTTTTTTTTAGAACTTTAGTCCCACATCGGCTAGGCCAAAGGAGTTGTATCTCTATATATTAGCTATGCTATTTTAGAGTTGCACATGTGGTGTGGAGGTGCACATGGGTGTATTTTGTGGGGTTATTTTTCTAATGGAAAAAATGCTAAATCAACAATTTAAAGCATTCATGCTTTTTGCTCTTGGAAAACTTATTTCCATTGGAGCTAGCGACTCGGACTCAGACTCATGGGACATAATATGGCGTTTTGTTGGCGCACTTTGCACTTAGCACGCCAGTGGGCGCTGCATGTTGGCGCAGGTTGGCGAAAGTTGCGCGCGTTGCGCAAGTGGCGCAGATGGCGCGTGTAATGCCCCGCTCCGCACGGCGCATTACGCTGAAGCGTTGACTCAACGAGTCGCGTTGACGCAAGAAAATGTATCGATACAAAACGATACGAGAGTTAAGTTGTCCCGAGCAACGCATCAAACTAAGTTGATGCGAAGAGTTGCCTTGTCCCGAAAGAATGCATCGAGTTGAATCCATGTGAAGTGCCGCGTTGCCCCGAAGGATGAGTGCGTTGAATCGGCTCGAAGATTCTAAGAAATCCAATCGACCAAGGCGCAAGTCCGAATCGTTGCAAATATTGATTTTTAGTTGGTTTCGTGTGCAGGTTATACTTTGACGGGAAAATATTAGAGGTCGATCTTTTGCAATATTTAGTAAGGGGTCCGCGAAATCAAATCGTCGCCTTGCGACGGGCCGAGACTTGGGCACGCTAAGGCAAATCGGACGTATGACTCAATGTAGCACGAAGTGCTCGAATGGCTAAGTCAGGAGAGTGGCCGTGCAACAAAGTTATGAAATCGAGCCGCATCGGCTCGGCGAAACGACGAAGGCGAATCGACTCAAGGTGGGAGGATTGACTTCTTTTTACTCCTTCATTCGATAAGTCAAATATATCATTGTATGCTAAAAGTTAACCTATCGACGCCACGGGCGTGGTCCGATCGGAGATAAAATCGTAGTGTGAGTCGAACACTAAGTTAGAACAATTGAAATGAAACGTGCATCAATATGCACGAGTCGCTATGGGACATTGGATATCGCTAAGGCGAGCGCCTCGGTGCGCAAGCCGCAAGAACATGGGATAACTGTAATCGGCGAGTGCCTTAGTGCACGAACCATACCGTGCCTTTGCTGCACGAGTTAGACGGCTAGAACATTGAAAGACAATAGGCGAGCGCCCTAGCGCGCAAGCCCCGAACATTGAATGCTAAGATAGAACATGGAAATACGGTCGAAACGTGCCTACGTGTACAGGATAATAAAAGATGGCTTCGTTGCGAGAGAATACAGTTGTGGCATGAATGTGGCAGAACTGTCGGCTATGACATGGTGCCTCGAAAGGTGTTCGAGACCTTCAGGTCGTTCGGTTGACGAGCATTGAGTTGAGACACGATGCCATTGAATCATTGAAACGAAGTATGAAATGTAAGAACACAGAAAGTAACGAAAGAGATGCGAGATGATAAGTCTGAGTCTCGGACTCAAGACTATGCTTGGTTGTTTGAATGATAGTGCGTTGCATGGTCGAATGGAATAGACTTGAGATAATTGCGATGATATCTTCCGTGCACGGAACGTTCCCTCCGAACGGGCGCACCGGGGCACCGGGACCGTTCGGCCTAGGAGGGATGATAATCTTTGATAGGCGCACATCTGCGAATGTCCGATTAGTACTCGGTCGTAAATGTGAGAAGCCGCAAATGATGGTAGGCATGCGATAATTTTCGGTTGTTAGGATTGCAACCCAACCCGTGAAATGCCGGGCTACCCAAATTCGATTTCGAGAGAGAAAAGAAGGAAAGAAAAAGAAAGTAAGGAAAAATAAAAGAGAGACTCCTTTAGTCCATTCCGGCGCGGATACGCCCACGACCTTCATATAGTTAAGGAACGATGGGTTGAAAGTGTAGGCGCAGATGCGTCCCGCATGGAGATCCTGCTTAGAGTTGCACATATAACATGACAAGGAAGGAATGCGGCGTATTCACCTTGCGTCGGTGCAAGGGCGAGTGCGTCGACTTGGTAAGAAGTCGCACCACGAATCAAACACGAGATTGTTTGTTTGCTTGCCTATTAAATTTGATAACATGCTGCTATGATAACATGCTTTACGCTTTCGAAGATGCCATGAAATTGACCCTAAGGAGAACATAGCAAGATCATAAGCTAAGTTGCATGATTCAACATAAATATTAAAATGTCGGTTTGGAAAGATGATCTTTGCTTCAGTACATGCGAGGACGAACGTACTGATCCCCCACCAGCTTCATGCAGGATGCAGGGAATGGATTGCTCGCGGTGAAGCATTGCTTGAACGTGTTAAGGCTTGGAAATGCCGAAGCGCATTGAAGCGTGATATCGTATTGACGCTCGGACTACGCAGCTGGATTGATGCGGCCGAGATATAGAAGGCATGATGTATGGAACGGTGAAATCCTTTGTGGGCAAGAGAGAACCGGAGTGTTGTAGCCAATCTGGCATGTATTGTTAGGCTATCGAAAGCCTTTGTAATCTCTGTTTCGGATATCAATAAAGAGAACTTGTTTCGTATACTCTGTTTCCTTTCGTTGTTAAATATCGAATCAAAAGATAACCATTTGAGAACTTGTCATCTTGCCTTGCACGAGCACAACTCCAGGCTCGTACGGTATTACGCCCCCTGCGAGGACGATGATTCGGGTGATTCCGGGTCGGGGCGTGATAGCGCGCACTGTGCGCCCTTTGGATCAGATCGTGTCTGTGCACGATTGAGCAGTTACAACATGTTCGGGACGGTTTCTTTCCACATCCGAACATGTTGCTAACTTGACGGTTACATAACGAGGCTATATAAGCTTCTCTGCTCTCTCTCTCTCAAATAAGAAGTTCAGAATTCTATAAGGCAGAAGTATTTTTTAGCACTATTCCTTACGTATTTCCACATAGTTTGAGAGTGAAGAGAAGCAGTGCATCAGCGTCACTTAGCGCAGGAGTCC